>CM026291.1:1643764-2166778 GCA_014851415.1 Cnaphalocrocis medinalis
AAAACAGTAACAGAACATGAATCAATGATTTTTAAAATTTGTGTCGTCTGTTTGCTTTTGTCTGTTTATCTGTTTGTCTGTTTGTCTGTTTGTTCGCGCTTATCTCGGAAACTACTGAACCAATTCGAATGAATTTTTTTTATTGTATAGCTGTAATATCAGGGCAACTTATAGGATATATTATTTTTGAAGATCAGGCTCCTTGATGTAGAACCACAACAGCCCCGCTAAACTATAGAGGTAGGTCAATGGTACTTAAACAAAAGTTGTTCAAATTGATGAGCATTTTATGATGCATGAAAAAAAACAAGATCATGAACATCTGGTTTGGAACTCTAAGAGCCCAGCTCCACTAACAAATATGGAATGAAATGGAATGGAAAATTGTCAATGTGATAAGCATTTTTGGATGAGATCCTATAAGGAAGGATATTCCGAACTTAAACCCTAATGGAGCGAAAAGGGGGTCCAAGTTTGTTCATGGGACTACGTGAATCTACTCCAACTTTGCATACACATTCTTTGAAAGAATTGATGGATAAAATATAAGATTCAACTTTAATAGAATACTTACATCCCCTAATGGAATAAAAATCATTAGAAGTTGATATCATTTTTTTTTAAATATTAAATGGGTTTGCACTTGATCTCATCTCACCTGATGGAGAGTGACAATGAGGTCTAAGATGTAGCATGATTCCCAGAAGAAGCCTATTCACTTTCGACTTGAAGACACCCCAATTGTAGCTCTCTGGAAATACAGAAGCCGCCAAGTAGTTCCATTCCTTAGCAGTTCGTATAAATATCAATGACGCCTTAAAAATCTTTTAACCTATAAACGAACATTTATAATAAGTAATATTTTTTTTTATATCTATTTAAATATCATCTTTAAGTCATCAGAGTCATAAAGTTCACGCACACGAAGTTGCGGCGGCCACTAGTTCAATATTATTGTATCACTGTATTCACTTGTTTCTAAAGCACAGTACTTTATAAGTTTTTTGTCGTAAAAAACGATATTTTCCACCCAAATCGAATTAAAAACCACCGCGGTGCAAATGTAAACTGTTAGCGCAGCGCCGTCAACCAGCAACTCCCAAAAATCTATCGGCAAACCTTATTTATAGTTGCTTTTTTAACCGTCGTTCACACTTTTTGAGGGCGTTATACTGATGAAAACAATTTTTTTTCTCCAAGGAACATAGGGTCAAATCTCAAAAAAAAAAAATTCACCTTCCCATACAAAAGTGATCAGCAGATAGTTGCAATTTGTATGGAAAGGCATTTTTTTTTTGGGAGAAAAATAGCACGGTGTATCCTAACCGAAAAGGCAAAACACTAGCGCGATGAAATCAACGCCTAGCGCCATCTATAGGTAGACATTAAAACTACTGTCCCGAAACAAAATGTAGTACATAATATATTAAGATAAGTACCAAGCAGCGTGGTCGGGTTCCAGCTGGCCGCCGAGCTGGCGGGGCAGGCTGGCGCGCGGCACGTGCACGCCCAGCTGCGGCGCGCTCACCGTGTGCACGCGCTCGCGGAGCTTCTCGCGCACGAACAGCCGCAGGATGCGGAACGGCGCCTTGAACCAGAGCGGTGCCGTCACTATTAGCACCTTCTTCAGCTTTGCCGGGTACCCGCCCTGTAACAATTCAAACATATTTCGTTAGTTTTCATATGGAAGAATTTACACAACATCTCATACATTGACCTGACTCCGTACTAAGTAGCTTAAGCACTTGTGTTACAGATACCAAACAGAGGATCACAAATATAATACTTAAATACATATATAATACCCAGACACTGTACAAACACAAGTGTTCATCAAACGAATATTTGTTCAGAGGACCAGGAGTCCAGAGAATCGAACCCACGACCTTTGGCATATGAGGCAGGGTCATTACCAAATGCGCCATCCGGCCAGTCATAAAATATGCATTACATTAATAGTTGCACAAGTGTTCTAATCCCAGCTCTGTCTGTTGGTACTAGTCTAAATTAAACTCGAAAAGAAGTGAAGGCAGACACATATTGGTACAGCAAAAGTAAAGTATCAGCCCATTAAATGTATACTGTACCAATGCAGGGCAAAAGCCTTCATCATAAAAATCAAGTCATATCGTTACTATGATAAATTAATAGATGTACTATTTAAGTACATAAGGTAAATTCGCAGCAAATAGTAGTACATAGTAGATAGGTATATTTTGCGAGAATATTACAATGATTCTGTACATCGTTTATTTTGTATTTTACTTCTATTCACTCATATAATAATCCCAAATCCCCTAAGTCATGATTAATTAAGCCGTGGAGGTATGAAGAACTATAATAGTTTTTCGTACTATAATAATTATTGTTAATACACATGAGTATAAAATGAAGGAAGGAAATAGTAGGCATTATCTTTATCTAGGTCACAGAGCACAAATAACCAGAACAAACATTCATTACAAAAGAATTCTCGTTTTTATGGCGTAAAACAGAGAACATTCAAGGGATAGTGCAGTTGCAAGGAACAACAGTGAGGCCGACAACAATAAGCCACGTTGCCAAGACAATAATACAAACGCGTGAGAAAATGTGGTAGGTACCTAATGCACCATTCTAGCCAAATAACAATTACTAGGCCATAGCGCGGCGGGTTATTAGGGCCACGTCTACTATGGCCGACTATTACCCACCCGGCAGCGACATCCGACTCCGATCGCCATAATGGAACACTCCAAAGCCAAGACACTAAAATCCACTTATATTGTATAAAGGTCTCTAAACGAGACTCGCACTCTTACCAAATGAAATAGAAAAATCCAATATCAATATTCGCAGATGCAACCTTCGCAGACGCTGTTCGAAAAATAAATTAACCACTATTTCAATGACGACATTATCTGGTTTAAGTGGCAACTTCACAAAAACTACTTCAAGCAATTTTCTGCTACACTTCGCAAGGTTACCGAACAATTTCCTTATATAGTGGAAAATTGTGTACAAAATGGAGTGAGTTAGAGTAACTACCAAAAGTCGTATACTTTTGTGACTGTTTATTTCATCGCACTTATGTGTAAGAAAGATTTACGGAATTTAATTTTACAGACTGACAGAAGACTACAATGGGATTGGTTCAAAGATTAGAAAATCAAATTGCATGCTATAAATATTCTTAATCAAGTCAGTTTGAATAGATTTCTTCAAATGATTCTCCAGAGGGAAACGACGAACTTGATAATAAATTCGTATTAGCGACCCAACTGAGAGTTAGACTTATAAATATTCACGGTCGGAGTGCTCTGCAACCACTGGAGGGTAAAATGAGTTCTTTGGGACGAGCCTGATGAAAATCTCAGGCACGCACTGCATCAATGTCAAGGTTGACTTATGCTGAACAAGAAATGAGATTGTATTCAAAAATTATGATCGATACGAAAATGTAGTCGACTTTTTTAATACTCAGATTTAACACATTCACATGTTTTATTAGTATTGGTACAATATGCCCTGCAAAACAGATTATCATCCTTGTAATTGCTTTTCAACGCAACATACCAGTATACGCGTGTTCCACATGTTAAATGTCGTTCAAATGATAAGAAACACAATGAAAGTAAATCTTGGAACGGAGGAGGCCTTGAAGACGAACACTTCGCAAAAGCTTTGCTGGTCGTAAAATATAAACTTCGGCCTTGTATTTTCCTCGAACGTATTGCTACGTCAATCCGCGTTATAACGAGAGCCCGTGAAGTAGCATTCCTACGTTCTGCGAAGGAAAAGGCGTGGAACGCTGGATTTTATTCATTGTTACGTATACAAGTACTTGGAAAGGTAATCAGGGTGGCACTAAACTGGTCAGGTGGGATGTGAGTGGGCTATTCACATTCGGGAGGCGAGCTCTTTATATTTCATCCCACCGTTAAGTATGACCCGCGTATAATACGAATCTTGCACCAGTAATATTATAAATAACATTTTACGTAACCTGCCATTTCAATTTATCAAAAAATGTTGTAAGTAGTCTTGTTTGATGTTGAATGTTTGATTCTTAGTTCTTTATGTAAGAACTAAGAATTAAATTACCGCACTCAGAGACTCCGGTTAAGGTAAATTGTCACTTAAGAAAAAAAACTTTGAACCATATTTAATACGCATAAAGATTATCCATAATTAAGATAATGAACATTACGGTAAAACGTTTCTGAGTACGGCAGTAAGAGCTAATTTCAAAGATTATAAGTATGGCGAATTCAAACGCTAAAGACAATAAACCAAATGACAAACAAAAGATTTTAGCAGCAACAACAATTTTAAGTGTATAATGAGCATGATTCAACTGTTTATCTCCAACATCCAGTAATCAACCAGTTTCGTATAACGCCTACGACCCTTTTTAGATCATCTGACGTTAATTAAAAGCAAACGCTTAGCAAACCCGAATCAAGCCTAATTGAGGTTTTTCGCTTGGGTCTTGGGGGCCACGTTACCCGCAGAGAAACTCTAATACTTAACAAGTACTTTTCTTAAAATAATATCTCTTTTCGTTAATGATTAGATATTATAGAAAATGTGTTCCTAGTTCCTACATTTAAAAAAGGATTACATAAGCAGTGTAAACAGTCCAATTTTTTCATATCATTTAGATGTAGATAATTATTTTAACTTACTTGTACATATACCTTTGAATGTTTAATTTGTGCGCAATTTTATGTCAATTACGATCTGGATAGTCTCAAAGTAGCTTGGGGTGAACACAAGCTGGCTCATGAACATTAAGAAAACCCAAGGGTGAGAGGTCATTGGCCCCGGCTCCCTCTCGAGCCGACGAAATTATTAAACGAAAATCGGGACTACCAGGAATATTTTGCCCTAGGCAAATGTGAAACAAACCCAAATACGGAAACACAACAATATTGACTTATATAAAAATGAGGTAGTATCTTACGAACAGATAATTAAAATCAGTTTAGCATAATTTCAAAGGTCCTGGAGCGATGAGAAGAAATCGTAAATGCTAGAAAAGTCCCGGCTGGTATCGGCCTTATTGTATAATAAAACAATTATAGAAAGACAATACAATAAAAGCGCGCGATACTCGGCAAAATACGTTAAAATCTGGAATTAATATAAACAGCTCTTTTGTTTACTGCAGGACTGATGCCATTTATTTTAATTTCTGCTATTGTCAGAAAATTTATATCGATTCTATTCGGGCACTCACTTTCGCTCTCCCGATAATAGAAGTAAATTCGTAAAATAATATAATATAATGCTGATTTTTAATTTAATTACCAAGTATATTTGTAGGTTAGGGCCACCGTATGTGCGCTGGAAAATACTACGAAAGTAGTCCTACAATGAGTTGGAAAAATAAATTTGTCTGGCATAGCTCATTGTGTGGTGTCATCAAGTGGTGGTGAGAATAACGATAAATACTCTTTGGTAATCTGATATATTGAAATGATATTACTATTATTTATGTTGTAACAAATGTATGAACTACCTCATTTCTGTTAATTTGTGCAAAACGCGCATACTTAGTAAATAGCATTGGTAGAACAGAATGTTTTGCAAGTAAAAGTTTGAGTCAGGGCAGGTAAGCTTATTTACAACAAGAGCATTGTCCTGGGTCTTCCTCATTGCGTCTGCAGTCTAGACAACACCAGTGACGTCAGGCCCAGGGCCGAGTTCAATTCCCTAGCCCTAGACGCCCCTTGAGACGACCATGCATAAACATAACTGAGATTTAAAGGCCGATGATTTATCAAATTCAGAACAATAACATCTAGGAAAATATTTGATGTTGAACCAAGCCTGCATATACGTAAATATACAATGTAAGGTACAACAATGTTATCTATGGTTTATAACATCGCGATCCCGAGACAACTGAAATTGAGAAGTAGGTAACCGTTTACTTTAGGATAATAGAAGCGTTTCTTTGAAACGGACTTCTAAAAATATGGAAATAGAATAAGAGTGATGTTACGCAAGGAATTTTCATTTATAATAAATTAGAACATGACAGAACTAAAGTAATGAAGTTTTCATAATTCAAATAAAAGGTTAACTATACATTTTCAATTAGTTTTTCAAGGTTTAACAAGAACGCTTATAAACAGCTTTATCATACAAATGAAACGCCTGCTCAGCAAGAATGTATGGAAAAGCTGTATTTTTTTCTCTCTTAGAAAAAATCTTTTAGTTACTGGATTTCTCAAAGCAGTCGAGACTGATTTATACCTTAAAGATTCAAGAAAACACTTAGTACTTGTATATTAATAACGAAATCTGGGAAACTAGTAAAGCAATAGAGATGAAAGGTTTTATTATGAGTAGCAGACGTCTACGCGTCTGCTGAATTATGTAGAATTCTTGGAAATTCCATGTTTAAGGCTGAATCGCTATTAATTCCTAGTTAGATATGAAGAGTTAAAAAACACTTTAGACTACTACCAAGATGGTGTTTCCGAAAAGTACTTTTTCCTTCTGAAGACCCGCCAACGCATCTGTGATGTCCATAGATGGCGGTGTGATCACATACGTTTAGGTGAGCCGTCTGCTTGTTTGTAATGTGATACAAAGACCACATACTTGGTGGTTTTTCTTTAGGAATATACTTTGTGTGATTTGATAAATATTCTGTTACATCGGAAGGAAGGAAGGAAAATAAAAAAACCCGGCCAAGAGCGTGTCGGACACGCACATGAAAGGGTTCCGTAGCCATAAGATGGGCCGACCTTATTCTCATATGGCAACTGCACGTCATAAGTTGGTCGAGTTGTATTAAAAAAACTATGTGTGATACAGAGTCCGCTATAGTTTTAATTGAAAGTACTTACTTAGAGGTACGGAACCCCTTAAAAAGACTACTACTGAGGTAGGTAAAGGGATTAAATATACGACGTATGTATTATCTTATCACAACTTGTGGCTTCCGAAACACAATCCCAGTTAATTAATTTCCTGTGCGATTAAAAGATACTAATATTCATTACTATCTACTACAACACATGCTGTAATATCTGTTTCACATAATCGCTATATTTCAATTTTATTAAATGCCAAATAAACGACGCACGCAGCAACAACAAATTTGGTAATCAACGGGTAGTTTGCATCGAGTATGATTACAGGCCATTAACTGAATTCAATCCTTTGTGCGTGGGAGCTGGCGCGATGGCGCTCGAATCTGGAATTTATCAGAGGGACCCCGTCCGCGCCAACCCCCAACAATGGCTTGCTCGGATTGTACAGGGCAGGCCAGCCGAACTTATGGATCGTAAGATGTAACAGACATTTCAGAAATTCGGATTCGGAATATAAAGAATTTGGCTAAACATTTGTGCTCACAAATTCAGAATTACGTATAAAACATGTAAATTAATACAGAAGTACCTGAGACTAAGTGATCAATCTATTATCCGCATACACTAGGGCATTGCGCTTCGACGTTACTAAAGAAAGTCTTGTTTCTTAATATTTAATACAAAGAAAATGTTGTTACGATTGATTTGATAAAAAAAACATTGACGATAAATATAATCTAAATCAGATTATGTTATTTTAGGGTATCGATTTGTAGATATTTTACGATTTAGATCTTACTACTGAGTATAATTATTTTAGTTTGTCTCTTTTATGTACTTTGACACTAATGAAAATGTACTTCAATTATCAGCATCCGCTTGCCCTTGTAACCAGGTCATGTGGATTCTTAGAGTGAAAATCTGTTGGAGTCACGTAAACGTCATGTTTTCCAACCCTGGTGCGGCAAAGTAGGGCGCTAGCGGGTGCCCGGGCTAGATAAACTCCGCCCCAGGGCGAGACTCGACGAGTCTCGAGGCGACACCTCTGCGAACACTCCACTGCGCTCCACAAACGTGTCAACTACAATGCGACCCGATAACTAACTCGGTTACCAACTGCTAAGGAGCCACTAAACTGTACATTCTACTACATTTCAGTCTTCGAATACCCTGTAGGAAAAGTTTGTCAGAAATCAAGGATGCAGTAAAGACGTCCGGATTATATTGAATTACGCCGATTGATTTACTCTAAAAGGTTGTAAAGGGTCGATAAAGTTTTTCAATGTCGATAAGAATACACGAAGGTCAGAACGCGGACCTATTATTACCTACATGCATGTGGAACTTTGCGAGTTATTGAGTTGAGACGATCAGTCAAATATTGAATATACAAAGATAAATGATAAGAGTAGCTTATGTAATGTTGTAATCTGATAAAATATTCAGTCTGCTATACCTAAATTTAAACCTACAAACGACAATGTACATTTCATTAATCAGCATTCGAGGATCGTGTCGCGTAACGTAACGACCCTCGTCCATCCCCACCTAAAACCAACAAATCTGTATAAAACCCTTGTCGGATTAATCCAGTTAATAATTAAAATACGGCAGGGCAGGTGTGTGAAACGGGTTGTGCAAGTGTGCAGACAGCGTTTTGTAAAAGGGTTGCACATTATATGCCTACATTCAATCGAGCGTCACGGCTGAGCCACTAAGAAATGGATGTTTCTGTGTAACTACGCCCGGAATGGCTTGGGGGACATTCATGGAAACCTGCGCGCTTTCATACTATACACACGATTTAGACGTTTTTATTAACATGTCTCGCGCAACCGCTTGTACGGATTACGAACAGTAATTTCTAAAAATGGTGATGACTAAAATCATCGAACATCAAGGCAACTGTACAACCAAAGAAATGGAGTTTCCTTATTAGTATTTCTACTCATATGGTACTTAAAGGTCTTGTATTGGTTCTTTTCTGAAAAGCTCGAGTGACCTTAGTCACTAACTGTTTCCTGTTCCGTAAATCCAATTAGATACCCTACGTACGTACCCAGTTGTAAGTTCCGGGTGATACTCCAGCATCAAGCCAGGATCGCAGAGTTATAATATGACTAAACACTAACTGATTAAAAACATAGGATACGAAATTTGGTTACATCCTTTCGATCGTCAGAAAACATTGCTAATAAAGGAGTACTGAACTGAGTACTCTCCGATCAAGTATTTTTTAAAACAAAAGATAACATAAATCAATTAAACATCTGTTCAGCGATTTGGGCACCACCATAGGCAGATTTATAGATGGGTACAGGTCAAACTTGTAACACGAAGGGTGTTTTTTTTTTGTTTTTATGTCGGGGCGTTCAAAATAAGAGCGAAAAACAGAGCGAGAGTAACCGGTCCAACGGTCTAAGCGCTCACCGGTAGCAGTGCCTTTATCTCGTTACATAGCGTCACGCCGTCACCGTCCGCTTAGAAACCTTCAAAGGGTCAAAAGAGCCTGTCCTGTCCCATTTCAGAGGGCAAACTAACGTTCATTCACGTTGCAAATGAGAAGCCGGCGATGAAGCGTAGCTTTACAAAACTCTGTAGTAACGATTAGCATGGGGCTGCTGGCATGTATTGCATGAGATTTATAGCTCGCTTTCGCAGACTGATCTTCATTCAGGCTCTAAAAAGGGCTATTTAGTGGCCTTTCAAATTTGCAACATATCACTAATCCATTAATATACATTTTCAAGATTGAATTAAGATTAATTTCATTTAAAAAAACAGATACAGAATCGAGCAGTGGGATCTTACTGTATTAATATCATGTATGTTCACTCACACTCGGGATAAAGACAGCTACATTTTGCTTGTACGACACAACTCTGAAGTTATCTAAAGATAATTTTAATAACGCATAGCTGTAACAAGGAAAGTTCCACGAAAAGTTTTGCTTCTATCTTCTTGCTTTTCCACTTTCAATTAAGCCTCAATTAACAAACTTGAAGTGCTTCATAGACCTAGCCTAAACCTATAACATGCCATACTATAATATATAAGTATAAATAACTAGTAAACAGAGAGATGATTTTCTGTATCTATGAATATTCAATAGTATAAGCACATATAAATGTGCGGCCTCTCGTAAATTTCATATAGAAAATATATCTTACCATAACATATTATCTTTCAGTACGACATATTAAAACATAATTATAATTACAGTATAATCCTCTTGTGATATACTAGCCAGGTCGGTGACGGCCTTTAGGGGTTCGAGATTATTATTAAAATTTCATTGTTCCTTAATCTAAATCCGTCGACTGAGCGTTCTATAGGGAATGTCAATATTTAGGTAGCAATAGAATCGAGTTCTATGAAGATAATCAACCAGGATTACCGAAAAGGTTTTAAGGAAACAATAAGAATTTGGTTATGAATTCTAAGACATTTTCCTAAAGGATTTACTGAATCGAGAAGTTTAGAAATCGAATGAATGTCGAATATTCATCAATCGTTTTAATTAAATCATGACTTGATTATTATCTTTTCACTAGAACTCATTTGATGAAGAAAACGGAAGTGAACAAACATACTTCATACTCGTAACTACACATCGGATGTATTTAAAAAAGTAAAAGAAAAGCTATTGATACTTGGAAAATCCATCAGATGTAGGCGTGTGTATGCCCGTATTATAAATAAACTTCTGACTATTTTTAAATACAAATGTGGCGGATGCTCGACGACCTTTAGAGCGTTCATTTTAACTCGACGCGAACGCACGTGCAACTGAGCGGCTGAAATCCGTCAGCGCGAGACCGAGTTAGGGAACGTACACATACTACGTGACACATTTTTAGCCCCCTTCCCTGTCCACTGACCAAGAGCAAGTACCCCCTTGATCCATGTAGTAGGTATAACTAATCTACATGTGTAAATAAATGTACAAAAAGAGTAAAAAAAGTCCTTCCCAAAAGTTTGCGAGAGATGATAATAATTATGGTTCGCTCATAATATTTACTTTGTACATACGAGTAATCCTTGTAATACCATAGTCTTTGTACGTTACATATTTGTGTACAAGGAAAGCCTATAATCAATCTATTCTAATAACAATAAATGCCATCAACACGAGAAGACAAATATTCAATCATCGTTATACAGGAACATTACTCACAGATTTTTCTTATACTCGCATTTTTTTTTTCATTCCATACAAAAACATCCCATTAAGATACTACATATAGGCACAAAAGGCTAAGCATCGCAGTATCTTATGTGACCGATCGAACTATATTGAAGACTCTTCCCGCATGAACAGATCCAGTATAATGTTTGCATCCTATAATTAATTCCACAATACTGAAAAAACCGGGAATTTCCCGGGAAATAACAAAGCCCAGCCGTAGTGTGACCACCCTTATGCGCTGACCTTTGCACGTAAAGCCACCTAAACTTTAACCCATCTGCTATATCGGGTGATGAGAAACAACGAGACGCATGCGTCGTAATACGAGTACCATAGGTACAGGTATTGGTACTTGTACCGAATTTACAACAGGATTTTTTCTATATTAGGTACCTACATCATAAATATAATAATTTCACAAAATAAAATATTTTTATAGATAAAAACTGCGCGGGAAAAAAATAGTATTTATTATCTAGGTAAGATTTAAAAAGAAATTGCAAACCAGCTGGTAGAGCTCGCCTGGCAGTAACTAACAAATCGATGATAACAGAATAAAGCCTAAAGCTAGTTTGATGGAATTTAAACCTGTTTTCTTTGTTTGCCAATGTAAATACAGTAAATAACTAAAAACGAATAATAAAACAAGGGTTCTCGTAGAAATACAGATAGAATATAACAATGAAACAAGTAATCTAATGGAATTAATTATAGCAAATCTCGGTGGGTCGAGATTGCCATATATGTCAAAGTTGCACGCACATTGCCAGTTGGCGACAAGGTGAAATCAATCTACTTAAATCAGCGCGTTCAATAGGAGCTACTGAACAGAATTACAGATAGGACAAAAATCTGTGAATCAGACGGTGAGGTTATACAATTAACGTTTTAATTTATTATTAAATAAGTTACGCACACAATAGGCTATGAATACGAGTAACTATCGTGTTCGAGTGGTTATGGTTGTCAAAAAAAAAGAGAACTTATGTAGATAGACTTATAAAATTAGTCATTAATTCACTTTAGTCTGGAAAAGTGAATGAATTTCTAAATTCTGGCTTTTCTATGATCAAGCAATGAAAAGTTTTCCAATAGGAGAGCTAGGGTGAGGTGTAACGATTGAAGTTTGTAATGTGCCCCCGTAGTCTACCGATTGATAGGCCAATGTAGATATGATAAAGTCTTTAAGTCAATGGACTTAATTGATTTGAGTAATGACTCGAATCAATTTACGTAAAACCTTTACATTTACATAATCAAGAAGTCAAATATTTATAAAAGCATTATACACTAGCTTCAATATTTGTCAGTGACAGCTATGTAATTTACGATAGCACAGCATTTTGCAGCTAACTGCAAAGTGTAACGATGCACTGCGAGAGCAGGGTTCGCTCTTTTTTTGTACGAGTACAAATCCAGTCAAATCTACATATACATGCGCACTTTGACGTAGATAACAGAAAAAATCAACGTGCTACTCAAACATAAAACTATTTGAGGGGTTTATAACGATAAATTAAAATGGTAAGTGAATTTTTTTTTAGTATTTTGCCTGGTAGCCCTAAATGCATTTATAGTGCGGGTGGAGGGAGGCGCGGTTGTGGGCACACGGTGTCCCCGATGCATAAATAATCCTTATCGCCGCACGGAACAAATGCGTGAGCATCACGGCACGCGCGGTTTGCTCCCCGGTCCCCGCTGAACAACAAACAAAATTGGGACCGCATTATGACGTCACACATCGCCAGCTGGGTGATATCCAGTGGTTGCGCCGAACCAAATTAAAAACGCAAGCTGCAGTAAAAATACTCTTTTTGTCTAGATATCTACATGTCCTAATTAAAATTTAAGTTAACTAGCATATTTTCGTGGATCTAAACATATTCTTAGGATTATCGTATTAACTCATTTCACAACCTACTAATGAAAAAGCATGAAACGATTATCGCTGGTAGTGCGATGATAAAAGTTCCCCGCAATACAATTTTATGCTGACTCGCCAATTAAATTATACGGCTTGTAATCGCGTTTGCTCCTTCTAATTTTATTACTAGGCTGACAATCTAAATATCGAGGGAAAACGAGCGTCAAAGCAAAAATAACAAGTTTGTGTCCTATCTCTTTTGGTATTACTTCAACTGAGGACGAAAACAACAAGGTATGCCTAACATATAAAACATTGGAGTTTACACCTACGCAATATGAAATGTTCCAGCGAACAATTTGAAAAGACCCCTCATTACTGCCACTGTGTTGCGTTTTCAGTAATCTGTCTTTCAATACATCCCGTGTTTGTGGTTCACATGTTAAATTCGCTTATTCATATGGAAATTACGCAAGGACTGATTAAATTCGTAAAAAGTTACAAAATAAGCTAACCTATGTTTGATTTTATAAAACCCTTTAGGAAAAAATTGTTTGGCGAGTTGCTTCTTAATAGATAAATTGATCAAAATAAGCCCACTAATAATACCATTTACTCAAAGCCACATGAGAATATATTAACCTTATCAAGTTTTAAATAGATAATAAACTATCAATTACATATTCCGTGACTTAAACTACGGGGATTTCATACCTTCTCGTATTATGAGCGTTCAAGTACAGTACAAAAACTACATAAAACGCTGAAATATTTTTACCGTTACAACAACCAAATAGGCCATTACGACATACGTGTCTAATAAATCTCCAATGACAAATGTGACAAACAGATATATTAAATACATTAATGAGATTCCTAATATTCAAATATTGCCATGTAATGTAGGTATTATGACTGTGTGACTCAAGGATTGTTTGTATACGCTACATAAAGGCGCATCTGTCCATCTATTTTTAAAACGCAATTAATTGTATAAAACCATTTAGGTAATACGCTAAATCTGCCAGAATAAAACAGGTCGAGGTGAGGTGAAAATGTTTTAGGGAAGCCGGCTTATTCGTTGTACTGTTTTGCACCTGCCGTGTTGTTACACAAATGGGCTTACACGCCTACTTGCGGCTATGTACGTACTTACGTATTACATCATCACTGGCCACTGGAACTAATAATAATGAATAGACAAGCGCCTAGTCATTACTCATTAGCAGTTATAATTATTAAGATTTTCTTTATGCCAATGAAGATATTGATTCGCTGACAGTTAATCATTTATTTTCAGGATAATTTAAATATCCATTATGAATTATTGTGATAATATGTAAAAATATATTGAATTCAATTGCATGTCCGAAATTGACGATTTCAAAACATATTCTTAACAAATTCTTAAAATAGAAAACAATGGATTTCCTAGTATTGAAAATAGTAAAATGATTTTCTAAACATTGTGGCACGAACGCGCCGGGCCCCGCGCGCGTCGCGAACCTTCTTTATTGACATCCGCCGATATACCCGTAATGATTTGAAATTCAAATGATGTCGTCACAAATACTTATTGGAGCTTCTTTACCAAGCGACATTAACATTAATTCCATTAAATATTGACGCGTAATATTCGTTTAGGTACTGTTGATTTATAACTAGGAGTTGTAGAAGAGAACTAATATTTATAGCCTGATTGATGTGAATACAGGAAAACTTCGGGCAGTTAAAGCTAATGGTATGCTAAGAGAGATTTTATATGTTTGTCGAAGTTGTGGAAGCGATGGAGTTGGCGATGGCCCAGACAACCCCGTTGTGATGTAGGTCAGGAATGGCGTCCCCGTTTTGCAATGCGACGCAGCCGAGGCAGGCTCCGGGTTCCGGGCGGGAGCGAGCGCGAGTTCGACCGCGTATAGATAGACAGGCGGCGCCCGGCTACAAACCAATTTGATGCGCCCGATGTAAGCGATACCTCCAACCTCTCAATCTACTACCCCGCTACCGGGTACCGCTCTCGCACTCTCCACATTCCGAGTCATTGGCGCGCAAAATTTACAAAAATAGAAATATCAACCGATGTTTCCAAACACTGGCCGAGATTGCGCAATTTTAGTGACTGCCGCCAGCTCGCAGTTGCCGTGAGATTTGGCTAAATTGCAAATATAATGTACGACCTTGAAGCATAAAATTAAATTTGGAGTTGCAAGATGAGTCGGTATTCAGCAGGCAACTCAGAAAAGCAGATTAAATTTTTGTTATTAAATTCTATCTCAACATCAAAACCATTTCCGAATATTAAATGGAATAATCGCTAGAATTACTTTTCACAAACGGCTATTTATCATGTAACTATTTCTAGGGTATAAAATAAATGTAATATGAAAGACTGTCCTGGCTCTATTTCACCTCGCTGACAATAATGCACGCTGAAATACAAATGCATGCATGTCTGAATGGTGAAATCTATAATGTCTACATCATGTCATATTTTGTGACACCAGACAACCTATCGCCTTGGCCTTGTGAAATAGGGGCTTGATATGTTAGTAGATATGTAGAGAGCCAACACGTAAGAAGAATTTTCTTCCTAAAGGCAAGCCTAAAATGGAATGAAAGAAGTCGGAATAAAATCTTATCCTGTATCGATATTGCCAGCGCGTTACCTGATATGTAAACGTGCACGCATTGCAACACAATAGTCTCGAGGATACGGGAGGTGCATAAAAAAGAACGGGCCCCGCACGCGCAGCTGCCCGCAACATCTGCCAGGTGGGGTGAGACGTCAGGCTATCCTTGTAATCCACGGATTTATCCCCGTATTTTAAGTCCTCGAAAATTTGTCCCCAGCCTTAATCGCTGCCGACACAAAAAACGATTATTTTAATGACTCGCCTTGCTTTCATCAAATGACGTAAATTACAAAACAACTGAAGAAACTATCTTAATGCATTTTGTTACTGTTGCATAATGAATAACTACTGTAGTTAACAGTAAAATTTAAGAGACTCCGCTTTAAGCTACCTTAGAGTCTTGAAACAAAACTCATCTAGAACTTCCTGTAAAACCCAAACATTTGTATGTGCGACGGAATTAAAATGGGCTTCTCCTTACCTATTCAAATGGCTTCTAGAAGCACGCTGCTTCTTTTCATAAATAACCACAGAATCCAAGACTTTTAAACTTTTGTAAAAGAAATGTCGCACGCAATGCAAACGCATTGTTTTTTTTTAACCAAAAATTAGCTCGCGGGCCAGAATGGCAGTGCCAACGGATGTGATGCCATCGCGTCCGTTGTAACTGCAACGTGAGCTCTCTTGCTTATCATCGGGCTGAGGTGAGCCAATAGGTATACTGAGCCAATATAAAAAGCAATAAGTGTCATAACATAAGGCTGTATGTAAAAATAAATTAAGACATCATACTTAAATTTCAAAAGGTTCAATTACACAATTGCTCACTTATATCATTTCATTTAATAAGATATAAGTGGGTAAATTATCATTATATCAATTTGGTGAGCATGTCGTCCAATTCAAATATTGCACAACCGGCTTGCTATGCATTGAAAGTATCATCTACCAATAAGTAGAGACGGTTACGTAGCCGTACGTGATGCGGCCCGACGGCGCAGCGGAATCCGCCGGCGGACAATAGTCATACGGGGCCCGGAAGCGGACCGGTATTCCACTTCCGCAAATATTGGACTACAACAATTTGAATGCAAACATTGAACCAGAGAGAACTTCTTTAAACGAAGGCCCATTTCAGTTCAACTTGCTTATATTCGGTTTATTTGCTGAGAGCAAATATCAACAACGAGTAAAATTGTATAGGTACTAATTTCTTTTGATTGCGAGCTTCGTTTAAACCGTTGCAATCTTTTTTTTACATATGGATAGTAAAGTATGAGTAGATTATACTTAAGTATTTTCTTGTGTAACATTAGATGTTTTGCAAAAAAATATTATTTATAAAGTCCTGTTCCTACATTGCATCCTTAGTAATTCTAGCATGGATATAATGGATTATGGGTAATTAAATATTTTAAAGTCTCCCAAAAAAGAATCTTCTTATCTCACAGTATGATGCCAAGAGCAATCCCATTTTCAGTAAAAAAAAACCTTAATGTTAAAGTCTTTTCCAGACTTTCAGTCTGAAAAAGGAAGAATGAAAACATCAATCCCGATATTGTTTTTATATTCAGCTTCATACTGCAGCTGTAAGTGAATATCCCGCAGCCAGGATGTTAGTCTTCAATCACTGAGTCTTGCATAATGTTAAGCTATCCTCGTGCAGAATTAGATGAATTAACTCGTTCCTTCCTCGTGCTCAACGTCCGCCTCGTGAGCCGCTAATGCAACAATCTTAGGCGTGAAATACGGCGTCGTAGTTGTTAATGGGATGCTCTAATAAGCAACATATTGTTTTAAGCTGACTTAATAACATGTTAGCATAAACAACGCCAGGCATGTTAGGCAGGATTGCCAGTTTTGTCGATCGATTGCGTATTCAGATTATGTCGAGGAAATCAGAGCGATGAAAATAACGAGTAAATATGTTTTTGACACTTAGTTCAGCTATGCATTACAACCTTTATACCTACGTGTCGCTGCAGAGTATAAACCTAACTTAAGATAGTGTAGGTCACTAAATATTCTCCAGGACAGGCTCAGTCTAAGAAATATCCTCGATTCTCTCATATTCGTCAAGAAGTCGCACGGTTGACAGCCGCTTTCGGCAATCAAATCCAATTAGGAATTCCGCTCAGACGTTCGTCTGGCAAGGAAATTGGTACGAGATAAGCTAACATCCTTCGTAAAGTATCAAAGTGCGAATAATTTGAAATGGTAATTAAGACATTTTTGAATGTCATCCTCTACCTTTTCTGGGCCTCGTCAGGGTTGGTAGACAACCCTAGGTGGCAGGCACAAAGTGCTCGTTAGCGTGATCGAGGCACAATGACGAAGCTTGCATAAGCGCAGCGATCAATGCGCCAATCTCATTATAGCGGTCGAACGATGAAAAGCGCGCGGAGAACCAACTGCTCTCGATAAGTAGGCCAATTCCATTGTTCTAGAACGCCATGCATGGTTTATTAGACGACATATCATACGCTAATCCCAATAATCCCAGCGCATTAGGAATGCAGAGAATTGCTGCACAAAACCGCAATGGTGATGCGACAGTTCTATTGCAATTCCAGTGATTCATGTACTATATTCCTAACATCAAATTCTCGCTTTAATAACGTACACCTGAAGCAGCGTCACCGGACCCACTAATATAATTGAATGATTTGCTTGAAATTGATATATGTATTACGAAACCAGTTTTTCTACAGACATAACTGCGTACGTGATAACTTGACTCGCTGACTGCACGTACGTGCATAAAATATCGCAAATGGAACTTTGATTGCAGAGATGGTTTAGTTGAATGATGATTTAATACACAAGGAGCCGAATCTACTACGCATAGGCGTGCCATCCATTATTGACTTTAATTACTCAACTGCGTAATTCACACGTGGCAAACACAATCCCAAGATAGAGAGGATCGGCTACCGTTTTGAATATTATATGGCGCACGTAGCGCCTGCCGTGCATCGTAATTAAGTCCGAGTACGACACGGGCGGAAACGGAGCGCTTGCGGAGGTGACGTCACTGCCCGCGACCTTCTCCCGCCGGATATTAATCATCCAGGTACCGAAGCCGAACTGCCGATGCCTGCCTACCTCACCCGACGTAGCCAGATGCCAGATGTTACACTTTTACAGGTTTTCGTACCTTTTTTACGATCTCACGTGACCTTAACCTAGCCGAGGAGAAAAATAATGTCGATATTAGTGTTTTATAAGAGAAACATTTTTCTGTGATAATAAGAGGCAGACAAAGACTGATCACCTAATGGTGTAAGCGATTGTCAATTGCGACAGTGCTGCAACGCTACCCTTTTCCGCTTCCATATATTGGGTCTCTCATAATATGACGTGGTAACATAAATAAAATGTAAGAGCATTTTACATTAGGACTACGATACGACTTTTAAAATCAGCTGCATTTGGTAGTAATGTGAAGTACCTAACTATCTCAAATAAGCTTGACTGATAAGGCCGCTCCGGTGCAGAAACGTTCGTACTTTCTCACGTAGTACCTTCCTACTTAGACGTTGTAGCAACACTGCTCTCACTTGTACCGACGTGCCTCCGCCAGCATTTCAGCTAATTGAAAACTAGACGATGAGCGAGCTCAGCGTCCGACCTACTTAATCAGCCATAGACTCCGGTCACTGAACATGATAGCTTGCTTTATTACCTAATGGGAAATTGAGTCTGTCATTAAATATAAACTCCTGTTTCACGGCTATTAGTGCGACCTCGCTTTTGCGTCTATAGTTATCTGTGTAAATAATTATTAAAAGGACATATTGGCGCAAGCAGAACAAAGCGTTGCGTATCAAATTCCAGTAGGAAGTATAAATGCGACACCTGAGCGCCTTATGCACTATAACTATTGCATGTGTTCTATCGGATGTAGGTACACGACACGTTGCAGTGTTTACTAGCATCTGTAGTAAGGACGCGGATTGCGCGCGGTCCCGCGGTGGGCGCGCCTGTGACTCAGCTTCCACGTGACTTCAAGGTGAACTCAGAACGAGATCGTCGCGATATAAAAACATCTTAGCCGACTCTCGCCTAACAAGTATAGGAGGAAAATGCCCCAGTAGTAAACAAGTCGCATTTGCCGATATGAATGAGCTGTTAAATGACCTTCGTTCAAAATATCTGTAAATATTATGGGTTTTATCTATTACGCATAGGCACAATAACAAAATACAAACAGCTCTGACTTTGCTGGCATGACTTTATTCGATTTCGTAATGTACTACCAATTTTATCAAAAACTTCTACGAAACATCGAAACATGTTTTGATATAAGCAGATAACGAAAATCATGATGCGTAAAATTTGATGTCGACCACGCAATACGAGTACGAGACTACAAGTACTTCTTGTTTACATGGATGGAGTTAGTAATTTTACTTTGGATATCTCCCTATTCATTCACGTGCAATCAAATGATTAAGCGAATGAGTAATTTGATTACGAAAATGTGACAATTTAATTAAATTATCAATTGAGATGAAATTAAATTCTTTATCGGGACGTCAATCCGTATGAATAAGGCAGCCGTTCGTTTGTAAGTTCAAGAAGGCAAGGATTAATTTGATAAATTAATTTTGGCTGAAAATATAAGGATCAAAGCCGAGCCAGACGAGCGATTAATATTGTTTCAAGGGCGATTAACATCCGAGTGTTGGCGTGGAGTGCGCGCCCTGACCTTGCTCTTGAGTCTTGAGGACTGGTTGTCGCGCCCACGAAGGCCTCCGAGATTCCACCACTACAAGTAGCGTTTTTTACATACCATCATCATTTTGCGCACGAGAGGAGAAACGTACTAAACGACATTGTTTTTCAATAGAAAATTATAATGTAATTACATAAATACATAGTATTACGTAATATCACTAAAGATTTGTAATGATATTAATATCGAATACATACCTACAATAAATGTTCTACATATTGCTTAGAGCAAATCTCGACAAAAACTTCTAAAGGTCATACAATAAAATTCTTTGATAGACGGTTGGATATATGTATGCATTGATCAACATATTTGTTAATGATTTACCGATACGAATATAAAAGGTATAGGATATTATAGCTTCTTAATTTAAAGTTAGTTTTACATGCAGGTAAAAGAAGCAAAATTATTTTACTGTATTTAAAATAGTAAGAGATCACTACCGCTGCCTAAGGACACTATTTCAGATGGGATACTGGCACCGAAGACAGATAAAGGTTGAAATCTTAAAAAAAACTATTATTTTAAAGATTTCAATATAATACTGGTACTGGTAGGTACGTTCACTTAGGTGTGAACTAACCGCAGACAAACAACAGTGAGATCACATAAAAGCGGATGTGTATTTAGGTAGTAGGTAGGTACAATCGGCTTAAAAAATCTATACCTATAACAAAACTACCTAAACCCACAACATTAAGTTAAGATTTCCTTTTACAATAAAGGATATGAAATAATATACTAGCGAAAATACTTTTTGTGGTAAACAAATTTCACGCGAGCGAAGCTGCGGAGAAACAGTGGTATTTTATAATTTGATATACCTAACTTGTAGAATTCTTTATAAATAGCTTACGGAATTTCAGTATGCACTATATATTTGTACTCATAATATTATGTTGTCAGATAATGATGGTTAATAACATTTTGATGTCAAAGGTATTTGAAGAAATCTTATTCTATTGTTGAAAAATAAATACTTTAGCAGGCAGTCTCCTTTAGCATCGCTCGGTCGGATTTTGTTCGAATACATTTTTGATGATAGGATACCTAAGGTATGGATATTATTCAATCCCGCGGGATATACCAGCGAACGGACGAGAGCAATTTTTTTTGTATCTCCAAGAATATTAAATATGTAATGGTCATACATAATGTACGTGTTTAAAATAGGTCTTCATACGTATCTTTTATTATGTAACTTAGTCAAACAGATTAAATAACACCCGTTCATAAATTCAATATCAATTACTGTCTACCCATATTAGACAATTAGTGCTCGTATGGTTAAATTTATTACTTGTAGATCATTAATTTTGTAATTTATAAATTTAGTTCACTGCTTAAGATTCAGTATTTTTATTGTTCTTACATCACATTACCTAAAATCATATACACTAGTTAACAATTAATATTTTTTGCATCGTTATTTACACAATAGTACCAGGAAATTATGTTTGACTTATGTTATATACGGCTGATGCATGAAATCTAAAGAAAAAGATAATTATACAATTGAATTCTTACTGTAGGAATTATCTATTTCTTTATTGAGAATCATTTACTACTTATGTTTGAATTCCGTAATTGGTTGGTGTAATTTGAAGTTGTATAACGAAGCAACGTTATGTTCTTATAGCAAAAAAGAACGCTACTGTGTTAAGTCTACCTAAATTGAATGAAAATTTAAAAAAACACCAAAAAAGTGATAAGCAGATTGGAATGGAATGTGTTGTATTGAAAATTTTGGAATATGTTGCGAACTAAGAAAATAAAATTCGAAATAAATTATTTTTGTCTCGCTCTACCCCAAGAGTGACAGGGTCAGCCAACGGTAGCGCGTAACCCGGCTTATTATTGTTTTGTTTTTTCCTTCAATTAACGGGATCTGGCAGCCTTGGTAGTATTCGTGAGGAATCTATTATTGGCCGTTTCGTTATCGGGATCCAACTCTGTATAATGGCACGTTAGACAATCGCTTTATTGTGTTACCGCACAGATTGCGAAACTGACGCACGAGATTTACCAATTTGATGTTGATATTAACGGACACTATATACAATTGATTATGTATCCAGATATCAAAACTAGAACAATGAGAATTGAAGAGAAACACATAAATTCGTCATACGACAGATAGGTATCCTAAAATCGATATCAAGCCACGTGTCTGTAACTTTGTGAAACACATAAATAAACCCAAATGAAAATTTTATCTACAAATATGGCGTCGATGTGAAAATTTACTTGAATATTTCACATGCCCGATAGGTATTTTTATCCTACCCTTACAGCTACCCAAATTGTTTTACAATAAAGAGAGGCTTATGTATTTGTTATTGTCGAAATATTGTAGAAATTAACCAGTTTCTGTTTATTTTCAGTTTCTATACCAGCAGGAACAATACGAAAGATTTCATCCATGTTTTGTGGACGAGTTTCATGTTCGGCAAACATAATCGTATAAAACAGAATCGCTATCAACCTTTTATGAAGATACAAAGGGTCCGTGTAACAAAGAAGGAATACTTTGGGTTACTTGAACGTTTGGTATTAGGAGAATGGGTTTCTTTAACAAAACATACTATGTGGTACTAGTCTGTGATCTTAGTCAGAAGGTTTTAGGATCCTCGTAAAACGAAATCCCCCTTTATTACAAAACGGAGACTAGAGTCTTTCAAGTAGACATTACGAAAATACAAATATAACATTTCACGGGTCGGACACCGGTCCAAATACACATTGTATAGGTATTACATTTTTAGCAAACAGTCCTTTAATGCTCTTTATTTCATTAGCTAACTAAGAAACTATATAAGAAATCATCATTAAGAAGGTGCATAGGACAAAAAATCTGACGAAAGCACAAAAAGCATCATGTGACAACCCTAAAGAGTGGTGATCGAAGCGGTGGCGTACGGCGCTTCCGGCTCGAGCTAAGCGCTTATTGATGAGATGATGACATGGACATGCTTCATCGACCGGGATTATGATGGGATGACGCCAATTATTTACGCCAGTTTTTCATACGCAAACCTTTTTATTATGCAAGATTCATCATAGTCGGCGTCAACATTTATTTTATTGGCTATTAACTCTCCATATGTATTTTTTTTCGTAAGATTATAATTTATTGGTAAATAGTAAAGTACAGTAGAACTTAAGTGAGGCGAGGATTTCTATAATCCTGTTGAGTATCTCTCTGTACCTAATCTGAGCCCTTTACGTCGGAAGTTTTCTTAAAGCCGGCCATGGATAAGATTAGTAAGAAAAATCAATTGAAAGAAATACCAACTCGAGTGCGTCAGGTACCTCCCTTACTGAGGCTATCACGTGTAAAAAATCCGCAAGATGGCTTACTGTAAGACTATGGATTCCTGTAAATCCAGAGGACTTGGAATACGCGTTGCTGACCCGATGAACGTACTGAACTGTACATTGCATAATGAAGCCCAGTAAACTATTGCGAGATTTACTTTAAAAGCGAAATCAACATTTGCTGTAGTTAAAAATGAATTGCAAGCGAAAGTTCTGGAAATAAAGTTGAGCAAGTGTTGTTATAGTATAAATAATTGGAATCGACCATCTCTCGTTGAACTTATGCGGACCCAACGCGGAATCTAATTAGCAACTCCGCCATCCGACTTACATCGGTTATTGCAATGTTTGCACTGGAAATGTTTTAAATTTAATCATTGCATTGCACTTTGTAGTTTAATTTTTATCCGACTATGGCAAACCCGAAAAGGAATGATCATCATTTTTAACAATTTATATGTAACATGTATTAATTGTATTGTTCCTAAAGTACAGTAATATTCGATTCGTAATAACTAACCGGGTGACAAGCGAGGGAGAGTATAATAATATCAAATTATTTTATTGTGACAAATAAAAGGGAGAAAAATCGGAGTACGAAATTCGAGATGACTCTGATTGTAGTCAGTAGGTAGTTTTCAAACTTTCAGCTGTTTTATGTTTACAAGTCACATTAACAACGAATCAGGTAGAGATTAAAAGACACGTGAACGACAAAGACACTGCCTGTTACAGGCTGTACTTACTAATTAATGGGAACACCGACCGACAACCGAGACGACAGTTGTTTGTTAGGCCTCAATATATCCAGTAATTGCACTAGTTAGTACCCTTTCCTCGAAACACAAGGTGCTCAGCGTAATTAAGTCTTTTTTTATATAATCGAAAGTACCAGGCTTTCACTGGAAAGGTGTCTCCGAGAAAGCGAACTAAAAGTTTGTTTACGAAACATTTCCGATTACACATCAAAACGCGTAATTGTCCCTCCCTCCCACCGTTAATGACGTAGGCAGTCAATAAATGCATTGTTGACACATCGACCGATACCCATCGATTACATTAATGGACAATATGGAATGGACATTTGCCATAACGATGGGCACTGTTAGTGTTATTCGTGACTTGCAATACCTAGACATACTCACTCATGTATGTCGGCTGAAGTAAACGAACGTACCAATACTGTTTAATTAATATGTTCACGTTAGTAGCTATTAGTGAACTTGCGTGTATACGTGAATACATGATATCAGATGAGATAAGCTTTTAACTGTAAAGAATAGAAGCAACCAATATCGGAAGTTTAAATCCTATATATTATACAAGCTTATAGTTGAGATTTCCTTATATAAGCTTACTTTTTTAGTCAAATAACCGTCCAATTATGGAAAATTCGCAAAACAAACAAACCCGCTCAGTATCGGAAAACCTAAACGAAATTTCTATTAAATTTTACGTGCGTGCCTGTCATATTGATTAATTACTATAATAACGTCGTTGTCAGAATTTGACGAAGGTTCTGCCATAATGGGTTAGAAGGGAAGTCAGCGATTTGTGCAAGTTCAGAGGAGCGGTTTACTCGTCTCCGACCTACGTAGTACTTTACTTACATATTATATTACCAGTTAATACAGGCCGAGCCCGACATTGTACCTTCTCGCCGATGATCAACGCTGAGGGAAAGGTCGGGGTGAACGATGTTCAGTATATTCACAAATTCTACAATCTCTGTTCGACGTAGTTTGGCAGCATTAAGTTTCAAGGGTTTCCGTTTACGAGATCAAAGAAGCATCATCGTCCTGTTTTTCTACTGGCTTTGCACTGGCAAAAAGATACTCAGTACTCGCCGAGACGACCACGCAGTTTATTTATTCGGTACAGCGACTTTTTGTCGTATATTTATCATTCTTTGTTGTACAAACGTCACGCAGCGTTGCACATCACTTATATTACCTACCATTCTAGAAACCTTTGTTCGCTGCAGTATTAAAATCCTGGAATCCGTAAATGGAAAGTAGAGCGTAACCAGGATTTAAATAACCGTATTTTTTTTTAAATAAAAGTAAGGTACCGAACGTTTCAACGTATAAAAAGCGTATGGATAGCGCAATTATTTTTATTGACAATCATAAATTGGAGAAGCAGTTTTTACATATCATTATATCGTTTGTCCATAAATACATAAATCAGAATACAACTTACTTATTTGAAAATGAAGAGTAAAAACTTCACTCTAGTCTTCATAGTTTTTATTTACTTATATGCTAAATAAAAACGGAACATAGAACTGCTCTTACGTAGACATGTAGTTTCCACAACGTTTTATCCCTAGAGTCTTGGCACAGTTCTACGTTAAACAACATAGTTTCAGTTTCGACATGGAGTCGACTATGCCGAATATTTGTCTTTAACACATAAGACATACATATGCATGCTCTAACTGAATTCAAGTGTAGGAAACCTAGAACTCGATTCGCATAGTTTCTCAAACGTAAACATTCAGGGCTCTCAGATAAGTCTGACATGCTATGTAAACATATTGCGTCTAAATTAAACACTAGTGTATGTGGTGCAATACTAAAATTAGTGCCAATAACATACACGCAGTTTATAAATAAACTGGTAATTAAGTCATGACATAATAATAACAATAGATGAAGCGAATTAATGCAAAAACACAAATAAGTACAGTGTAATAATTTAATGTTGCGATTACAGAAAACTCTTAGTGTCTTTTAAATGAGAGACACTAATAAAAGAGAGGAAAAAAGGTATAATGACTATCAACAGGTACGTATTACGAAATGTTCGTGATCCAATATCATCAGCCCTCACCTTTAATGCGGACAGTGGCGTGCAATCCTGTCAGCTGTTGCCCCTATCGATCGGACGTTACTCCACAATAATCTGTCGCTGTTCCCGGCCGAGTGGGCTCTACGGTCGAAAGCACTTCCCTCTAGCACTGCTAATAGACACTGGCACTGCAATAGCACTCCGCGGCAACAACACCCAATAATAGCACTGATATGCAATCGCCACCTGTTTGAGGGGTTGGTGGCACAGTCCTAGTCCATTCAGTCCCGCTGTGTTGACGTTTGTAACAGTGAGCCGATGGTATTGATAAGTCAGTTGGCGTATTTATTCAATACGCACGTCGAGCGGTGTGGTCGCGCGATCGTCACGCGTGCGTTCGGGTCGCGGGCGCGAGCTCGACTGACGTAGGTGAGGGTCGTCGGGGCGGGCGGCGGGCCCGGCTACGAAACAACTACGGCTCGTATCCGCCCACCGCTACGGGAAAAGGGAGCTACGGCTTTTCATTTAAACGACGAGTTACCGTATTGCATGGGAAAATTCACGCTCGCCGTTTGAATTTTCGAGCACTACTAGTTTGTATTCAATTCATTATGATATAGCATATTAAAGGTTCTTGTAAAATAACAGAATTTAATTCGGTAATCGGAAATCATACATAAAAATATCTTTTACGCTTTTTAAAAAATGCTAGATATCTCTGTCAATCTATCATTTTCAAGGTTTTCAGGCAAAGTATGGCACGGAAACCTAAATTTTGTCAAAACACTATTACTCATATAGGTATTTAAGGAAACAATAACATGCTAGACATTAATTGTAGCGAAGAATTAGAATGAAATAAGTTTATCACAAAATTAATTAAAATAGTAAATCAGCGTGCGACGAAAACAATGTAATACTCAATAACAAACGTGTTAATCCCCGCTTTAATTGATAATAGTTATACTGCAACGCGCGAAATCTACGTCAATAAAACTAATATAATATGCCTTTCCCCGTTGTTAAAATAAAACAAATATATATTAAATCAATAGTACTCAAAAAAGAAAGCAAAATCCATTTGCAGTCTTTGGCGCCTCCTTAGGGATGGATATGAATGGGCCCCGGCACAAAGATTGATAGCTTGTGGTTGACTTAGAACCGTCTCTTTGCTCAATCACGTGTCGTTTCCACCGAGATTCCAGTCGATAAGTCTATGCGTAGGCTGCCGATAGCCGTGCCGAACGGTTTTGTTACTATTTGTCCTATTTTGTTTATATTTCTGATGTTCAAATACAATTTTCAATTCAATTTCAACAAAAAAGGCTTATTCTAAACTCAAAATCCAAATCGTCAGGTTAAAATTTACTGCATAAATATCATAGTATAAAGTAAAAAGCACGAAAAAAAAAGTGAAAACCCATTAGTCAGTATAAAAGTATTCGTGACATGTGATGTTGCATAAAAAGCTTTAGCAAATGCTGTCTAATGAACGTAGAGATTAAAATGTTGCGCGTCACTGCAATATGAACCATATGATGGAGTAGGGAATCTATACAGTATACTATTTATAAAGAGATAACTTCTACAGATAACAACAAGGCTTATAGGTAATCCGAACAAACGAAACACTTGCGCGATGCAATCGACACTCAGCACCATCTATTGGTATTATTTAGAACTTATAGCAACATTAAAACCCTGAATCATAGTGAGGGCGGCCCACTAGTTAAACAACAACTAATCACATCATAATCATCTGAATTTAAATAAATAACTAGGCAATCTTAATATGAATCATTATTATCAAGAAATAGTATTCCAGGTGGCTTATAATGAAGCCGTCCCTGTCGTATATACTTGTCGCATTTACTCTAAAGCGCGCACAGCACGTGTGAAAGGGAGGGGAGCTTTGGACCACGGATTATCCTTCCTCCCGGTCTGGTAATTACTTCTGACATTTACGGCCTCTAACTTCGTAAGGCCCAGACAGCAGACACAATAGAAAATCAATTGTTTTTGCTATTTAAAAGGCTTTTGGGTCTTAGGACGTAAAGGGAACCAGACCAATGAATCATGATTACAGGTTACCAGAAACATGATAATTTCCTCGCGGTGTTCGGAGGAAAACATCGTAAAACCGTTATTAATATCAATGTGTAATTAATTGCACAAGTTCAATGCGTGTCGTAGACGAGCTGAAGACAAATTAGTAAGGTTTCGAGAACACTCACAAACTTATCCCAAGTTTAACAAGTTCGGTCGCCGCTTCCACGTCCGCTTTTGGCCAACTTTACAACTTGATTCCCTTCGACCTAGCTGGAGAGCGCCACCAACAATATTAAATATCCAAGCTAAGTTTCACCTTCAAAGGCGTGCTAGGAATGATAACAACACCAACTGCAAAGGATAGGACAACGTGCAAGTCGAAATTCACTAGCGATCCTAGCAGTCTTAGTTTATTCGTTTGACGTTGTTAGATCAGAAAAATATTAAAACAAAGTATTAATCTCTTTGAAATAATATTATGACCAGTGTCCCGCCCTCTTTTGGTTTGGGGACCCGGTTTCTTACTGTAGTAATCCATCTATTGGATACAGTATGGTATCCAATGGATGGCGCTGGATGTCGATTACATCGCGCCAGTGTTTCCAACTATGTTTATGCCAACTAAACTGACAAATGTCAATGTGACATTCCCATACATTTTTGCTCCTTTTCACAGACGCAAAATGTCAAAATGTATCGGAACTTAAAATTTGCATCTGTCAGGTTAATTATACTTTCCTTTTCCTCTATTTGTAAAATAAAGATGTAATGATTTACTCAGATTATTAGGTGTATTTTGTACGATTCTAACGAGTTCCTTCCAACGTCTGTTCTAAAATTAAACGTCTCATTAAGATCAATTCGATATTTTTCTAAGCTTGTTTTTCTTTTCCAATACTTGTGGAATACGATACGGTCTAATTAACTCTCCTCAGGCTATGCCACGTTTAGTTACAATAGTATCAGCTACGCCCTTATAACAGTATACTTTATGGGTATTTATACCCTTAATAAGGACATAGGAAAAATTGTTCCCACCTGACTTTGAACCTTATCAATCATGACTTAAGATCGAAAACCAATGAAATAGTATCAGCTACGCCCTTATAACAGTTTACTTTATAGGTATTTATACCCTTAAAAAGACAGGAAAAATAGTTCCCATCTACTTTGAACCTTATCTTTCATGACTTAAGATCGAAAACCAATGAAATTTTGCGTTAACTTATGGCCTAAGGGTTAAGTATTCTGAAATTTTATCACTACTTTTCAGCAGTCTCAATTTGAGAAAAAACTATCAAAATTTTAATGTGCAAACATCATCTGTTTCACCGCACAATACCAGGTCTTACAAAATACAATGTACACATTGTATAGTAAATATTAAGTCACTTTATTTACTTTATTACCAAACTAGAGGGTTCGGCAACAACTTCTAAGTTTTAAAACAAATTGGGATAAATCCAGTAGGATAATCCTCAATCAATTCTGTAAAAATGTAAACCTATACAATCTTTAGCCGGCTGTATTTTTACGGGTTAAAGCTCAGTATTTTTATAACAGGGACAAATGTTATGAATGTTGTATGTTTAGGGTTCTTTATAGCACTCTAGAGCCACCACGTTACTAGATTTGCAAAAACCAGAATGTAAAGAAAAAATGGTTACTTATTTATGAATGTTCCTGTCATAATTTAGTGCGGAAATACAAGATTTGCTGCAAGTCATAAAAATATTGTATCGACTATTATTAAAGCAAAGACATTCGTAGGTAGGTATGATAAATCATACCTACGAATGTCTTTGAAAAGAGTCAGACAAAGTACCTTAAACAAACTTACAATGTTAATTAAACTGATTGTTATTTTAAAATATTATATTATATTAAGCAAAATAACTACGCTAACAAAGGCTTCACTTCGGCACCTAAACACAAAGATGTCAGAAAATATGACAGTCATCTGGATCAGCACGTTTACCCCTTTAAGCTATCGACAGCCCCTCTTTAGGTTCGGTAACGGTGAAAGGAACAAAATTGTTTGATATTGAGTAATATACTTTACCTTTAACAAAGTCATCTTCATGATATTCCAATGTAATTGTTATGGAACGTAAGTTTTTATGATGGATATAACATCTTTACTCAATTAGTTCGCTTATTAATTAGTTGAAGTATTTAATTAGGAGATTAGGAAAATATATGTGCTAAAAATATTTGGTAACCTCTTTTTTAGGGTTCGCGGGGGAACGCGGACCCATGTGAATGATAGTATGAATTTCTTTAGCGTTAATTGATAACGTGCGCTTGCCGTCGTTCATAGCGGGACCAACACATTGCGCAAGTTCTCTTTTCTTTATCATCTTCTTAATTTTGAAAATTCCTAGAGCTTAAATTACGATCGTCATCCTTTGAGATTAACCTTTCGCATAGTCGCCAGAGCTTCCAGACTACACAATCTTTCTTTGACATTAAAAGTAACTTGAAATATAGTAGTCTGGCCTTTTTGATGGAAGGATGATTATGATAATGAAGCACTTACCTTGAGTAGCGTAAGGATTTTCTGCGAGAGCTCATAATCGAAGTTGGTGTACTTTGAGTCGGTCATATCGTAGATGAACACGAGGCCGGCTCGCTGCGTCTCGATGGACTGCAGGGCCACATCGAGCTGGTACACCACTCCCTGTGGACAAGCGAAATGTAAAATTTAACAAGGCCTGATTCCGAAACCCGAAAAGACAAAACAGTTGCGTGATGCAATCGACACCCAGCGCCATCTGTTGGCAAAATTTGGAACTAATAGAAAAGCTAAGTCCCTGAAAAAAACTATTTCTTCATGCAAGCAGGCGGTGAAATGAAAAAGTAGATGGTAAGTTGCATACGCAATGGTCATAATATTTAGACGACTGTTGCATTTAAAGATTTGAGTTTTGAACATTATACAAATCAGCAAACCATATAAATTTCAAACAAAAAATATCATTATTATTCCCGGATACAAGTATAATAGTAATCATTATTGTCCCATACGATTTGAATTGTGCTGATTTTCACAAAACTGGAATGGGTCTTCGTTATAGCTCAAACATTTGTGCTTCCATCTTTTGGCAAGACGCTGGACCAATGTATAAACCTTAGTAGCATAGATTTAATGTTCACTTTAGCTCGTGCTTCAAGGAGTTAACTACCGCATATCGCACGCTGACTTGCTGTTTGCAGGAGCCATTAAACGCTAGTAGGTTTCAGTCTAAAGTAAATTTAAGATTTACGAGTACAAAATAATACATAGTACTACTGAAATAAAGATAAGCAAAAGGCGTTTCTTTTACAGAGAGTAGAACTACCTTACCATAATCTAGGTACTAAATGTAATAACAAGTATGAATGGTATTTAACTACGTAAGGAACCTTCGCCATGACAATGAAGTGAGTCGATTGTGTAAACGCATGACGTAGATACCATATTGCGACGATTGGGAGAAGCGGTTAACAGTTGTCTTTATGGCGCAAGTGACCTACGATATCTTAGAAATAGTTACATCAAAAGTATAAAAACTTTTAGCTATTAATATTCCTATGATCTTAAGCAATAATTCTTAGAAGGCGGAGCAATATAATCAATAAGCCCTGCCTTCGACGAAGCTGTGAATTATGCTTCAAACCCCGAAACGGCGCCTAGATTCTAGCAACCATTGTTCTTGGAATTTATCGCCTGTGAAATTGTCACTTCATCTGGCGCAATAACGTAGAGAAAAAGTTATTAGGAAAAATGTTAACAACAAATTCTACTCGTAAAAGAACGAAAGTATTAAAAGTATTACGTAACTGATGGTTACATAGGTATTAATAAAATACCTAGGCACCAAAAACCTAAGGCAGACGAATCATGATTGATTAAGCTTAACAGAATGATCTCAGTTTTATTATATTAAATTGCATTAAATACCTAAATAATCAACGGCGTTGTTTTAATTATAATAACATTTTCGCAGTAATAATTACGTTGATATGTCGTGTCCTAAAATTCTGATAACGGATAAGTGTAATGCATCCATCAGGATCATTATACAAAATAGTAATGATGTAATGTAATTAAATTCAATAGGGGATATCGCGTGTGGAAAAGCCGCTAGATGGCGTATTGTAGAACTGAGGCCTATCTACTCGGTACCGCGGTGATTGGTTATTTTTAATGTGAGATGTCAAAATGTCACTAGCCAACCAAACAATGAAGTTGAACCTCAGTTAACAGTACGCCGACTAGTCGCCTGGTCCGCTGCCGTATACGCGAAGGCCCCCAATGGCCCCATTGAATAAATATACAGTATTCAGCAGTGGACGAGTGTGGGTTGCTGATGATGATGATTCAGGGACGCAAATAGGTGTCATTAAAATTCATGTTCAAAACTGATTCGCATTTTTCAGTTGTCAGTGGTTTAGTCGTCGTCAGCCCCTTTAAAAATGTTGTGTAGGTACATTTCTTATCTACTCTAATTTTTTTATATCATAAGCAAAGATTTAAATCATAGATATGCCCTGACACCTAAAACCGAGGCAATATTTTGATGACATGACGTGTGCGTGTCATCGAAAGTCACTATCTATGACGATAAAATACGGTCAACAAAATTTTCATACGGGGTACTAAAAATAAAACAATTCCTAAATTTAAAAGCAATTTTATTTATAGGACATTTTATTTCTAAATGTTACACTACATTTATCTATTTATTCAAATAAATTACTCTAATCACAGAGCGAATATCGGGTTTGATCAACAAACCGCATAAAGGGTGGTGATTATGCCTAATCCCATCATAGTAGCTATGACTTGATTTCTATAATAAAGGCCTTTGCCCTACTATGCCTTCAGAAAATAAGTATATTGGCCACCGAGATACTGATGTTGTCTCGTTTTGTCTCACAGTAATTGCAAATACTACTCTCTCTGTCACGCGCTGGCCGCGTCAGACTGATGTTTTGTCAACAAAATAAAATAAATTAAATTATTGATGAAATATAAATACTTACGGGTGAAATGTTACACCATTCGCTTTATTTGAATTTGTAGTATTTTTCTTGCACAATAAAAAGGCACATGAAGGCATTTTGAGTGCTTTTTCCTGTCAAAAATCCAGGCAGCTGTGTCGTACAACTGTCACCGAGTGCAAACGGCAACTAATTCGTGCTAATCCCAGTTGAGTTACACTAGGTTATTTGAGGTGCGACTCAAATCGGCGCGGTCGAAGTATGGCGAGGGCATATCTATGATTTAAATCTTTGATCATAAGTAGCAGACGAGCAGACGGGTGTTTAATTTTAGAACAGACGTTGAAAGGACCTCGTTAGAATCGTACAAAATACCCCTATATATCTATCGAAGAATATCCATCTTGATTACTAATATAAAGCAAAATATAAAATACCTATAGCTCATTATTATCTTAATATAGCGATAAATTACATGGTGGAGCCAGACAGACGGAACAGTAGTCGCCATCGAAAAACAATTTAACATAGAGAAACAAGTGGGCGTGCAATGAACATTAGCCAAAGAGGCACATACGAAGATAGATTGATTATATTACTCAATGATTTTTTATTTTGGTTGATAGTGTTACCAAGTGAATAAATCGTGTAAGTTCGTTAATAGAAAGGGACATCGAAGTGATTTAATTGTCCAAAACATGTACTTTTTCATATCTACAAAAAACAGGCGACACTTACTTGAAAGGTTTACCTAAAACAGGACTTAGAAATATTTCAATGGAGTACTTACTAACTTACTTACTAACGTAAATTATGTGCTCTTTAACCCAAACGACATGACAGTAAAAACAGTTGACGTGAGTCAGTTATCACAAATACTGTAATTTCATTAAACAGACTATATCATATTTCTTTCGTCGTATTTCCCATTAATAAGGGACGATTTTCCTAAGCTCCAGGTACACAGAAGTCCTGTGAGCGGTGACACATCCGGCCCATCAGTTACGTGGCGTGTGCGACAGAGATAAATAAATCATTGCGCAGAACAATGTAGGCGACATTGATATTATGCATGTATGAAGTTTTACAAGCCCAAGTTTCGCGTTTTGTGGACTATATATTATTATTCTACAACCTTGGCCGTTGTGTATATGTTACCGGCAAACTGTATAATCCGGCACTGCATACAATGCCTAGGCAATGTTTGAAATATTATTTATTTTGTACTTGGCTTGGGCATTCTATACAATACCTGATTCCATGTCGACAATGTACGTAAAAGCATTGTATTGCTAATACTAGCGTATAGAACCGCCACAGAAAACTCGCTTTTAGGGTCATAAGTTTAACCTAATTTTGTTTAAGAATCGTTCGCCACCAGTACTTTGTTCTTGTGGTACGGTGGCCAGCACATCAAGTTACTACAATCTGACAAATTCCTTCAATCGAACCTCACTTTTATGTCAAACGTGTTTGGTTCAATATCAACTGAGGAAATTTGACAGATTGTAGTAACTTTATGTGCTGGCCACTGTACCACAAGAACAAAGTACTGGTGGCGAACGATTCTTAAACAAAATCATGTTAAACTTATGACCCTAAAAGTGAATTTTGCCGTTGCAGCACGCTTACTTCGCCCGAACGGCTCGCGTGCTGTGGGGTCACCGGTTCTAACCTATTTTAACTTAACCTAAATCTGAACACTTACGTGTAAAGGCCTCCCGGTAAACTTGTTTCATTGTGTCAATTTGTTTTCAAGTAAAAAATCATGACTTACGCCCGTTATTTTATGGGTTAGCCGGTCAACATTGCTAATCCTTTATCATAACTATATTTATCGAATAAATACATAAAATTAACGTGACCGCAACTAAGCCAAAATAACACACTGTGTAATATGATCAATTTATTTTATTGATTGTCGGTCGATCAACAGGCATTCCTTATACTTTGCCTAGTCATTATGTATTTTACCCGCAATGTGAATAATTCAGGCATTATACAATGCCTAGGCAATGTATAGAATCCCTGGCCAATCTATAAATCTTAAGTAGGTATTATATAGAATGTCTACTGTTCCACTTTTCACTTACTTACTTTTCACGTACTTATTATACTGAGAACTAGACATTTCTCGAAGCGATTGAATTATACCCATTGCCGGTGACATTTGGATAAAATGAAAGTGCAGAATTTAAACGTCGACTAAACGCGACATAACGGAGGTATGTTTGTAAATATTGCCATTTTCATTTTTATAGCCACTGCGTTCCGCCTGGTGGGATTTACTACAGACTAGACAGTAATCTTTAAGAGCATAATAATTTAATAATTGAAGAGTTACTCATCCAGAATAATGAACGCTTTTTATCAATGACTAGTGGTCCGCCTTCGCTTCGTTTTGCTATTAGTTCTAATCATTGCCAGTAGATGGCAGTGGGTGTCCATTACATCGCGCAAGTGTTTCGACTTTCAGATCACATATTAATATAAGCCTTGTGGTTGTCTACTAGTATAGAAGTTATCTCTATATAAATAGTATAGATAGAAGATAGTTAGTTAAGCTGGTTATCTTCATACGTTTTTTTTCATGGTGACTACTGAATAGCCACCGAATGTGTAGATCGTTGCCATGCATAGAACCACACTGAAACAGTCTGATCTCACGAAATTCACTGTGGAATAGCTACAATAAATTCAACTTCCGATAGAATCCTTTAGAATAAGGATGCTGGCACCAACCCGCAAGTTGTACTATCGCAAGGGAGGATTCTGTGTTTCGTTCGCTTTGGGTTCGTACAAATAACTTGAAATAAGGCTACCTGTAGTGTAGTTTGATGCGACGTCAGGGACGGAAAATGTTTGTTGGCTGTGAAGACCGCGATGGCAGCTCCAGTCGCGTCTCTCGTCGGCTGCGGGCAAAAGATATACGATTAAATAATTGTGTATTTACAAATTACAACAAAATGTAAAAATAAATATTTTTATGCAGACGACGATTTTATGGTAAGCGATAAGCCTCCGCCCATAGACATCCGCAACACCAATGGAGTCAGAAGTGCGCTGCCATTCTTTACCCAACCATTCCTCCCAATTGTGCCTTCGGTACCCTTACTTACTCGACAAAACATAGCGCAGGCGCTGCTTCACGCCGGTCTTCTGTGAGGCCGTGATATCACTCCGGTCGAGCCAGCCTATTCATGCCGAAGTCAAGCTCTCCTACATTAATATTTAATGCGAATTACCAAAAGTCATATTGGTAACAAGTTGTTCATAATGGTTTGTAGAACACGTGTTAAATGGATGTAAATGTTCACAGCTATACGCCTTGTATTTGTGTGTAAGATTCATTCAAGATTCGAACCTACTCACTGTGGGAATATGATAGAACAAACGCATATCAAAATTGATTATTATCATATTGAAATTGGGTAATTAGGGATATATTTGATGAATCAATGATATTTATTCATTAATTGAAATTGGGTACTTATGAATATAATTTGATAGTTCAAAAGTCGAAGTTTAGTATTCTGCCGGGTAATTTGTATTGTATTTGGTTAAAGTATTTTTTTTCATGTAGCAAAGTTATCCGTTTGAGCAATTTGGATAATATTAAGTTCTGTCGTTTAATTTTTCAACGTGAAATAGTTTTAAACTTGAAATTAAGGTTATTAATTGTAATATCTTTTTTTGACAAAGAGCATCTATTAGAGCTTTTTAAAATATCATACTATAGAAGGTTTAATAGAATATAAAAATTAAAAAATATTTTAAAGGAAAAATGGAGAAAAAAATATGTTTTTCAACTTCGTCGAAGCTTTTAACACTTAGAGTTGTTTACCGATGCTTTGAATTTAATGTTAATTCATAGTTTAGTTACTCATCTTAAACATACTCAAAAATTAGCTGCGGCTTTTTGCGGTTTACGAAGATATGGGGTAAAATGTAATACTAGTCTGAGAACGGAAATCGCTATCAAATGCGGTGTCGTAGTTTACTTTTATTATCAATTGTTTTGTGGTACATTTCATGGATTATTTTTTTGATATTGATTAGTTTTTATCATTTTGATGTCTTTTTCTGTGAGAAAATAGATATCTGAAATAATTTTCACATTCTGAAACAATAGAAAAAAGGCAGTGAAAAAATATATCTCCATTACCGTTTCAGTGGTGTTTATGTACTCTAGTACGGCTATTTCATTATTTTTCATTATTCAACATGTCTTCTTTTAACTGTACTAAGCGTGAGTTAATACTGTCTTATAAAGATGGCGGAAAAAAACGACTGCGGCACATGCAACATGTTTGGAGAAATAACAAGTTTCGGAAGACAACATTATGTATGTGTTTTATTAATGGCCATATTCAAAGGGATATCGTCCCTTTGCTTCTTAAACACTGGATTGAAGCAGGACGCAATAAAAATACCTTTATAACAAAGAACGCTAATTGATTGGGTTCTTTAACTATACCAAAATCAAAAAACGTGTCAACAGACTCTACTCCGTCTACCTCTTCTGGTAAACGAGGAAGACCGTGTGTGTCATATGGAGGTTCTTCAGAATCGAGCAACAAAAGGAAAACACCATTTTACTAAATGTATATGGTTTACACTTCAGATCCATGTACATAACCAGCATTAGAAAACCATTATGACAAAAATTGAAAGGAGCTCGATGAATTTACTTTGCACCTTCTCAAGGTTAACGATGTTATTTCAGATCCTAAAGCTCACCAGGTGTAAGAAGTCAATTTTACTGAGCAAAAAAAGAAATATATACTGTGATAATTTTGATTTTGTTTCTATACTAATTTAGCTTAGTGTTGTAGGTATTTTACCATTTTTGTATCTAATATTATCATTATAACGTGACAGTTATCTTAATTTAGTAATTAGAAATAAGAAATGCACGAAAAATAAGTTACTAAGAAAAAAATATTTTAAAAATAAATTTAATTTTAATTATTTTGACTTTTCTTAATTAATTAAAAAAATTACGCATGATTCACATTCATCAAACATTGCTCATAAGAAGCCTTATGTATCACTTTATATCAGAGCAAAATTTGATAGCTTTACCTTTCAAATTGACGGAGTTACAGATTTTTAATCCGAAACACACCGAAATATTCCACAGTGCTCCTGTTCGGAAGACGAATCTTATCTAAAGATGGCTCTCCAAAATTGATTGATGATGTTATAATCATGGTAAGCTATGTAAGCATATTTTTAAATATTAACGAGAAATCGATCAGTCCTTGCCAAGAAACATGCCAACATGTGACATCGTCAGTGCTGTATGTTGGCTTGAATCCAACTTATATTAATCTTATATGGAACCTCTATTTGCCGTTACTAAACCACAATTCACTCTCGTCATTGAACTTTAAGAGAATGTTTTAGAAACTCGAAGGAGAAGAAATAGCTGTAATAAACTTCCCGTCAAGTTCTACCTTGAGGGGGTTGGAGGCGATTCCCCCGGGGGCCACATAAAGCCAGTACTATTGGCAGTGGCTTATACTGAGTCCTCTGCGTTTGCGCGGCATTGCGCCGCACTAGAGCTGGATTGCTTGCAGTGATGTACTATAAGTACTTACTTCATATCTCTTCCGTCTTCCTGAACATTACAAATATCCGATTAAGGTGTGGACTAAGCTTCACAGTGGTTTTGTTGTTTACTATCGCAGGGATGCGCGTTTGCATGAGTGCTTTATAGTTGCGTTATCATTTCGTAACCGAGTAATAAATAATATCCTCCTACAGATTTGGCTACGGCGTCCGATTTTAACGATCAGTCAGGTAAACAAGATATATTGTACAAGTGTGTGCGCAACGGATCTTCAAAAGGATCGAACTTGTTAACGCCCCTTACGGCGGTGCGTGGCTTCAGGGTGCCTCTAGAACATGTGTGCGCGCGTTACGTCGAACATGCGCGCGTACAGAAATACTCACCAAAATAGTAAACTTCCCAGTCTCTAGCTCAGACTTCAGTGGATCTTCAAAAGGCTCGAATTTGTTGAGCCCCTCACGGCGGCGCGTGGCCTCATGCTGCCTCCAGAGCGTGTGCGCGCGCGTCACGTCGAACTTGCGCGCGAACAGGAACTTGATCGCCGTCGCTCGCGACACGCACGTCGCGCCCGACTCGCTCAGGGCATCCAGGAACGCCTTCGTCGCCTGTAGCCACAAACATTAGGAACATTTCACTATTAAGACAGGAACCAAATATTTTAAACAAAATAAATATACCTACCAGGGTGAATCTGTGAACATTTACATCCCTTTAAAAGGATGTAAATGTTCACAGATACACCATGTAGGTTTGCAACTACACGGCAGGCCCACAAAAAGATGGTGTGACGATTTTTATACATACGACCAAGATTTTGAAGTAAGGGCATTGAATAGGGAACAATAACTTGAGAAGCTTTTGCTCAGCACTGGGGAACTATAGGCTAACTAAAAAAAGTATAGGAAAAAATAATAAAAATAAAATAACGTACAGTTAGACAATATTTTTAAACACTTTAATTAAATAAACAATTTCTATTTTATCATTAGAATATAAACAACATGTTTTTATTGTGATTATTTCTGAGAGTTTTCATACCATCAGATTTTACTCGAAAAATATAGTAATTGATTCCCAGAAATCGTTAAACATATAATGTTAGATAATAATAGAGCAATAAGATATCTCTGATAACAAACTCTTACTTAGAAATGAGACATGTCACATGAGTCTTCTTTGTTAATTAGGTATAAAAGTACCTATCGAGTTTATCATCAAACAAATTAAAGAGCAAATAACTACCAAACCACAATAACATTACACTGGGTACAAGTATGTTTATTCAATGAACAGTTGGAAACCAGCCAACGTAGGCCTATATAGCCAAGAGTTGGCAGTGTAGAAGGCTAGTTCGTAGTGTCTTAGATAAAACGTGAAGTACCCTTAGGAAATGAAGCAAATTCCGGACGAACGCTCTCTCCATCTTGAAAAGGAAGTCTCGGTCCATGAATAGCCGACCAATTATTATGCACAGCTTAATTTATTACTAAATAGTACTTGATTTCACCATTTCGTCACACTTTCGTCGCGACGTTTGAACCGGGCCCAGAACTGTGACCGAGCGGAATCCTCAATTACGATTTAGTGCAAGTTTACACCGTTACGGTTTGCCGATAACACGATTTGGTAGAAAGACTCGGAGAGATTGTGTGACCTGCGCGTGGAGTGAGTACTGTAAAAAGTGGAAGTCACGAGTGGGTGAGATAGGACTGCATTTCGTTTCGATGCAAATAAGCCAGCGAGCGGTGGGTTAATTCTTCCGGGATGTATATCCTGTGAGGGCGCGGGCGGGCTCGGCGCTTGCGCTTATTATGAGCGGGCACGCGCGGGAGCCCCGGCGTGACGTCACACACTCCACACGTGCATCGCAATCGCACGCTGTCTATGTAATACCAACATCACGACACGCAAACTTTAAATTGGCTTAAATCATTCATTATTGAAGTAATTAAAATTGAAGGTGCTTTAGAGTCCAGACAGGTACGGATTTCGCTCTAGCTCTACAGACAAGATCTTTAAAAAGATAAGGTTTTTAATTATCAAAATTATGTTTAAAAAAATGGAATTCTTTTAGATTTTAGGTGGCAGACGAGCAGTCGGATCACTTGATGGTAAGCGTTTGCCGCCGCCCGTATACACCCGCAACATCTAGTGAAGTCACAAATGCGCTGCCGAACTTTTAACTTCGTTTGATGAATAACGGAGTTCATGAGGAAAATATGAAACTACAAACGCTACTACGTAATAAGTTTTAAGTACCTGTGCTGTGTGATTAAATAAACAATTTCTATGTTATCATTAGAATATAAACAACATGTTTTTATTGTGATTATTTCTGAGAGTTTTCATACCATCAGATTTTACTCGAAAAATATAGTAATTGATTCCCAGAAATCGTTAAATATATAATGTTAGATAATAATAGAGCAATAAGATATCTCTGATAACAAACTCTTACTTAGAAATGAGACATGTCACATGAGTCTTCTTTGTTAATTAGGTATAAAAGTACCTATCGAGTTTATCATCAAACAAATTAAAGAGCAAATAACTACCAAACCACATTAACATTACACTGGGTACAAGTATGTTTATTCAATGAACAGTTGGAAACCAGCCAACGTAGGCCTATATAGCCAAGAGTTGGCAGTGTAGAAGGCTAGCTCGTAGTGTCTTAGATAAAACGTGAAGTACCCTTAGGAAATGAAGCAAATTCCGGACGAACGCTCTCTCCATCTTGAAAAGGAAGTCTCGGTCCATGAATAGCGGACCAATTATTATGCACAGCTTAATTTATTACTAAATAGTACTTGATTTCACCATTTCGTCACACTTTCGTCGCGACGTTTGAACCGGGCCCAGAACTGTGACCGAGCGGAATCCTCAATTACGATTTAGTGCAAGTTTACACCGTTACGGTTTGCCGATAACACGATTTGGTAGAAAGACTCGGAGAGATTGTGTGACCATGCGCGTGGAGTGAGTACTGTAAAAAGTGGAAGTCACGAGTGGGTGAGATAGGATTGCATTTCGTTTCGATGCAAATAAGCCAGCGAGCGGTGGGTTAATTCTTCCGGGATGTATATCCTGTGAGGGCGCGGGCGCGGGCGGGCTCGGCGCTTGCGCTTATTATGAGCGGGCACGCGCGGGAGCCCCGGCGTGACGTCACACGCTCCACACGTGCATCGCAATCGCACGCTGTCTATGTAATACCAACATCACGACACGCAAACTTTAAATTGGCTTAAATCATTCATTATTGAAGTAATTAAAATTGAAGGTGCTTTAGAGTCCAGACAGGTACGGATTTCGCTCTAGCTCTACAGACAAGATCTTTAAAAAGATAAGGTTTTTAATTATCAAAATTATGTTTAAAAAAATGGAATTCTTTTAGATTTTAGGTGGCAGACGAGCAGTCGGATCACTTGATGGTAAGCGTTTGCCGCCGCCCGTTTACACCCGCAACATCTAGTGAAGTCACAAATGCGCTGCCGAACTTTTAACTTCGTTTGATGAATAACGGAGTTCATGAGGAAAATATGAAACTACAAACGCTACTACGTAATAAGGTTTAAGTACCTGTGCTGTGTGATTAAATAAATAAAGTATAATATATCATCAAAATATTAGGTTCTGAGTTGACTACCTCAGCTGCCCTAGACAATATCACTTGTTTTTTTATGCCTAGCAAATATTGAAATCTCTCAGGAATAATATAAATAAATATGAATATTATGACTAAGTCGTAAGAAGGAAGTTGAGAGATGAGAATCACGAACAGTACATAAATTGATGAGTAGGTCATCGTCAGAACATAGAATAGCCTTATAGACTTTCCTTCCTTCCGTGAATAAATTGTCCATAGGAACTATGTACATTACATTAATGGATGAGATTTTTATTATAACTAAAATAAACTCTTGTGTTTTGCACTTGTGTCAATAAGATATTATGATGATGAATACATTTGAGACATTGGTTTATTGTTAAGAATGAGATTTGGATTAATTAATAGAAGATAATAAAAGACCATAGTTAGTGGAAATAAACCACGGGGAAAAGGTTGGCAGCGCACTTATGACTCCAATGGTGCTGCAGGTGTCCATGTGCGGCAATCGCTTATCATCAGGTGATCCGTCAGCTTGCCTGCCACTTATAGAACACTAAAAATTCAGTACTAATAAAGCGTAATATCGCAACTACTAATCATTGAACTTAATTTATTGAGTATTTCTATGTATTCCCCTTTACTAGGCAAGCAATCTCTTCTAAACCTTTGCCTAAAGTCCACCAAATGATTAACTGATAAAGTTAAATCCTTTTCAGTTGCACAACTAAATGAGATCCAAGGATTAGTGTGCACAATCGCAAGTCTCCATCCTAATATGGAATACACTGAGGCAACATGAATAGATCGTGCAAATCACAAGGCCTTATAATTAGGAACGTATTAAGATGTGAACTTGCACTACGTAGTTTAAAGTCACCGAAATACACAACAAGGAGTTTTTATCACTAAACAACGATTGGTCGTGATCGCCCGGACGATCGCACGACGTGGTGTCTCAATTGCAACTGTCAAACGACCCAATGAGTATTGTGTACTGATGGTTCGAAACCACAAAACGTCTGTGCCAGCCTATTGTATTGACGTCAATATTATGTGCAGCGGCGTGACAAATATTATAAACAATATCATTTGGTTACCAAAAGGTTTACTTCTCTAGGTCAAAGACTTTGAAACAAAATTCTGTGAAAGCTAAATATTAAAAGGAAGGAAGTATCTTTCATACTTGTTAAATAACGAAGTTTAATTAAGTAATTAACGATTTGATTAAGTTTTATTTCATGAGAAGACAAACAAGTATCCTATTTTCAAGAGTATTAGGTAGGTACATTCCTCTATCTCAGGCTAAGGATTTGTTAATATAGACCTTATCCTTATATTGGGAAACCGTCCGTATATTATACGTATATTAGAATAACTAATCTCAGCTATAAATAATGTACTTACGTCCAGAATTTATATGCCAACAGATTAATAAATAAAATGATTAACTTCATCTTATGTACAAAGATCTCTTTCTATATTTAGATTTTTGCAAGGGTGGGTCTAAAATAACCGTTTTCTACGTCAAAACACACCTACACAAATTATCGGACGATGTTTAATTAAGAAAACAGTTCATATTATCTATAAAAGCTTCAAACCTACGCAGGATGAGACAACGTGTGTGCAAGTTGACGAAGTTATATTTTACCCTTTAAATATGAGGCTAATGGATATTAATTTCATTCAAAATGCGTCACGCGACGCGACACACACCCACAATCCACAACACCTACGTGTCACAGGGATCATTCAAGTTTACGTAATACTTTTAACTCTATCAACTTGTATTACCTACGTTTTGTGACGAACATTGTTTCCTTTATTTCACGAAAACATTTTGATATAATTAACTCGAGTTTTTCTTTAGTCCCGGTAAGCATGTTCCTTAATCTTTCAATGATCTTTAAATACCTCTGGGAGAGCTAGTAGGCATTTTATGCTCCACAATGATACCGTGTGGCTGTCCGTACATAAAATTGATACATAAATAAACTCGGTTTTTGTCAAATATTAATATTTCACGGTTAGCATTTTGTTTCAGGAAATACTTTGTATTTTTGAAATCGTTAAGTTTCATCGACTTCATACTTTAGATACCTACAGTTAGATAACAAGTACAAGATATGGCAAACATTACCATATTCGTAAGCAAATATAACTTAAAGTATTATTATGCAGTTTCCTGCCTGGCCTCACACTTCTGTAGGCCTAAGTTTATGTTAACTTATCTTGCATTTAGTCTGTTTTGTAAGAAAAAGATCTGATCAGACATTCCAATTCCAACTAATTCGCATAAAAACTAAATTAAATGATACAAAGTTGTTAAAAATCTTGAACCTACAATTGAGGCCGTTTCCACCCAGCTCCATTTCTTATCCAGCACAAAACTAAAGCGCCATGGTCCGGTGGGTACATTGTCGCATTTTGTCAACAGCCGTGAAACCGGCCACCATTCGCTAACTACGAAAACCAACACCTTTTGAACAAACCTTCTATAGGTAACACAATATCGAGTGGGAAGAAAGGCTTGCCGCTTAATGTCTGGTGAACACGCTCTATGGAATTTATTACATGAATAGAAACCACAAGACGATTTTTGGTGAATTATGTTTAGTGGATGGAGCTACATGGATCTCAAACTGGGGTAGTGCAGTATTATGAAACGGAATGCTAAAACAAGAGATTTCTGAGGTAGGTTTATAATTTCGTAGGCGGATAAATTAGAATCCATACTAATATTATAAATGGGAATAGCGTGTCTGTCTGTGTCTGTCCGTCTGTATGTTTGTCTTTCTTTAAAACGGAGCGACGAATTGACGTGATTTTTTAAGTCGAGATGAAGAGTAACATAGGCTACTCTTTCGAACCCCCCATTTTAGGGAAAAGCTACTAGTTTATAACAGGATTGATAACCATTTTTGAGTTTCCGATATTACCCGATACAAACTGTTCTAATGATAGTGACTATGGAAGTTTAAAAAAATATATCGTAAGCGTATAATACCAGTTTGAGTTTATCTGGTTGAGTAAATAAATAATAGCGTCATTACGGTTCATAATAAAAAGAACTCCCTCTTTACTATTTAAAGGTCTCTAAGTTATAAATTAAGTTAACATGAAACTGCCGAAATAAAATCACTGAAAAAAGGCTGGGATGTCTGAAAGTTCTCGCACTTAGGTTTATGAATTAGTAACACTAACCTACATTACAAATTAACCGTGGAACATTTGCTTAATAAATGAGAACTAAAGCGTTGAGGCAAATGTGGTTGCGACCCACCAACATATTAGCTCTAAGAAACAACCTGCAGCGAATTATATGTACCTATACGTATTACATACATTTGTACCAGGAATTTCACTCAATCATTTGTTACGAGTTTGACTTTCCTTCTTAGGCAGGCATACGTATAGTGACTGAATTTTGATGTAGATAATAATGCGGCATTTTATGAAGCTGTTTATTAATATTTGAGATGCGTGACAAAACAATAGACAATCACGGCCAGATACAGATGATAACATGAAATGAAGATAGCGGCGGTTTTTTTTATTTGGACGCTACCTTATGAAAATGGTCCCAATCAATTCGGATATTCGGCGTTCTACTGTACGACACTATTATTACAAGGAGAACATACGAAATATACGCATAAAAAAGTTTTGCCAGGTGCGTTTCGGGAAAATAGAAATGTAGGGCTCAATATGGGTAAGCGCGGGAGGCAATCTTTATTCCTATTGAATACAGGCCTTTATTACTTAAAACCCTATCAAAGCAAAATCGAATTAAATTGCGGTTGAGGGCACTTCGTCATGTCGAGCGACCAGCGCGTCCGGCCCGCGCCTCTCTCCGTCACTCACTCTTAATATCGCTGATTTATTGCGCAGATTTCCGTTCCCACGTAATTCTTCAATTGACCTTACATGGAAGAAATTACTTACAATAATAATATTTTGTTATCTTAAATTACCTACCTACTTCAGTAAAATTTGATCTCAATGCGCTTTGAGTAGTTTGAAGCTTACGAGTTCGTCTCCAAACTAAACATAGTATTTTTTACGTAGCTTATCATTTTGTAATGGAATAAACTTCAAGATAGGCAGTGTCGAATCGTAAACAGATCCTTATGCAAATTAAGCGGCCTGAAGTTGAGATATCGACTCACAACATCACTTTACATTTATGGCAACAATTATAATTCTAAAATGTATATTCATTAAGGTCTATTCTTAGGTCCTTTCAGCGGAAGTATACAAGTCGGTGCACCCACGTCAGAGACGGTGCCACGCGTCTAAATATACACGAGTCGGGTAAACAATCGCCCTGCCTTATTTAAAGGCGTAAACACTGCGGTCTATGCGAAATTGCGAATACCTCATTTTCCTACATAACTTCATACCGTGGCAATTTACATAGTCACAATGTCCACAATGACAATTAAGCTAAGGACCTCTTAGAAATAAAAAAATACTGCACTACCAATCAACAATGCCTTAGTGAATTAACAAATCCTTATCTATATGGCTGATTAATTAAACTATTACATGAAACCGCACATGAATAGGAAATGGTACAAATAATCAATGAAATATCATAGCATAAATGACCTCTTAGAAAAATTTTACTCAATATCAAATATTTATAAAACCAACAAGGACCTAGAACACTTTCACATATTCGAGGAATAATGGAATAATAATGTGAGCTCCTAGTACAAAATTAAAATAAAACTGTTCTATAATCTTGCAGGGAAAAAGGTTTTTTTAAGGGGTTAAACAGGATGTCAAAGTTATATTGTTTACATGTGTTGCGGTAGACTGAAAGCTGACAACCATTATTTTTCCTATTCTATGTATGTATGTACCATTTTCTTAAAAATGGCTTAAGTTTGTTTAAAAAAAACATAGATGTAATTAAGTACAAGTTATTGCGGCTATTTTTTTACTGTCAACCTGCTTATCGCTAATCCATTAAATACAACTCAACATTAGTTTAAGATTAACTTCATCATTAAAACAAACTTGCAAAATTCAGGGGTAGGGCTATAACATACCACTATCTGGTTATTCATGGCAAAGCAGACTGGCAGACACACCCTGTAATACTTAGAATGCCGTCTTTTTTGCATGCTAAAAACATAATCTCAATTTGGTGTCTTCTTTGGAAATATGTTTAGGGTGTGTTAATTGCTGTTATAAAATATAAAGCTTCTATAACCTATCAATGTCTGAATAGACAACTAAACATGCTTTAATTTCTGAAAATAAATTGCTTGAGTCACATTTATAAAAAAATTACTGTTCAGTGGCAGTTACTTATCTAATTTTGTAAAACAAGAGACAAATTAGTTTTTCACCCGTTTAAATCAGTATAATTCAGTTGGGATAAAAGACAAGTAAGCAGGTTAGTGTAATGATTAGTCAAAGAAACTAGTTCCTAGAAAAACTAGTAACTGTAAAGGAGATTTACAAGGAACAGGTTTCTCATTACAATAGAAACTTGAGACTTATACACTAACAAGACCAATCATTTAAGTATTAACACATTGCTCATTGATTAATCTAAAGTTTAATAGAGTACTATTTTACAAGAAAGCATGTTCTTAAATAGATATCAATAAAACAAAGACCATGTTGACTTCATGTAGAAATCAACTCATGTAAACATTTTGGTGCACAGTTCTAATTAGAAATATATCAGATAAGCATCAACACAGAATTAATTGACACACGAAGTGTAAAACGGAAGCGGAAATCTACTCTCAGATATCATCCTGCCTGGACTATGTGGGGTTCTATCTCAGATGAATGTGGCATACATCTTTACTCAGAGACCACTGGATGGTTTAACTACACGTAAATTAAATAAAAAGCCACATACAATAAGGATTATGTACTGTGAAATCGTAAATTTGAGAAAAACAAGCCCAGAATTCCAATCAAAACAAACAGTGGTGACATGGTAAACGACGCAAGTTATGACCTACATTAAATAGGATAGGAATCGCTTAGTTCTTATAAAGATTATATGATAAGCAGATCTGTCTACAAGTAAAGCAAATAAGTGCAGCTTTTGCTTTGTGTTACAAATTGAATTCTTTAATTTACTCACCAATTCCTGATCGGGTGACAGTGCCACCGCCATCTTTTCTATCAAATCAACTGACAGAAAAAATTGCAAAATGACAGCTTCTATAAACTTGACAGCCGCCCACGCGGTACGTTCCTTTACAAGCATTACCTTACATCAATCATCTGGGCAAAAATTTGCAAACAAACGTTCAAATAGGGCCGTGTAGAAGCTGTCAAACAAGGATTTCACAACTTGACACATAACCTAATTTTACTCAAATCTATTGAAAATTATTGTTTTTTCATTTATTTTCAATCACTTCACTTGTAAAAAAAATTGAAAACAATCGGTCGGGTAGTTCTATTGTGAGGAAAACATCTGATTGTAACCGGAAATGTCGACTCGTTGGTATGCATAATTTGTTTAATAGTACCTAAATGAAAATCTTATTATTGCTCAAAATTACAGTTTACATATGTTTTTTTCCTATAAACATTCAAATTGCGTAACAAGACAAATCAAACACATAATATATAGAAAATATACAAATAAACAAATGAGTTGAGCAATAGGTAATTGTTATTATTTTGATATTGTTTCAACTACCCACCTCCAAACGTCTTATTACAGGTACCCAATTTATCAGAGAGGCAATCCTCAATTACGAGTATTTTTACCAAATTTCTGGATGAAACTAATACGACCACTGCCAAAGCAACTTCCCAACATAGTGCAATTTCAGTGTTCAATGGAAATGACAAAATTCGACATAAAAAACTATCTAGAAAAGATATATAATGTTCCTGTTGTGGATGTAAAAACCAAAATCACCTTAGGAAAATTCAAGAAAGATGTTGGAAAAGGCTATATAATAAAAGATGATGACATAAAATATGCATTCGTCACACTCGTAAGTCCTAAAATTTCTGTTGTCCAGTGTGTTAAAATAATTGATGAGAGCAAACTATTGCTCTCATTCTTATCCACCTTACATATGCATGGAGTGTCATGGTTGGAATCTATGTGCATATTTCTACCATTTGGAAAACATCATGAGTAATCCTGCATGTTTCAGATGATTTCTGAAACTTTTAACCATGATTCAGTTGGTTGGGCAGACAGCAGTCTATCAAACCCGCCCCAACTCCTTAATCAAGTCTAACTTCCGCAATCAGAGTCGTTGATTAACTAAGTTGGTTATTGATGTTTAATTGAATGACTAAGCCGAACAGTGAATAAAATGTAGTATTTAACTGTAAACTTTTTTTACAGCCAAAAGAAAAACAATTTGAATTCCCAGACATATTTCAAAAGACTACTGATGATGATGAAGAAAATATGAAATCATTGGATGAAGCCAAGAAGAATTTCAAAAACTATATTGATCGTAACAAAGATAGATCAGATGTACCAAGTTGGTTCTCAATTTAGTTGTTTTTAGAGATGCTTTTAAGTTATTAGATAAAGATAAAATGTTTTATGAATTGATTATGTATGTAGTTAAATAAATGAAAAAGCCAATAACTTGTTATTCCTAACTACCTTATGCTTCAAATGATAGGTTTGATTCCCAGCTTGGATAAACATTTTACAACCATCAAATTAATGTTGGTGGCCACCATAGCCTGAAATACCTAAATGTATTACTTTTACAATATACAATCTTATTGTCTCAAATACCACCTCTCTGCTGGGTGGTATTGTGTCAATTTTATTCTATCTATCTGTGTGCGTCCTATGCATCCAGATTTGGACAACATAAATGATGGGATGTGACCAGTCATGTTCCATTTAAATTTGGAAAAAGAAATAGTAAATAGGTAGGCAATAAGCATAATAAAATAAAAATACAATATATTTGTCAACTTTCATCTTTATACTTGTTCATTCAAAACTTTATGGCACATGAGAGGAAACATAAAACTAATTACAATTTAAATGCACATAATTAATAGTTATTTAAATTACATGAAACATTCTAGTATTTCAAACAAGAAAAGTTTTTAACAAAAAACATTTTGTTTCGAAAATTGAAGATTTCATGTAATTTTAATTACTATTCAGCTTAGAACTAAATACTTAGGAATCGTCATCTTCCCATTTGAGTAACAAAAATAAAAACTTCTTAATAAAAACAAAAAGCAATCATTGCTAAATTTTGAGCAGAAATAAAAACATATTTCTCACATTTAAATAAAAATTTAAAATGTTAAAGGAATAATAAAATATTTCAGCTCTAAAAATAATACAATTTTGAATGTTACCTCTTTACGTTAACATTAGATAATACTTATACTTACTAAGTAGGTATCTAATCAACCAATAATGAAGCTTTCTTACAAAATCTATCTATGCCATTCTTGAATATTCATCCAAGAATGTAGAAGAGTTGCATCGAGGACATTCTGCAATATCAAGTAGAAAAGTCACCTGTAACAAAAACAATTGCATTAGAAGTAGGTAAACGATTTTGTTTCTTAGCTATGGAAATTGTATTCGGCTGAGATATTTATTGGGTAAACTTTTATCTATAATGAGGGTATATCAGAATAATAATATAATTTGCATGGTTTAAAAAACCACTCACTTTTGAGACTTGATACAATTGTTTCGACAATGATCTAATAATTTCTAATGTAATAAACGGATTTTTCATGTAGGTGGGGACTAGTATTCAATACTGCGATCATTGAAAGATTTAGTTCTCTACAATACAAACTTAGTCATCTTACCCGCGGATGCTGTTCACATTTGAGACGAATACGCCCATTGCAGTAATAGCCACAAGCTCGACAAAATACAATCGTTTTATCTCTGTAGCAGGAACATTTCTTCATGTAAATATCTTGTATGTCGGGCACTCCACGTCCTACACGGCTAGGCACCTTGTAGACTTTGCCTGCGGCTGCTGCCACAACTGGCGTGCTTGCAGTTTCCATCGCAGGCGAGAAACTATAGTTGTAACTAGTACCACGCAATTAAACAATGAAGCAGCAAAGTATTTAGCAATAAAACAATCTTTAAAATAATTGTGACTATTCAGCAGATTTTGACGTTAATTTTCAAGTTCCCGAATCTTCTGATTTTCGCGGGTAGGTAGGGTCTGTAGTGTGAGTGGCATAGACAAAATCTCTTTTTATCTGTATAATCTATGGATAAAATCATAGAGTGGGGTATTAAAATAACAATGAGTTAAATGTAAATAAACAATGAGATAATGTAAAATAATAGGACCATCTTAGGAGAGTATTATGCGTACTTCTTACTAGCTCGAAAGCGGGGCCCTTTCACAAGTAGCGCGAACTAAAGGTAGTTCAAAACTGTACTCACCTACGTTAAAGTAGAAAGGCTCTTATATCAAAAGTAGATTAACGTTATTGCCAGACCGTTTCCGTGGGCCATTGCTTCCGCCAGACGTTATGAAGATTGTATAAGTAAACTACGTCATTTTAGCAAGCCTTGACATCGTGGTTGTACTATTTCCAGACTCTTTGTAGTCTGCCAGACCAATCCAATATCTATCCAGTAGTCCATTATTATTATACTTACCCTACTTTATGCGTTCCTCCTCCCATTCCAAGTCATATCCCTTAGTTAGAGCTCTAAGTCATATCCCGAAAATTTATTTGGTAGGCATTATTGGGTTGCAAAACTTGCAAACAAAGATTTGGTTGCAAAATTATAGCAGAGACTGGCGCGCGCGCCGCAGCAGAACCCGTGCCTTGTGCTTCCTGTGCACAGAACTTTTGCGATATGTATGTAATACACCTCTAGTCCAGACTCGGCTGCTACCAAAAATTTTTTTTAACAAAACATACTAATTATTAGTTTATTATAATAGGGTATTTGATTAAAAAAAATGTGTTCAATCAAAAGATCCCTCAATTAAAGAAACATTGTTGAAATAATCACTTGATTCTCATTTGAATTACCTGAGATAGCACCTCTCTAAGAGCACATATTTTAAAAACGCTCTATACAAATGGCTATTGAAGTGTGACGTCACAACTTAGACTCCTGTGTGCGCGGCGCGTCTAGTAAATTTTGTTTGGTAGCTTTATCAAATGTTTCGTTTAAGTAAATGGTTTTTTATTAATAAAATTGATGTAAAATGTATGGGTAGATTCATAGAGTATAATAAACAGGAAATTCAATAATAGATATATATTTTTTTATATTACTTTAAAAATGGACTTCCCCATGAAACTTTGAATGCTCACAAAACCAGCTATACGTTATATTTTTAACTGAAAATGTTGGCCATTGGTTCTTATTTACCAATATTTTGATTGAGTACCTATCAATATTTTTTACTATATCGAGTTTAGTCAAATACCCTATTATAGTAGTAGTAGATCTACATACGTAGGTGCATGGTACAAATATTAGAGATCTCATCTCATCATTGTCGCGATAATAAACCCATCATAATGATAGTCCGTCAGGTTGTGTTAACACGATTATAATCTCAAAACCAACAAAAGCGGTGAAAAAATTCTTGATGATTCCTAACGTAACTGCATAATAAGTGTTTTAATTGCACACACGTCTCTGTTTTGGATCTTCCACTATGTTCATAAGATTATTAGCGATATAATTAATTTTTATCATCACTACTATGGCATGTTTTTCGTTATCTCTTGCGTGTATCTTACAGGAAGTCTGTTCACGTTGTCAAAGGTTTCCGTTTAGGAGCATGCAACATTAGCAGTATAAAGGCAGGTGATATCTCACTACGGTCATAGTAGTGACCATTGAAGATGAAACAGTCGTTTTATTTGATGATCTTTGCGTTTTGCGCTGCATTGCATCATGCACAGGGACAGGATGGCCTGCCGCCACCTCCACCGCCACCTCAGCAGCCGTATTCAGTCTCTTATGACTATTTGCGACCATTAAGCAGAGTGAGTTTTATTTAGATTTTTGTTAGCTAGCTATTCTTAGAAGATCGTGTCAGGGTGCGTTTCCACAGAAGGAAAGAGGCGTGGTGCGCAGTTGTGTGAATTGATCTATGTGTGATGTATAACATGGTCAATAGGTCAATTTAGTTACAATCTGTCAGTAAAGCCGTGAAATTTATTCTTGAGGAATTGTTACAGAGCTCCATGCCATCCAAAGTAACGGAACTCCATAATATTTTAAGGGGCTTCTTCCTTTTCGTATATTTACTATACTTTTTGGGGATGTGCTTTATGACGTCAGCGGCAGTGGCGCCATCAATAAATTTCATGGCTCTCTTGATGCATTATTTATACCTCCGCGCAACTCTCCTTCTATGGAAAAGCATCCCATATGGGAACCATTTCTTACGTTTACAAATTTTAAAATTACGATGGTAAAAATTAATACCATCCTCGGAAGATTAGTCCAAGATACCGGGTAGATATAATGAAATTTTGAATGTTACTGATTATAAAAAATAACTTCTATTTACTACCCAGGTGGCAAGACAAATGCCTCCGCCCCCGCCGCCACCGGAAATGCCGGAAATGCCTCCGATGCCACCAATGCCACAAATTGAAAATTCGAATCGTATGAAAAGATCTGCTAAAGGAGTAGGAGGATCGATGCCTACAAGAAAAGGCTAGATATTTTCTAATCAAACAAAATGTAGAAGAATAATTAGGATTCCCGACGACTACAGCTGTGTATTAAAGGCCCAAGAACATAGGTACTTTGTATTTATTGTAATCTCTTATTCTCACAATAAATATCTTGCAGCATTCCATTTTTATTTTACTTATTTGGGTAAAAAAATAACATTAAAAATGTGTCAATGAAGTTGTGAAAATAAAATATGATTATTTATTTTTATGTGTTATCATTCATCCTATGAGCAGTCACTAGTTCACTATATACCTACTCATCTGCTTATAGGATGGATGGCCTAACGCTATTGGTTTTAATCTCAGAAGAATTTTTAACTTATTAAGATCGTATTACCTAGTTTCCCAAACATCCGTTGTCATCATTTTTTTACGTAGTGATACACCTGTATTACGTCATCGTTTTAAAACAAAGTCGGTTACGTGACTTGATCATTTAATATGGAGAGTCGAAAAAAATAAACAGTCGTAGGAGCATCGTAGGACACAGATTGGTTGTTAGAAGACGTGATTAAAAGGATGTAAATTGGTAGCAGATATTTACACCCTGTATAAGGAACGCGCGAACGAGCAAATCGACGGATATCCTCTGTGTCGACGTCGAAGGTACTGCCAGTTAATGGCATCATTATGAATTTAATGCTCTAAGTTTTATGAATAAACGAACGCGCAATGTTTGAGACCGTTTCGCATTTCCCTTAATAGAGCTGCGGTATAAAACCTACATTAATTTATTATAATTATATGTATTAGGAACATTGACTTAAATATATGGACCGGGCCTATTGTCCTATACAGAAATCAGTTATACAAATACCATGGATGTCGACGTGGAGTTCTCAAAACTATTGTTCTCTCTATCTAACTCAGCCTTGATTTCATAAGTGGAAAGAGATGACACTATTTCATTCAGCTCTATAATCGGAAAAATTGTCATTTGACAACCACGTTAATGCCTAATGCGGCCAAAAAGCCATGTTTAGTTACAGTTTTCTGAAGTACATGAAGTGTCAACTCACCGTTTCTTCCGACAAAAATAACTAATAATTTCTTTTCTTTTGAGAACTCGTTGTCCACATTACACAGGATATTGAAGAAACATTTAATCATTATGCCCAAGTGTAGTGTTATAGGATGTGGCTCAAGGAAAAGCGAAAATCAGCAAAGATTAACATTGCACCGGTATGTTATATTTTTTTCTAATTATTATAAATGTTCATTATATTTATAGAAACTTTGAATGTTTTACACTTTTGTTTCCCCGTGTGATTCTATCCGTGTGTTTTCAGTCCATAATTATGCTTCATTTTGAATATTTTTATGTTATAAAAATTCGTGAGTTTTATACTAGGGTTGTAGTAAAAACATCGATAATATTTTACGATGAAGATAAACCTTTTATGCTAAGCGATGAATTTCACTTTGGGGAGTATTGTAATAATTTGATTTTGATCACATATCGTAAACTCGTCAATTTGAGATTGTTATTAATGATACCGGTATTACATTCCTACTGCTACGACCTCCCGTTTTTATTCACTGAGCTACCATTGCCCTACCTCTATTATTAAGAGTAGATAATATCATTATAATCTTATCAATAATACCATAATTTTCTTACTTACAGATCTCTTTCTACAAACTGCGACGAACTGAACTCAGGAAGATAATATCACTACAAGCTCTACTACCTACTACCACCATAATTGTAAATTGAATACATATCTGTATACCTAGTTGTAGTGGACGAGGTGAAGGAAAGAAAACTCGGTATTAGAGAGTAAAGAAATACTTATTTAGCGGTCACAGACCAAACTATTAAAATAATTAAAATTACGAGTTAGATGTGCGCGTTAGGTGTTCCTTGTATGCAGTGGCGATCCGGATGTCCGTTGAGTCGATTTCCGCGACGTCATCGGCGCCTCCCATTGGTCCGCTTGTGCGATATCACGTTATGAAGCACCAATGAGAGCGGACGCATATCACGCGATAAAATTCGTTGATTAGAATGATTGGTTCTATGATCCTGGTGTTGCCTCTATGATCCTGGTGTTGCCGCAACACTAGTTAAGTTTAATTTTGCAATAAAAAGATCTATATTATCTATTACATACTAAGAGCATAATTATTACCTACTTCAAGAAGACATGTAAACTTTGTGCAATAAAGAGTACCTATCTATTTATACTTTGATTTTCATTTAACCAGTAACTTAAGCTTCTAATCAATCAATTTTACGAATGTCATTTTAGGCTTTCAAATTAGGATTTGAGACGAGTTCTGTCAAAACAACTTCCATCGGTCTCAAACGAAAGAATGGTCACTTCAAATTACGAAATGACGTTCTCAATCGTTTGGTTGAGTCTCAAAATTACTTCAATACTCAATGCTTTATTTGCGTTTCACTTCAAATTAGACCCCCAGTCAGTATCGACTTGACAAATTATGATATCGATAAAGCATTATCAACAGAGCAGCACTAAAATAGCTGTCAGTCCGCCATTTTATGTTCTAAACCGGCCTTTGAGTATATAGCCACTGGAGATGCCATACCGGGCGTTTCCCCTCCGGCAAAGTACATTGGTCAACTATTCGGAACTGGTCAACTAAGTTATACAAAACTACTTGGATGTCGCTACATCGCCATTTTGCATCGCTCCGTGTCGCGTGACGTTTCTCTTAAAAATGGTGAATTGTGCAGTATTTTCATGTAAAAGGCGATCTGACAGCTAAAATTCGCAATAAGATCGCGTTTCCTATCATAAGTAATGACTTTTATTAATTATTAATGTGTATTAAACTAGAAAATCTATTTTAATAAAAAACCGTTACGATACGTAAACGACAGAAAAATTCAATAATGATATCGTGGTATCGGTCCTAGTGATGGGACCAATTAAAATCAACTCGACATTTGAATGAATCATTCACTCACTGCAGTTAGTTTCAAAATCCGTTCTTTTCATTATATTTTGAATAAAATAGTATAGACGTATATTATAATATTAAAACATTGTAAAGTGAATTAGAGAAATTACTGTCCTTTCTTCTGGTCATACGATGTTGGAATTTATTCTAAAAATAAAAAGAATTGGTGGCTATAAAATATTTCGAGGTAAAAGGAATAAAATATGTGGTCCGGGAGTATCATGCATGATAACGGAGTAGATAGTAAACCATAATTGGAGCTCGCTAATTTTAATATAGAAAAGTATACGAATGTTCGTTTATCCAATATTTCAAAAAAATTAGACCCCCAGAAATATATTCGACACGTGTACAATAAACTTATTCATTTTGAAAATCAATATAAATGCGTAATAAGGAATTTTTTGTAATATTTCAATAAATCATTCTAATTAAAAATATATTGTTTCATTTACTCTCCCTTTGTTTGTCCAAATGTTTAACCCTAAACTAGCGCACATTTGTAATTTTTTACGTTTTAGTATGTATTGCACAACTTCACCATTTTTTAGGGTTCCGTAGTCTACTCGTCATGTCTGTCCGTCTGTCTGTCTGTCTGTCCTGGCTCGTTCTCCGCCGTTTCTGCACCGATTGCCACTGAAAATTGGTAAAGAGATGTATACTGATAATCCAAAAATTGGTTTTTAACATTATTGAAAAATAATTATTTTTCACCCCCCTTTCCATACAGCGAAAAGTTAATTCGAAAAATAAATTCGACTTACCCCATCGTCTGGTCGGTATCGTTAAAAAGGTATCTTTAAATACAACAAAAATTGCCTTGACATAATGTGGATCAAACCCCCTAGTTTCGAGATATATTAATACAAAGTTAAAATTAGAGCTTCCTCTCCCCCCCCCCCCCAACTTTTGAAATACTATTAAAATAATTCTGAAAAAAATATGCTCTATACCTCCAAGTAAGTACCTACGTACAGCCACACATCACAGTAAATACTGTCATACACATTAAGTTGAATATCAGTTGAGGAAATTTGACAGATTGTGGTAACCTGATGTGTGGCTGACAGTACTTTTAACGAAAACTTTAGCGGACTCTGTATCATACACTAGCGGCCGCCCGCGACTTCGTCCGCGTGGAAAAGTAACTTTTTACCCCCCTTTTAACCCCTTACAAACCCCCTTAATATTATTATGTTGATAGCCTATAGCCTTCCTCGATAAATGGACTATCCAACAAAAAAGAATTATTCAATCGCACCAGTAGTTTCGGAGATTAGCGCGTTCAAACAAACAAACAAACAAACAAACAAACAAACTCTTCAGCTTTATTATATTAGTATAGATAGTATTTTTAATACAACTTGACCAACTTATGACGTGCAGTTGCCCTAACTAAATGGTAATGTATGGAAATAACTACCTAACTTAACTATGAAAATAAGGTTTAAGGCCCATCTTTTGGATACGGAACACTTATTATTTGTGAGCGTGTATTTTTTGATGTGTTAAATTTTTCTGTAGTGTGCGTTTATCGTGACAGCAAAATTTGTGACTGTTGAGTATTAAATTTTTGGTGGTGTGCTGTACGTGTTTACCTCGTCCCCCGCAAAAAATGGTGAAAAAAATTGTTAGAAGCGCGGACGTTAGGGCATCTCCAGTGGCTGTCTACTCTAAGAAACCGGCACGTTTTTTTTGTAGGTATTTCTGCTCTATATTTATAACTCATTGATTAGGAACTGTAGTTACGTCAAGAAAGTCTTAAAAACGGTTTTTTTGGGAACTAAAATAGGGCTACCATATGCTATGACATAATGGACAGTGGAGCCATCAATTTATAGCCCCCGAATGATTCTAATACATAGGAACTCTCGTATTATATTAGTAACATCGTTTCTCAAACACACGTTTTCTCATCACCACTTTCTTGACGGATTATTTTATAACATTCGGTTCTATTTGGGCAAAACAGGTAATGTTATTTAATATTTTTTTCTTTGTTATAACCGATATTGCATGTCAAAAAAAAAATAGATAACCTCAAAATGATTTGTCAATGTCATTATTTTTTTCGTTGCCTGAGTTGCCTCGGAAAGCCTTTTTATTGCTTCTATTCCAAAGTAACATGAAGAAATATCTATTAAACTCCTAAATTTCATTATTGTTAACTTCTTTAAATATACTTTTATCAATGGTATCAGCTATAGATAAAACACCATGTTAAAAATTCTCAAAAAAGCGTCTCCAATTTCCACTATAAACAAAATAAAGTTTCCTGAAAGGTTCAAAGGAACGATACTAGAAAAATGGGCAGATTACTGGAAAAATCTTTTCATAGATTATCGCCAGATGCTTCAAGACCTGAGAACGGATATTCAGGATGATCCTAGAAAGGCATTTAAATGGACCGTTGGAATCGCCACCACCGCAATATTAGCTCGGAATAACCCTAGTGAATTTGATTTCAAGGATGATCTCAAGAGAATCGCTAACGAAGTTGTTCTTGTTAGCGAAAATTGCCAAAATCCAGTCTCAGTGGGGCATTTACGGTATCTGGATACATGTTACAATCAAGGTGTGCTACATTATAGAAATCTCGGAGTTGCTTCAATCATTTATACTTCAGAAATGAATGATGAATGTAATCTGTACAAATCACAGTGTTCATACTTACAGCCATCATACTTTAGCTTCCCTTCAAGAATAGTAGATGTAGGTATCATGGGTAGATGGTGGAATATTTATATGAAAACAAATAACTATGATGTAAATTGATTATATAATATTATATTGAATAACTTTAAAATAAATTGTTGTTTTAGTTTTTTTAAAGACTTTCATTTTAAACTGTAGGTAGTTATTATAAAATCAGCTTCATTTTTAATAGACTTCATAAGTCTTCACTAAGAAACCCTGCAATTTAACTTTGGTTAATTCCCAAACTATTCACAACTGGAAGCTATTTCAGTTGCCTAGTATGCCTACTGATAGGTGATGATGCCTAGCTATAGTTCATCAGCCGCGTCAGTCAAGTGTCTGCTGCTACTCTTGTCTTGTGAAATCAGAATTGTGTATATCCAAAATGTGGAAAGACTGTATTTAAATAAATAATAAGAAACTGCTGTTGAAGAGAATGTTTTAATTTTATTTCTTACTAATAATGTTAAAACAATTATGTATAAAAACTAAGACCATTTCACAAATCATCTCATGCGTGAGGTTATTTTCGAAAATGCAAATCTAAAAACATAAATCACCACTATATGAATCATGAAAAATATTATAGTCTTCTAGATACATACATCACCATGAACACTTGCTTCAATATCATGATATCACACATATGCAAATCAAAACAAACTAACAAACATAACCATTTTTCGTATTCTCAATATTGAATGCATTGAAGGGAATACAGTTCATATGCTATCCGTACATGTTTTTGTATTACGAAGCATATTATGTAATTACATAACAAAAGTTCAAATGCCTACAGATTTAACAAAAAAATAAATACATGGCATTACTATTTTTCTCTTCACTGTCATATTTTGAATTCTAAGCCATTGGTTAGAATAAAACATGCAAGCTGCAAAGAAAACAAACACAAAATATATTAACAAAAACTTGCATCATGAAACTAAGCCATGGAAAAAATTTCTTACGCTGCAAAACATTAATTCATAACTAAGTTTGTCTCAATCAACAAAATGTTTTCTTCTCATTAAATTAATTTGTTTCAATGTTAAGAAAAAAAAATCTTAAAAAATATAAAGTCATTGATTTTTTTAGGATTAAAACAAAATCATCCTTCAGTAAAATGAAATAAAAATCACCACTTTGATTACAATGCATTATCTCTTAAAAAGGAAAATATAATAAAGTTACAGTATTGTAATAAAAATTGCTGAAAAAAGGACTCTAAACTAAAAAGTTCTTGTCTAAATTAATATAATGGAAATGAAAATAATCTTGTTTCACCAAACTATAGAATGAATGTTAAAATTGTATGTATAGCAGATAACAACAATAATAGAACAAGTTTTCTTAATCCATTTGACATAAATATTTTTACAGTTTACAAATCTTTAAATTCTAATTATTGCTTTTTTGTAAATGAGGTCCAGGCACTGAGTCTATGAAAGATCAGTAATAAACATTGTCTTTCACTAACTCTCATGCTGCTACAAAAATACCATTGAATATAACAATCAATACATTACAATCTATTGCAATAATCACATTTGGAACATATTGGGGCTCTTTTAAAAAACTTACACTATTTCTATAGCTGGTGTTGTTGAGGAACTTATTGATAACCTTACTTGGAACTATCAACACTGCTATTGTAAGAAGTGCACTTTAATTTGTATGCAGCGCATTCGCTGTGAGGTAGAGATTAAGTGTTGATAAGTCAAGTACTATTTAGCTACGAATTAATTTTAGATTGTCCCACAAACCTTTAAATCTACATACATCGATAAAGACAACCTTATTTATGGAAAAGCGCAACATTCGTATAACTTTAGAACAGCGAATACTATATTATTGTAGTGTGGCAGTAGCGCACTCTGCGACACTCCAGCTGTACCCTCCGGCAAACAAGCATGCACACTAAACAATCTAGATCACCTACATACAACCGCTATTACAATATTAAATGTTTACTTTTTATTTTTGACTGAGTGGTACACTTGGGGTGGATAACGCTGTGATTTTACAATTCAATCAATTTTAAAATATATAGACAACCAGACATTGCTACTGTCATATTCCCTCAATTGATATTGAACCAAGTATTTGATAAGTGAGAATGACATGAGGAAATACGACAATTTGTTGTAGTAACTCAATGTGTGCTTGTCTGTACGAAATAATACCGAGAATAGCACTGAAAAAAGTTAGGTACATAAATAATTTATTTCTATCACAATATTTCAGACTTTGCTTAAAGTTACAATACACAGGAGATATTTTATACATAAATAAGTAAGCAGTAAACTATAAGATCCAGTTCAGACAATCATTCGTCATAACACTGCAGCATCACAGATAAATACATCGTTTACTATTATATTATATACCATATTGACGAGTAGCCGTAACGTAATCGTATAAACAAGAATTTTAAACGTACGATTGAATAATAATAATATAACGAGGATAACCACATTATCACTGGCTCTGAAACTTTGTAACATGTAATCGTGAGACCGCGATAGATAACACATACTCAATTATTTTTATGTTACTGAAACCTGATTGTTAATCATTTAAAAAGTATGTAAAAACTTCAATCACGAAAGAAAATGATCCCTTCTAAATGTAAAACAATGTATGTATAATGATTAATGATATACGCTAGGTTATCATATTGCATTGCGTGTGGGTGCGTGGGGCGGCGCGGGCGCCTATAGCAGGATGATGTCTGCGCCGTGGATGCGCCCGAACGCGAACAGTCGGTTGATGTCGTCGTCGTCGTGGTCAAGGAGGAGCTCGTCTTCTGAAATAGTCACACCAGTTATCAATCTTCTGATTTTATTTACTCTGCTGGCTCAGCGACCCGAACAGAGTCGCAATCTTTTAATCCAACTGTTTTATTGTAACTGCTATTATTGTAACCTATTAAACATTATTATCTTGACTAAAATTTTGTGTGATGAATGCTTGTTTCTGAATAGATTAGATCTCGCTAGATTTAAAATATCAATCATGAAAAGAAAAGTAGACTTCATTTTCCGCAATTAAACTCTTTTTCGGTCCATTGTAGGGATGAAATATCAATGCATGCTATCTTTGTGCGTCTTTTTTCAAGACAGTAAGTGAAGTCAAGCCTGTAAGTGAAGTTACTTCGGCCCCCATAGCCAAATCGTTTGGTGGGTATTATTTGTGGTATAAAATACATACAGCGCACTGGTCATGCGGGTGTCCAATATCCATGGGCGGCGGCAATCGCTTACCATCAGGTGCTCCGTATATTACTTTTGTTATGACATAAAAAAACTTTACATTGACATCTGTCATTTCAATCCACATAATAAAAAAAACAGATTATAAAACTAATAACCCTGAACACTTACCAGCTCCAAGGAAGTCGTCAAAGTCTTGGACCTCATACAGATCGTGATCGTAGAGATCGTCGAGCGAGTCATCGGAGCTGTAGTCGAACACGCGGTCTACGAAGTCGGCGCGAAGGTTGGGATTGCTGCGGTCCTCGTGCATGTTCACCGTTAGCAGCTTGTGAGTTGGGTATTCCTGAGGAGATGAAACACTCGTTTATATATTCGACATTGTGGGCAGGATCTAGTGATACCGATCGATATTACAAAACTTGTCAATATTATCGATAGATAGTATCGTTCTTAGTAAATAAAACTTACCCAAAGCTGTTCAACGCGCGGGGGCGCGCTTCCTTCGGCTTGGTTCTCCGAATTGCTGTCCTAAAATAAAAAAGATACGTAATAAATAATTAAGTATTGTTGGAGACACAAAAAAAACAATTTTAGATTAAATGGTCAAATGATAATCAACTAATACTCAGAACAGTGTATGTATCAGTTAAAACGCACGCGAAATGGGCATATCTGATGTCGTAAAGTGCTTGAGTGGGAACCGCGACTTAGTAAGCGTAGTGTTGGACGCCCTGCGACAAGATGGGATGATGACATTCGAAGGCTGGCTGGTGTGGGCTGGATGAGAGTGGCCGAAAATCGGGAGCAGTGGCGTGCATTAGGGGACCTATGTCCAGCAGTGGAGGAGTGTGGGTTACTGATGAAGATGCCCGATTGCGGTAAAGCCCGTACGAAGAAAGAAGGGCTATGTTATGCAGACGTACCTCCACGGTGAAGACCTCCTGCATGGCAGCGGAGGTGCCACCCAGCCGCAGTATGAGGGGCCGCGGCCGCTCGTTGAGCGCGTCCACCGCCGCGGAGATCACCTCCTCGGAGACGTTATCACAGCCGCACGCGTCGATCTCCTGTGACAATAATAAATAGTCAATTAGGTTATTGGTAAACAGTTACATCCCATAAATACTTGTTCTGCCAATCATTCGGAACAACGTCTGTTGTACGACTTTATATTCGCATCAAACAATTTAACTTTTCATACCAAGTTGGCCAGATGACTCTTCTTTTAATGAATTTGCAATTTTTATTTATTTGTTACAACACATTTATGTTATCATTGAAAATAAATATTACGTGCTAGGTGATAAAGAAGCAGACGGATAAGCACCAGCTAAGTCACAAGTTCGATAATATTTTTCTAAAAAATGTTTTGTTTTGCTTGGTCTCATGGTCATTTAATTTTGGGCTCCGAGCAAAGGTAGTTGGTGACTCTGGAGTTAGTCGCTTATACTGTTCTAGACTTCTAATTTATTAAATAAAACCACTGCTGTTGTAAATAAAACCCGCCGCCATTTATTCTAAATTTTTCACACTCTCTTAGGCTCTTAGCGCCACCTATATTACTTTGGTGAACTAAAGTTCACATTCAGGATACAGGAGCGTTCCTTTTCATGTAATTTTAAGTTTACAGAAACATTAGGATTAATTTGTTTACCATATTAAACAACGATCTATCAATTTGCGGACATTCGGAGAGGACTATCTATGCCTGATGATGACGCCAATCCCGCTGTTCGCTGAGCCTGATGATGACGCCAATCCCGCTGTCGCTGAGCGCGCCCAGGTGGCTTATAACGAAGACGTCCCGTAACGAATGAGAATATACCTGTCACATTCAAACAAAAGCGCGCACAGCGCGTGTGAAAGAGAGGGGAGCTCCGATTCGGTCGTAACGTCCACTTCAAATTAGACCCTCAGGTACGACACGTCCGGTCAGGTGCCTGGTAACACTGGAGGCGCTCCGTTTCTTTGGAGTGCCTCCCTACCTGGTAGTCCTCATTAAGGACTACCTGGACGAGCGAAATGTGGTGTACCCCGACAGAGATGGCCACATCCAGCGTTGCAGAGTGGAGGCCGGTGTTCCCCAGGGGTCCGTTCTTGGACCCTTCCTCTGAACATCGGCTACGACTGGGTTCTGCGTGGACATCTCCTCCTGGGGAAGACCTTTGAGCCAGATGCCGGGGACACACTGACCTCGAGCCGGTGGCACGCGCGCAGGCACGCGGCGAAGGGCGCGGCGGTGAGCGCGCACACGCCGCGCGCGGTGAGCTCCCGCAGGCGCGGCAGGCGCGCGGCGGCGCGGAGCCCGTGGTCGCTGAGCGCGCCCAGGTACGACACGTCGAGCCGCCGCAGCTCCGCGCAGTTGATGCACACGGCGCGGACGCCCTCGTCGCCCACACCTACGGGACGGGGTTTATCTACGTACAAAATGCAACCGAGCTGTCAAATTCTGGCTTATTCAATCACTACTCCCACTATCGCGATCTATTCTTTATTAGGCATACCATCAGTGGAGATCGGGAGGCCAATTCAGGGTTTTCGCGTTCTATGTCGAGTCGACTTCATGGAACGCATAGACCAATAGGAGACAAGATAATTAATGTCGACTGTAATCTGTGTTCTCCTATTGGTTGTGCGTGCCATGAAGTCCACTCGACATAGAAGGCGAAAACCCAGAATTGGCCTCCTTTGGCTTTAAGATGCCCATTGTAAAAAATATTGTAGATCTGGGCTGGGAAGCATTCGTTTCCGAGTGGAAACTACAACCAAATTAATATATTGTTCTCCGCTGCCTCTAGATATTGACTTCGACCCACAACCTACTGTCATCATGAACCATGTGATAGCCTTGGGAGCAATAGCCTTAACACCCTCCGGGCCCAGAGTGCAGCTTCTTTGATGCGTGGACATCACAATGACCACCACAATTTAGGGTCTGTATATTTCTAAACAAATAAAAGTATGTTTTTTCTCTTCTTGATAAAAAAAACCAATATTTTTTTACAATTTTCTTAATGGATCCTATGAAAGTGATCTTATACATATGGATTCCTTTAGAGGTACAGATAGAATTAGCGAATAATTAAAAAATAAAAGGAAAAATATGTACCTTTGAATAGATAATAAAACATAACCTATGACATTTAGCAAAACGAAATTTTAAATATGTTGATATCAGTGAAGCCGTTAAGAAGTTATGGTGACAAAGAAAATTTCAATGAAAAGTTATTATCGGCATGAAACAATAGCGTTGACCTTGAGTGCGCAGAAACCGCTTTTAGTATATGGACATCTTTTTATAAGTGCGCAAACTAACGCTCATCGCTATTCTTTCATGCCGCCAGCTATACCTAAATTTTTTTTGGTCTGTCGTATAAAAATTACAAATTATAGAAACTGATACAAAAAATATAGCATACCTGAATGAGGGAAAGTTCTCATAGAGTTGCAACTAGCAACATTGAGCGATTCTAGTTTGCTACAAGTTCGCGCGATCTGCTTCATGACTGCATTATTTATGTGGATATTTCTGCTCAAATTTAATGTTTTTAACTCTGTCAGCGTTCCCAGCGCTTCGCAGAAGGCATCGTTCCCTTGCGGCGAAAGGCATATTTCGACGGACGTGTACTCGCTCAGCGAGAGTTCTTCTAGTTTGGGTACCTTTTTCAATATCAACGGTACTATTTTCCACATCTTCACTGGGCATACATCCAATTTCAATGTTGTCAAGTTGTGAAAACTATCAAGAGCTGCACAGAGAACTGTGCCTTGCAAGTTATAGCAGTTGTAGAAGGACAAGGAATGCAGATTTGTTGGATTTGAGCCGGCCAGGAATAAGCCAGTGATATGCGTGTTGTTGGCAACTGTTAAATCTTCGATACAGGAATCGTTTTTCATTAGATGTACTAAGCTGGAGTCGGTTAGCTGAAATAAAAATTATATGGGTCAGTAAAGATGATACATGTTTCATTAAAATTGTTGTTAATGTTAGAATAGAAATATACTTACTTTATTGCATGACACAAAGGAGAGTGTTTTCAATTGCTTGCAACCATAAAGCAATGGATTCCAATTTTTAGTATACATGCCTACTACCTGTTGACAAAAAAGTTTCAATTAAACTTTATAAGTAGCATGATTTTTTCAAATATAGGATGATTTGTGAAATAGTAGGTCAGTGATCTGTATCATAGATTATTTATTTTAATTGAATCATCAGATTTTTTTTACCAATTAAAACATCGCAACGAAACCTGCTCGTTTCCGATAGTTTCTGAAACCATGTAACATGTAACAACGATTCGGTTGGTTTGGTTCCCCTTTAAAAAGTTTACGATTACAAAGGTCAGACGGCAGTAGTTTCATTGTAGTTATCCTAATTTCTGAATCATGGTTTACGGCGTAGACTCTACCTCAGGCTACAAAGCGACAGCTTTGGACCCAACTGGGAACTAAACTGATCTGTAAGATGGAGGCGTCTGCGAGGCCTGTACCCTGCAGTGGAACAATGGGTGATTAACAGTGGCAGGGCAAGATCTAATTTTGATGTGGGCAAGACTGATTTCGCGAGGCTCTTTTCTACAGTAATCAACCAGTACGACAGTACCTTGAGCTCGTCCAGGCCGGGGCAGAACTTGCCGATGGTGTGCGCGGTGCGGTCGTTGAGCGCGGACAGGTGGTGGTCGATGTGCTGATACCACAGTACACCCAGACAGTACCTTGAGCTCGTCCAGGCCGGGGCAGAACTTGCCGATGGTGTGCGCGGTGCGGTCGTTGAGCGCGGACAGGTGGTGGTCGATGTGCTGATACCACAGTACACCCAGACAGTACCTTGAGCTCGTCCAGGCCGGGGCAGAACTTGCCGATGGTGTGCGCGGTGCGGTCGTTGAGCGCGGACAGGTGGTGGTCGATGTGCTGATACCACAGTACACCCAGACAGTACCTTGAGCTCGTCCAGGCCGGGGCAGAACTTGCCGATGGTGTGCGCGGTGCGGTCGTTGAGCGCGGACAGGTGGTGGTCGATGTGCTGATACCACAGTACACCCAGACAGTACCTTGAGCTCGTCCAGGCCGGGGCAGAACTTGCCGATGGTGTGCGCGGTGCGGTCGTTGAGCGCGGACAGGTGGTGGTCGATGTGCTGATACCACAGTACACCCAGACAGTACCTTGAGCTCGTCCAGGCCGGGGCAGAACTTGCCGATGGTGTGCGCGGTGCGGTCGTTGAGCGCGGACAGGTGGTGGTCGATGTGCTGATACCACAGTACACCCAGACAGTACCTTGAGCTCGTCCAGGCCGGGGCAGAACTTGCCGATGGTGTGCGCGGTGCGGTCGTTGAGCGCGGACAGGTGGTGGTCGATGTGCTGATACCACAGTACACCCAGACAGTACCTTGAGCTCGTCCAGGCCGGGGCAGAACTTGCCGATGGTGTGCGCGGTGCGGTCGTTGAGCGCGGACAGGTGGTGGTCGATGTGCTGATACCACAGTACACCCAGACAGTACCTTGAGCTCGTCCAGGCCGGGGCAGAACTTGCCGATGGTGTGCGCGGTGCGGTCGTTGAGCGCGGACAGGTGGTGGTCGATGTGCTGATACCACAGTACACCCAGACAGTACCTTGAGCTCGTCCAGGCCGGGGCAGAACTTGCCGATGGTGTGCGCGGTGCGGTCGTTGAGCGCGGACAGGTGGTGGTCGATGTGCTGATACCACAGTACACCCAGACAGTACCTTGAGCTCGTCCAGGCCGGGGCAGAACTTGCCGATGGTGTGCGCGGTGCGGTCGTTGAGCGCGGACAGGTGGTGGTCGATGTGCTGATACCACAGTACACCCAGACAGTACCTTGAGCTCGTCCAGGCCGGGGCAGAACTTGCCGATGGTGTGCGCGGTGCGGTCGTTGAGCGCGGACAGGTGGTGGTCGATGTGCTGATACCACAGTACACCCAGACAGTACCTTGAGCTCGTCCAGGCCGGGGCAGAACTTGCCGATGGTGTGCGCGGTGCGGTCGTTGAGCGCGGACAGGTGGTGGTCGATGTGCAGGCGCGCCAGCCCCGCGCCCAGGCGCTGCAGCACGCGCCGCAGCACCGCCGTCGTCAGCGGCGTCTCGTGCTGCCACCACGACGTCTTGAACGTGCGGATGCCTGCGTATACACAGGGATACATTACTACTCGTCGGTAGTGTTCTAGCGCGATAGTGCACTATCGATAGTCAAGTATCGATATGCCTATCGATATTATAGATGACTAGCGGCCGCCCGCGACTCCGTCCGCGTGGAAAAGTAACTTTTTACTCCCCTTTCAACCCCTTACAACCCCCTTTTCGCAATAAAAAGTAGCCTATGTCCTTTCTCAGGGTCTAGAATATCTGTATACCAAATTTCATTTAAATCCGTTGAGTAGTTTTGGCATGAAAGAGTAGCAGACAGACAGACAGACAGAGTTACTTTCGCATTTATAATATTAGTATGGATGATTTCTAAGGTCAACTATCGATAGTTCGGCAACACTACGTCATCGGAAATTTGGCCGCTTATTTACATAAACTTAGTATTATAGAAAGATAATTACAGACATGCTTTTTTATAATATAGGGGGCAGACGAACAGACGGATCACGTGATGGCAAGCGATTACCGAGTCACAGGAGGTTTGAAGGTTGTATCTATCTGAAAGTATCCTTTTTTGAATCCTCTGTGCAGAATCTCCCATTCCGCCTTATCGCGTGTGAAAAATTATCTAGATAACATACTGTTAGACCTGTTACTATTAAAAACGTGTAATATGTGTAAACATTTCATAGGTGCTAACCCAATGGAGTTGGGAACGTCCACTAGTAATACATAAAATAAAAATACTCACTTTGTAAATATTCTAACACCATGTTTTGCCAAGTTTTACTGACTCTTTCTGATCTGATGAGATCTTTTATGGGGACGAATGTCAAGACATGTGTCATGCAATCTCTGTTTAGTATATCTAGAATGTTGTAACTCAGTTCAGTGTCAGCTTCTTCTTCAACCTGCAAAAGGAAATTCAAATAAAGCACATTGACTCAAAAAATCTAATGATAAGTTTTACATTTTACGCTATGTAAAATTTTTATGATATGTTAAATATTTGTATACAACTGTGTAGTGCATTTGGCAGACCCTATTATGGCAAAGGCTGTGAGTTCAATAGCCCTGGACAAACACTTGTTTTGGTGTAATTATTGTGTTTAGGTACTATATTTTGTATTTTCCTTTGTTCTCTGATATCCAAAACACATGTTACATATAGGTATATGTGTATATAATGACAAATTAATGTTTAAAATATATTACGTACATTTAAAGGGTTCGCTCTGATGTGGTTGCTTCCCCACTGTCAGTAGAGCATTCAGCTGAAGCAGCACCTGTGGAACATCATTACTTAATTCTTCCACATTTTTTACACAAGTAACTCAAATAAAACAACACAGAATAAAAAAAATATTAGCACCCTTTTGTTGTAAATCAAAATCAACCTAAAAATATATCAGTGTGAGGGTAAATGAATATAAATGTATGTAAAACATTATATGTAATATTGAAATTTATTAAATGAAAAAAAAAAATAGCATTAGAAAACCAGTGATAAGTTAAGCAGTTTTAAGAATCATTGAGCTACAACTTTTTATAATCAGGGACAAGAACTTTCAATACCCTAACTGCACAACTTGGAATCAATAGTATAGTAAAATTACATACTACTCTGGGGATCTGCATTGTTAAATGATGGAGAAGAGCTATCATCACGCCTCTGTCCTCGGGGCTTCCAGCGTATTTTGTTGTCCTCGTCTTCTACAGGTTGGTGCCAGCTGTCTGCTGGAGAAATCTTTAAGTTGCGGCCTCGGAGAGTTTTCTCATGATTTGGGGCTTGCAGAGCTCTTTAAAAATAATAGACATAAATTCAAACCTTATTCTATATCAGCTCCTGGAGTCAAGTAGAGTGGTATTTATATACAGTGTATGTATAGCGATTTGAATCTACTAATCTCATGTCATGTGGTCACAGCTCTATCAATAAATGACAGAGATTGAAGCCTTCATAGTTTTTATAGTTATATGAAAATAGAGTGATTAAGTGACCACCACCAAATACCAAACTTAAAACAAATGACAGCCACACAGGCAATGTGTCTAAAAAATAAGTAGAAAATTAAATGTGATGTAACTTACTTGTGGGCATCTGCAGGATTGCTGTATGTCACAAAAGCATAAGTAGGAGTAGGGGTTCTGTTGGGGCCTTTGTCACCCATTCTCAGCCAACAGCTTTTGATGAAACCGTATTGAACGAATACATTGAAAAGTTCAGTGCGGGTTGTCTGTGAAACAGATATTGTAAATGATGATTCTTAAAATTATGAAAAATGCAGCAAGTTATGTACCTCCCATGTTAGCCAATGTTAGTAATATTTAAAATAGATTATAATTTAATGTTGAGATCCATGGCATAGACAAATGTGTGTGATTTACTCTAACACAATGAGGTAGGTATTGATTTATAATTTAATAAACAAAGGACTTGGAGGACTTACAGATCCACAGAAAATAATATTTTAAGGTGATTTATCTTACTTTTGGTGGCAGGTTTGACACATATAACTTCCTAATCGGTATTCCATCTTCTGTGTGTGTGGGTACACTCCTCATGCCATAACGTGCAATTTCCAGATTGGAAGTAATAGCATCTGCAAACAACGGGCGATTAAGTAATAGATAAAGGAAAATGCGGAAATAGTATTAAAACTAGTTAAATACGTACACAGTTCACGATGGACGACGTGAAGTATTTCGGGATTGAGAAATCTATCGTCGTCGTCGTCGAAAAACATGGCGCAGTTATATTTTCAATGTGCAGCTAGAATTCTTCACAACCAATGGAACTACCATCCAAACATACTATTGTTAAAATGCAAACAAGTACAGAAAATTTAGAGCAAATACTCAAAATAAAATAAATTATCGCAAATGCAGTCAACATACAACGGCCGTGTTATTTTTTTAAGCAATGTTGCCAGTTTTCGTACGTACAATAACTACCAAAATCTGCATAAATTCTACTATTGATGTGAGTGACCTTGAAAAAAAAGCACTTGATTTTTTTATTGCATTCGTCCGGTAAAATAGTGGTTGACATGACTATCTTCCTTGACGTTTTGGCACGATTTTTGAAAGAATGTCATTTTCATAAATTTTCTAAAAGTCCAAAAAATAGAAAATCAATAAACCTGAGAGGCAACAAGAACTGCATTTATTTACAAACTTAACAACTCGCAGAAAATGTCAGAATTAAAGAAAAGGAACAAATACAAAGAACCAACCATCGAAAAAACAGACAGTGGAAATGCTGGTGACCCTGATGTTGATAAGAAAAATGCCGGTCCCAAGCCGTGAGTTTCTTTATTAGATGCTGTTGATATCCTCTTTTAAAACTAAATTTAAATAAACAAACAGATAAAACTATTATAATACTCTGTTTCAGGAATCAAAATATCCCACTGAGAGTGCTTTCCAGAGTGGTGGTTATAAGTTCTCTTTTGATAGTTGTTTACTTTTCATCAAAAGACGAAAAAGTGAAGCCATTCGCCAAGCAATCCGAAGTATTACCCGGAAAGGGTCAAGTAGTAGAGTGCTCAGCAGATTATTTAAGAGAAGTAGATAATTTTGAGGGATGTTACCCTAAGCTGTGCTCAAGGTTTGTGAGTGATAAAGTAATATCGCCAAGAGAGGCTGACGACCTACTAGCTATCGCTAAAAAGGGTTTCAAACTTGGTGGCTCCTCTGGAGGTGCTTCTATATTAGATTTACATAGTGGAGCTTTGTCTAAAGGGCAACATTTTGTCAACATTTATAAGATGGAAGAAGGGAAAAAATTGTTTACAGAAACTGATTTTACTGTCTTCAGGGTAAGGATAATATTGTCTTCTTGTGTTTATTTAGTTTGAACACAGAAAAAATATTGGTGTCTGGTTTCAGGTGATAAAGGAGAAAATTAAGTATGCTGTAGCCCATCACTTTGGTGTGGATCCAACAAAGATATATTTGACATCACCTACATTTTTCTCAGAAATGACTCCAAAGAAAGCTGTTACTATTCATGATGAGTACTGGCATCCCCATGTTGACAAAGTAGGTGTACTCTATACTTAAATATAATTTAATTCAGGAACATAAATACACTTAGCTGATGGATATACAGAGTATTGATGAGTTTAGAATTTAAAAGATTTTTTTTTGGTAAATCAATAAGAGCAGAATCTTCAAAGGGTCTTGTGGTTGAGGTTGCACATAACTATATTTTAATTGTGCAGGTGTCAGCACAACAATGAGTCTCGCCTAGATTAATTGAAAAGTATGAAAAATTATTTGTGATTGGAGTGTATTGTATTAACATCTTATGTTTAATATGACTGGCCGGATGGCGCATTTGGTAGGGTCCCTGCCTCATACACCAAAGGTTGTGGGTTTGATTTCCACCCTGGACAAACATTTGTGCGATTTATTTATTTATAATTTACTTTGTAGTCTGGTCAATGTGTGTGATTTGTTCTTTGGTTATAACAGTTTTTTATAAGAGGTACAGACAGCCGCACATTAGGTTACTACAATCTGTCAAATTTCTTCAATTGAACCTCACCTTTATGTCAAACGTGTTTGGTTCATATCAACTGAGGAAATTTGACAGATTGTAGTAACCTGATGTGCGGCTGTCCGTACATGTAGGTGTGTATAATTTTATTAATATAGTTATACCCCATTGAATTTTGCACTAAAATCGTTATTAGGCTTTTTATGGAACTTCACTATTTATTTATGGGTGAGATACTTACCTATATATCCCATAAAATTTCTGACATGCATGCTCGCATACACTTACACAGAATTTAAGTCAAACTAACACTATCCTGCTTTGATTTTAACCCTTTTTTGTTTTTGTAACACAATCAAACATGTTTGTTTTTTATTTCAGGAAACTTACAAGACATTCCACTACACCACTCTACTATATCTTGGGGACTATGGCATAGATTTCAAAGGAGGAAAGTTTGTGTTCATAGATGCAAAACAGAATAGAACAGTAGAGCCTCGCAAGGCACGAGTTAGTATGTTCACTAGTGGCAGCGAAAATCTGCATCATGTTGAGAAGGTAACTGCAGGTGTCAGGTACGCAATGACTGTCGCATTTACCTGTGATAAAAAATATGAAGTGGATGAAATAAAAATGTGAATTGGAAACTGATTAATGTCTTTCATTTGATAAATATCCATTACTTCTACCCATGCCTTCCTTTATGTAGAATAGTTTTTTAAGCAGCATACCGCTTGAACAGCTTATATTTTTTTACTTTTAACAAAATGTTATATCTGCTATACTCTATAGCTATACTATTTATAAAGAGATCACTTCTTAAGACAAATACAAGGTTTATTATGTAACCCGGAAAGTTGAAACCCTTGCGCGATGTGTCATTTCCAAACCGTTCCAATAGATGGCTCTGGCAATCAAATTCATCGCGCAAGCATTTCGCCTTTTCGGTTTGCCTATGAGCCTTGTCGTTGGCAGTAGAATTCTCTTTATAAATAGGTAATAAAGATTTCTTTAGTTCTAGTTTTGACCTTAATGACGCAGTGGTGATGGTTTTGTGCCCTTGGGCGTTTAGGTAAAGTCGTTTCGTTTAGGTAACGATGTTAGCTAAATTCACTAGGGGTAATGAAAAACGCCCCTATCCATCTTCAGAGTATTCATACTTCATAGTACAGTGAATGCTGTTGAAACTAATTGACCAGTGTGAAAACTAATTACCTATCGCTTATTATTATAATTCTTGATCCGCCACGTCTTGCTTTATTTCACACTAGTGGCCCGCCCTTACTTAGCTTCGGGACCGTAATTCCGATATGAACCAATAGATGGCGCTGTGCTCAATTTCATCGTGCAAGCGTTTCGTGTTTTCGGTTTACCTATAAGCCTTGTCGTTGACTATAGAAGTTATCTCTTTATAAATAGTATAGATACTGAGAAATTATTTAAGTAAGTATCATTTATACTTCAAACAACGCATTAGATGGGTAGATATTTCACAAGTGGGTAGCATAATAGGCCCGAAACGATGCCCATACGCGTCGAACAAAACCCATACAAACAAAATGAAATATTTTCTCGACAATATTGACATAACATCGGAGCGCTCCGGCGCTTTGTGAAACAGCTGAGATTTATACGCTAAAGAAATGAGACAGTAAATTTTAAGCACCTATTTATTGATAGGTACTATTTTCCTGGTTGCTTTACAGTCTAATAAATATTGTTAGTCTCAGGGAAAACACTAAACAGGGCTGAGTGATAGAGCGGTATTCTTTGGGTTTCGTATTTTTATTTGGTCACGAGAGAAAATGCTTGGTGGGAATCCCTTTTGAAACCCTTTGGAATCCCTAATTTAATCAATTGCTTTAATCGTTGTTTAACATTGACGACCAGTTTCTAGTAGGTAGGTAATCTCGTTGCCCGTAGTGACTAGTAAATTATTATAATCAGCTCGGGTTCGATCAGTCTGACTAAAAGTATACCTACTTGCCTAAGCATTTTTGTTAAGAAATTCTCAGTGTCAGCTGGCCGAAATGTGGACGTTGGAGGCCGGTAGGCCGACAGAGACGTCTGGACAGGGATTACAGGGAAGAGCAGCTCGGGACACGTCTTCTAGGTGCCTATGCCATTCTAAATTATATTTCTAAAATTTAAAATGGTGCACACGACATGCACCTACTGTGAGTGAGTGCAAATCTTCATCTCGCTAAGGGCCTCGTTCACCATCTCTGAGTAAAGTGTCAAGTAATTTATTCTTCAATTTAAGTGGGTTTGGAGGAAACTGGCCCCTGGTCCGCGGCCTAGTCAACAATTTAAATAATTTATTCAATACAAAGACCAGGGGCCAATTTTCTCCGAACCCACTTTAATTGACAAGAAAACTACTTGGAACTTTACTCAGAGATGGCGAACGAGGCCCTAAGAGATACATATGCATAACCTACCTAAGGAACTAAGATTTTTTTTTTTTATGTGATAGGTAGCAGACGAGCAGGCGGATCACCTGATGGTAAGCAATTGCCGCCGCCCATGGACACATGCAACACCAGTGGAGTCACAAGTGCGCTGCTAACCTTTTATCCCCTTCCCCCCCGATGGGGCTCCGGTACCCTCACTCACTCGGCGAAACACAGCACAGGAGCTTATCAATTTCCGCTCGATGAAAGGTAGGTAGGTAAGCATACCTATTTACCTTACCTACCTATGTTTCGTACTGATATCGGCTTTGTTACCTCACCATATTCCAAGTCAATGTCTCTCTAGTATGAAACTTAGCTAGCATCTAACGTTTCGTATTAAATCCATGACGATATTCGCCCAAAATTTTCCGCGAACACTTTTTCCTCATAAGCTCCAATTTGAATACGTTGAATGCCGAAATCTAAAAATTGTGTCAAAGATATCGTAAGCTTTTCCTCGTAAGATACCTTATGTATCAATGTGTATCTTTTGTTAGGAAAGTAGGTACCTACTTTAAAGAGGCGTCGCGGTTAATGACTATACCTTCACCCGATGGAGTCAAGGAAGAGCTCAGGTTGCTATGACAACTGACAAGAAAATAAATATGTAACCTGTTTGACCTTTTTTTCACACCCTACTCACCAATAGCTATCAGAATAAGGGACACGGTTTTTTTTTTAATGTGATAGCTAGCAGACGAGCAGGCGGATCACCTGATGGTAAGCAATTGCCGCCGCTCATGGACACCTGCAACACCAGTGGAGTTACAAGTGCGCTGCCAACCTTTTATCCCCTTCCCCCCCGGGTGGGCCTCCGGTACCCTCACTCACTCGGCGAAACACAGCACAGAGGCTGCTTCACGCCGGTTTTCTGTGAGGTTAGTTGTTGAACAAGTGTGAGTGACAAAATGACGACCCGTTTGCGCAGTGATTGAAACGGTTGAGATTCAACGGTTGAGATTTGCGCAGTGATTGAAACGGTTCGATTCCCGTACCAAAAAATAAGTATTTGTGTTGGGTTGGGTCTGTGTTTGCGGTTCCTTCGTTGTTCTTGATTTCCATAGCATCGGAGGGGTAATTACTGGCCGATATCAAACAAATTATTGTAAATAATTATAAATTTATTAGATAGAATTAAACACTTTACATTGTCAAAATGGAACTTAGCACCACTTAGCACGTATTGGCAAAGATTTAAATCATAGATATGCCCTCGCCATACTTTGACCGCGCCGACTTGAGTCACACCTTTTTTTTTTTTTTTTTTTTTGGTCTCCCTGGGGAAATGCGTTACGCATACCCGTCCACCGGGGGGTGGACGGGTTATGTCGGACTCTCCCCCGCCTGACACGCGGGGGCCTACCGACTAAAACCCCAGGGGTGCTCCCGTCGTACGCCGGAGTGGGGAGGGGACACGAGAAACTGGCTAAGAAGCCCTCCTTCGCGTCCCAACTTGAGTCACACCTCAAATAACCTAGCTTAACTCAACTGGGATTAGCACGAATTAGTTGCCGTTTGCACTCGGTGACAGTTGTACGACACAGCTGCCTGGATTTTTGACAGGAAAAAGCACTCAAAATGCCTTCATGTGCCTTTTTATTGTGCAAGAAAAATACTACAAATTCAAATAAAGCGAATGGTGTAACATTTCACTCGTAAGTATTTATATTTCATTAATAATTTAATTTATTTTATTTTGTTGACAAAACATCAACGTCTGATCGGCCAGCGCGTGACAGAGAGAGTAGTATTGGCAATTACTGTGAGACAAAACGAGACAACATCATTATCTCGGTGGCCAATATACTTAGACCCGCTGTAGTACTCAGAACTCAGTTGATAACAGCTCATTTGTTAATGGTTTACAATAATCGGGAAAAGTACGGTAGCGTCAGCAGTTTCGATAGGCATTGTTTTAATAGCGGTCAGATATAAAATAGCAATTTTATTTCGACTAGAAATCAATAAACATGCAAATAATAATTACGTATTATTTTTAAGTGAACGTTTATTGTTTTAGATTTCCGCAAGATCCGCGTTTAAAAGAAAAATTGATCAAAGTTATCCAGCGGGATCGAAGGGATGAATACTGGTTACCTGTAAAATTTAGTCGAATTTTCTCTTCTCATTTCTAAGAAAATGATTTATATTTGACTCCCCTAGGTCGGCGTAAAGTAAAAAGTATTATATTTGTATTTCTTCTGTTGTCTTATTCTATAACACAAGTGCTTAAGCTACTTAGTACGGAGTCAGGACATTAAATGTGGGGTTGTGTTAATTATTAATTAATTATTAAGTTATTAGTAAATATTACTCATAATTTTTCTTAAGGAATAGGGTCAAAGGCCTTTATTATAGAAATCAAGTCATAGCTACTATGATGGGATTAGGCATAATCACCACCCTTTATGCGGTTTGGTGATCAAACCTGATATTCGCTCTGTGATTAGAGTAATTTATTTGAATAAATAGATAAATGTAGTGTAACATTGAAATAAAATGTCCTATAAATAAAATTGCTTTTAAATTTAGGAATTGTTTTATTTTTAGTTCCCAGTATGAAAATTTTGCTGACCGTATTTTATTGTCATAGATAGTGACTTTCGATGACACGCACACGTCATGTCATCAAAATATTGCCTCGTTTTTAGGTGTCAGGGCATATCTATGATTTAAATCTTTGCGTATTGGTAGTTGTTAGTATATTATCATCGTCATTAAATTAATAGATAAATGAGAGCTTCCTTATAAACTGTCATCTAACAATCTATTCCTTGTATAAACCATTGTGACATAAACTTTGAGTATAAAGCTAACTCAAAGGACATAAAATAAGTATTTTAATTTACTCTAGTTTTTGTTTAATATAGATATAAAGCTAAATTAATTTTAATTTAGGCAGGTTAACATAGTACCGTAATTAAAAATCAGAGTATACTTAACAATTTTTAACTTAATTTAAGCAGGTACTTGTTACTAACACAATACTAAAGCAGTGTTAGTATAGACAGCCACACATCAAAGTATACAAAACTGACAGATTTTTTTAATGGATTATTATCTTACTGTTTTACACATTTAAGTTGAATATCACTAACCTGGTGGCTTATAACGAAGACGTCCCGTAACGAATGAGACTATACCTGTCTCATTCAAACAAAAGTGCGTACAGCGCGTGTGAAAGAGAGACTCCGATTCTGTCGTAAAGTCGACTTCAAATTAGACCCTCTGATGTGTAGCTGTCTGTACTACAATATACATAATTATGGATTGTAATTTATTTTCTTGCTTTTGATGATAAACACGCTTCAAGTACTTGTTAAGTCAGCCAGATTTCAGGTTAATGTGTATGACAGTAAGATGAGAGCCGATTGAAGAAATTTGACAGTTTTGTTTATTTTGATGTGTGGCTGTACTTGCTAGAGTCTTGTAAATCTTTTCCCTCCCCCCCCCCGACATACGAAACTAAAGACTAGGCTTACTGTTTAGGATTATTCATTTATAGGTAAGAATTATAGCTATGCGTGAAAAGCACTTTCACTACGCTACACACACAGTACTGACTTACTTATTCAACGGATCCTAAAAAGAGTAACTACATGATACCGTATTCCTTTAATGATAACGCCGAATTTCTTCACAATTATACTATTTTTAGGTCTGAATATATAAGCAAGGTAAAATCCACAAACCACTGCTACTGCCTAAAAAAAAATCTGGTTTAGAAGCTAAACAAATAAATAAATTGAGACAACATCACATACATTGTCCTGGTCCCAAACTAAGGTTTTCCCTTGTACTATGGAAACCAGAAACAACGAAGGAACTACAAACACCCAGACCCAAGACAAATATCTGTTTCATCAACAAACATTTGTCTTGATGCGGGAATCGAACCCGCGACCCTTGCGTCTCAACCGGCGCTCAAACCACTACGCCAAATGGGTCGTCAATTCCATTAAACAATTTCATTATATTGAAAAAAAAAATTTTTTTTTTTATGTTAGATATGATAGGTAGCAGACGAGCAGGCGGATCACCTGATGGTAAGCAATTGCCGCCGCTCATGGACACTTGCAACACCAGTGCAACACCAGTTGCAATATTAGTATTTTCGAGAATAAAGTGTGTAAGTTAAAAAGCAACCATTACCTGTATGATTATAAATGCAATATTGATATAAACTATCCTGAAAACTATTTGTGCGGCTTGAATGCGGACAGGTGTTATGCAATCAAGGGTGTATACATAGTCCCAATTACACCATACATAGACTTCGCTCCATTTGAACACTAAATCTCCTTTGAAATTTGTTCTCCAAAATTTTATATGATTATAGTTATTAACAGAACAACAATGATAAGGAGTTATTTCACCAATGTCGTAATATGAATCGCGACCTAAACCTGTACATTTAAACTGAAAGAAAACAAAATTATTAAAACTTCTTTCTCGGTCGAGGAAGGTTGAAGAAGAATTTTTTTCTTTAAATATATTAAATTCACCACGATTGATAAAAATCAAATAGCAGCGCTAGTGGATCAAACAGGCCCTTTTAAAATTTAATTAAAAATTATTCAAAATTCCATTGTGTACAGTCACGCGCATTAATAAGTATACAACCTTATTTAAACATGAACCTTATAGTCGTGGGATAAGAGTCGAGGTGTCTTCATTTTAATGCAGGCGACTGTACACACACTTATTTGTGTGTAAATAAAATTATTTTGCTTTTTAAAAAACTTTCCTTACTATCATTTCCAAGGGCGCGTATAAATATTTTCTAGCTTCCGGGTCCTTATACATATCCAGCATATACTTTACAATTTCGTGTTGAATATAATTATGCACGTTTTCAAAATTCAGAAAAATAACTATACTGTAGTATGCTGTGCTTAGTATTGACACTAAATACTGTAAAAAAATCAGTTGTTAATGTTAATTACCTACCTACTTTCCTACTTATTTATGTTAACTACTTATTATAATAATCAGAGGTACCTACTAACTTTGCAGGTATCTGTAGTCATATAATTATAATAACTATAATATTTATTTAAGAACATAATGTATGCACATATTATGTTCTTAAATAAATATTATACCTAGTGCCGTACCGTGATCTCACGGTCCCGGGTTCGAGTAAAAGAAAGTTTCTAATTTTTCGAACATTCACAAACCCGAGCTAAAAATTTGGTGATCACCAATCCGCATGAGGCAAGCGTGGTGATTAAGCCTAATCCCATCATAGGCTGATATTTAAGGGTACGGATAGAGCACACTAGCGACATCAATTGATTTAAATTTTTAGCTATTTAACCAGATCTATTCTTGACAATTTCGAAGCATCAGCATCTCGGCAAACACTTACTACTTTTTCTTTATTATTGTGCTCTATTATTCTTAAGTGAATACCAAAGTACGTACAGCCACACATCAAAGTATACAAAACTGTCAAATTTCTTCAATCGACTCTCATCTTACTGTCAAACGCATTAGGTTGAATATCAATTGAGGAAATTTGACAGGTTGTGGTAACCTGATGTGTGGCTGACTGTATTACACGTCTTAAAGAGTTTACATTTATTACTTGGGCCTCATTGTTAAAAATAGATCCTTAATATAAGAAGTATGTATGTATAGTACTAACAACTAAGTAGTACTCACTATGATGAGGATCCACGAATTTTGCTCAATTAGTCCAGCCAAGCCAATCGTAGCTATCAGGAAAAGTAAACATGCAACAAGTTTTAGTGCAAGTATCCCATCGTCAAAACCCTCTAACTTATGAGTGCTGATAATGGTTGGCGCGAACGCTATCAATACGTGTGACAGCACAATGAAGCACAAACCTAAACACTGAAAATTACGTTAACATTCTGTAGTTCACTCAATTTAATTTGCATGCCCTTGGCAAAATATGCGAAATAAGAACTAACAACTATTTACACCAACAATGTAACCATATTTTACGCAAATAAAATATATTCTATTCTATTCTGAATGCGTCTATAAGCCGTTTTTATGTGATAGGTAGCAGACGAGCAGGCGGATCATCTGATGGTAAGCAATTGCCGCCGCCCATGGACACTTGACACCAGTGGAGTCACAAGTGCGCTGCTAACCTTTTATCCCCTCCTTTTACCCTTACTCACTCGCACTCGGCGAAACACAGCACAGGGCAGTCCCTGTGCTGTGCTTCACGCCGGTTTTCTGGGAGGCAGTGGTATTACTCCGGTCGAGCCGGCCCATTCATGCCGAAGCGTGGCTCTCCCACAATTAAAAGACCACCCGTGAAGAGCGTTTGGTAAGAGTCTTTCATCTTTCATAATTTCAGCCAATAGACGTCCAACGCTGGACATAGCCCTCCTCCAATGTTCTCCACGCAGATCGGTCCTGTGCCACCCGTATCCAAGGGACTCCCACAACCTTCACTAGATCGTCGCTCCACTTTGTGGGGGGCCAACCACGGGGCCACGGCTGCGACCTCCTGTACGCGGCCTCCACTTAAAGACCACCCCAACGTAAGAGTCTTTAAATGACTCCAAAAAGGTAGTTTATTGAAAAGTCATTTACAATATTGACGTCAAAATTCACTTTTTCGAAAGTCTAAGTGTAGATGAGGACCTGTTACCTGCTGAGGACAACAACTACAAAAAATATAGATACAAAAGTACTCACGATTATCAAACAATTTGCAATAATGAAGAGATAAGACGATAATCCGAATGTAATCTTATATAAAATTAATATTATCATTGCGTTCGTGTAGGGTAATTGTTATTTTAACAAATACCTTAAACACCACCGTGGTTCAAAGAAACGTTTATTTACAAACTAGGAAGAGCCAAGTTTCTCTGTGGAAGGTACTACATACTACCTACTCTATAAATAATACGTTTTTATTAACGTATTTTATTGCGAATACACAATTGATGGTGTCAACATCCAGTGCCAACTTTGGTTGTGTCAGTGTCAGTCTCATACTCAATGTCAGTTGGACTGGAGTTGTCAACATCAATCACCCATAGCCCATAGCCCAGCCCTTAACTAAGAAGGATTTTCTCTTATACTTAATAGTATTTTAGGCAAAGATTTTAGGTTCGAGCATAGAGTAAAAATAGTCCTGATTGATCGTGCTTGGTAAAGTCCGAGTGCTCTGAATTTCGGAAAGCGGATCCTGGGCTCCGAACCGATAGCTTGGGACGCAATCGGGACAAAGATGATGATTTATTTTTTTTATTTATTTTATTTGGAAAACAAACAGTCTTATACAGACATTGCACTTATTTATATCCAATAATGGACTTATAGTTTCACTTATTGCAAGATAACAAAAAATGTATTACTTAATAAATAGCACTAACGGCCGCTGTCAGAGACGCCATTTAAGCTAATGTTCAATTACTTAAGTATCGGTAGTCTTTATAATTATTAGAATAAGTGTCAAAATATTTTCTCAAGTAACCAACTTAGTCAATCAACGGCTCTGAGTGAGGCAGTTTCACAGACTTTGGAGCTTAAATACAAACATGGTTTATTGTAGAAATAGTCATTTACGGGACCGCTACAATGTTGATGATGATGGACTTACAGACATAGAGAGATTTATTTAATTAGTTAGTAGGTACTATTATAGCTGGCGGCATGAAAGAATAGCGATGACCGTTATTTTGCGCACTTGTAAAAAAGAAGACTTTCTACTAAAATTGGTTTCTGCGCACTCAAAGTCATCGCTATTGTTTCATGCTGCAGACTATAACAAATAGATACAGATAAATAGATACTTACCTTCATTAGATCTAAGATTTATTTTATTTATAATTGGTTATAAGGTCAGATTAATATATTGTGATAATAATGGATTGTCTTTAAAATATAGTTTGTTTATAATAATGTACTGTTTATAATATGGATTGTTTTTGATAATGGATTGTTTATAATAATAATAATTTCATACAAATATTCGTATACCTGCCAGGTAAATTGTAGTGGAACTCAATACTATGTTAACATCTTTTTATGTACCTATGATTACTCCGAATAAATAAATTCATTAATTCATTCATAGATACTATGAGTGCTTATGTAGCATGTACATACATACAATTACATAGGTAAAAGTTATAATGTAAAACACCCAATAGACTAAATTGATGCAAAGCAGTTTAACCATTTGAAACAGAAAGTGACGATCGGAGTTTAACTGTTGTTTAATTTGTTGTGTCTTGTTCGTGTGTAGCTCGACCCTCGTAAAGGTTTTATAGAGGCCGCTTTGTCAAGGAAATTTGATTTTACGAATGAACGCATTTAATATGAAGGTATACGGTTGGTATACCTAACGTAAAATCATAAAACGGTTAGCAAATGGATCGCCGAAATTACCTAAGTATTTGTGTATTTTTCGAACATAGATTTGTGATGGGATTGGTCATCACAAATCTATGTACGAAAAATACACAAATACTTAGGCAAGCGTAGTGATTAAGCGTAATCCCATTATAGTAGCGAACAGTGGGACAGTATACATATAGGCTTTACCATTTGTATATTTTTGTAATTGGTAAAGAAAGACAATGTCATTATGAAAACTCCGAAATATCGCAACTTAGCTATATTTCACATACCTAATAATTATTAACCAAAACAGTTCCTGTAAGACTCGCGCAAGAACTTTGCGCGTCTATGTAATGAATGACGTCTAATTAAACTTGCCATGTTTTGCACTAGTTTTAAAAACAGGTCTGGAAAATGCAAAATGGAGCTGTGGTATCTTAGACTATAAGTTTGTACCGAGAATAATTATGTATTACTATATGTATAGGTACTTATATCTTCTTGGAAGGCGTGTGATTCACACAGCTACAGGGAACATTGAATATAGGTACTTATACACACACACACACACATGCGCTTACGGATTCAAATCTTCGGCGCTTATTATAAAACGGACATGAAAGTTAGACAAAGACTCGTAGCAGGTATTAGCGTCAATACCAAGGTATTCGTACAAATCGCAGTCACTTCACAAATATGTCAATATATTTCGTAAAGTGGCTATTGACATCCGGACTTTGAATAGAAACCGGGCACAAAGCCTGCATTGCCCACAATAACCATTCAGTTGCCTTTCTGGTCTGACTCCACTGAAAATTCTATTGAACGTGCAAGATATCGCGGGCTTCGAGCCGTAGAGGCATATAAGCAGCTCTAGTAATGCTAACAATTTGCGGATAAAAATTTAGCGGACATTGAATAAAGGTATTTTAAACGTGGAGATATACAACAGTCTGCCGGAGGTTGGGAGACGTATTGAAAACATTGCACGATGTCAAAAGTTTGGGGTAGAAATGAAGTTGGCACGGTACATTACTTAGCTACAAAACAAATAGAGAGTTCATGTTAAGAGTTTCACCCTTTGAGTACATTTCATCCTACTTACTATTATTATATTTATTATACTATTATAAAGGCAAAAGTTTGTAAGTATGGATGTATGGATGTTTGTTACTGAATGGATTTGAATGAAACTTAACCACAATATAGCTTATACATCAGAATAACACATAGGCTACAATTTTTGAGGTTTCTAATGCGAGTTCGTAAAACCTAAAGTCTTCGCGAACGAAGTCGCGGGCAAAAGCTAGTGACCTTATAAAAGTGCGTATAGTCCGAGGTAAGAAAGTGTAGTTATGACCTTGAGTGCGCAGAAACCAATTTTGATAAAAGTCTTCTTTTTTACAAGTGCGCAAAATAACGGTCATGGCTATACTTTCGTGCCTCCAGCTATACCAAGTATGTTGTTATACTATATTAATTTTGGTACGATATGCATGAGGTAGATGGTCCATAGCAACACAAATGAAGTTTGCTTTGCTGATGAAACAGATGGTGGGGCTGGATGTTAGAGGTATCTTGGTTGCTCTGGTTACCATAGTAGGTTTAGTGCATTTGATGTAGTAATAACTTACACCCCGAGTCGCCGGCATTCCCACCGCTAAACCAAAAATTAGGTTAGATAAGTAGGTACAAGTTAGACGATCTATCTAATATTTAGGTACCTTTATACGTAACTAGTGACCCGTCCTCACTTCGCTTCGGGACCGTAATTCAGAAATGAACCAATAAATGACGCTGTGTCCAATTACATCGCGCAAGCGTTTCGTGTTTTCGGTTTACCATAAGCCTTGTCGTTGTAACTTTCGTTTTTTTCCTTTAAGAAGAAAACGTCTGCAATAGTTACTAAATAAAATATGATAAAAAATGGTAACAAATACCATAAATACTTCTTGGGACTATTTGTTAAAAATGGGCAATCCACTTATACCTACCAAGTTTTTAACATTCCCAACCCATTTATAAATTCTATTTGATCCGTGATTGTCCTTTTTGGCCTCATATTGCTTCCGTTTGACTTTTATCTTAATTCTTTTTTCGAGGAATTTAAAGTAATAAAGTGAATTTGGTAGGACGATTTTAATTTGGCGGGTTATATTTACTAAGTCTGTTTTCTTTGTTCTCTGTTTTGGTTGACGTGGGATGAAAGACTCATAGCCGCAGAGAGGTTGTATAGTTACACCACTAGTTCCCAATTATCACAAGAAAGAAAGTTCTCAACATTGTTACGAACGAAAATTCAAAGACATCTACGAGTTGGTAACAGAATCAATGAGCAGGCGGGCACCCAACTTAATATCGATGTCGGTCCTCTTATTTCTAATCTCACCTTTCCGGGAAACGTGTAATATCTATGTCGTTGGCCAAATATAGAATTGACCAGATCATGCTATGTCTAGTCATTTTATTGGTGTATGAAACACTGCCCTTTAATGATTCAGTTATCGATAGGTACATCATCTCGTCGCATCTTTAACTGTGGGAGAGCCACGCTTCGGCATGAATGGGCCGGCTCGACCGGAGTGATACCACTGCCTCACAGAAAACCGGTGTGAAGCAGCCCCTGTGCTGTGCTTCGCTGAGTGAGTGAGGGTACCGGAGGCCCACTCGGGGGGGAAGGGGGTAAAAGGTTGGCAGCGCACTTGTAACTCCACTGGTGTTGCAAGTGTCCATGGGCGGCGGCAATTGCTTACCATCAGGTGATCCGCCTGCTCGTCTGCTACCTATCACATAAAAATAAAATTCTATTACTACGTCAACGTGCATTTTATATCGGTATACTAACACTGTTTGCAAAGGCCGTCAAGCTGATCGGGGGCATAGAACATTTTATACGAAGTATGCTTGGAACATGATCCAGGATTTGAAACGATGAAGCAATTGCACCTCAAGAGGATTTCTGGTTTGTTGTTCAGACTTATTAAGTAGGTAACTCAACAGTCAAGAGTTTTGAGAAACTATCCAAGACGTGTAGATTTCCCTACGGTGTGTTTTCTCGCTCCGTGGCGCTGAGGTGGTATAATACGAGTAAATACGTACATAGATTTGAGAGAACGTTTCGTCTTTGGCACGTTCTATCCACTGAGCTGTGGATAAGGCTATTATGTGATGAGTTGACTGGATAAAATACAGAATAATGTTGTATGTAACCAAGGAATTTTATGTTTTGGCCAACTATACGATTGGACGACGACAATAAGACGATGTGAGAAGTTTGGCACTCCCCCGTCGCTTAGACAGTCCGTGCCGAATGCAATTATCGCCAACTTCGCGGACAGGCCGGCGTCAGCCTATAGACTTTTAGCCAACCACGTAAATATTCTAACAGTTATGAATATTCACAAGGGTTTCCGCAGCGGCGAGTCACAGTGTGAAGGTGAGCAGTGGTTTGATTTATGTACTCAAAGGTCAAGGTCGAGCGGGCAGGAGCGGTGTACGGACGAATAACATAAAAAAGATAAATTGCAAGCGATCAGCAGTGTGTGCATTCACCGCAACATAAAAATAATATAACGATAACTATCACCACGCAGGCGCGGGGTGCAACTAGTGCTCTATAAGGCTGTTGCTAGTCTAGGAGGTCGATTGTGTCTCCTATGCTCAATCTTCGGCACTTTATACTCACACTTTGAGTAAAAATATTAAATACTTTTCCCTGTCAAAAGGTTGCGAAGGTCAGACGGTAGTTGCTTCATTGTAATTCCAGACTCCTCAAATCTTGAATCATACATATCCTTGTTTAAGTTTTAGTTTAAGAGTATTCGGGCCCCCTAAATTGATATTTAGACTCAACAGGAATTGCACGCTAAGATGTGAGAATTTTTTTTCTTCTTCAGCATCATGTATTTGCCCACTGCAGAGCATATTCCTGTCCCCTTCTTCTGTCGTGAGCTCTTCCTGGACCACGCTGCCCCAGCTTGAGCTTTGATATCGTTAGACCATCGGGCAGTTTATCCGCCAACACTCCTCTTTCCGTCTCTTGGTCTCCAATCAAGAACATTCTTGCTCCACCTCCTATCTCTTCTGCATTCATGGCCTGCCCATGCCCACTTTAGTTTTGCGGCCCGGTATACCACCGGTACCCTACATCTGCCAGTTTTGTGATGTGAGAGTTACTGATATTTATACTGTATGTACTCGTGCTTAGGGGATTCGCGCTCAAGTTGCCGGCAACTTTGACTTTGCGGTGGTCGGGATTATGAGGCATCACAGTTTTCACTTTCGCCTACTCCACTTTGTGGGAATAGCTTCTCGATTAAGTGAAATTACGTGGTGTTCTTAAAGCGAACATTTAAGAAGTTTATAATGGCTACTTAATTTTCGATGCCTTAACTTAGCTTTTGTTTGAGACTTTTGCGTTGAGTTACAGTAACAGAGAACAAAAGTTGTACCTAGCTACCTATTGTTTTCCCTATTGAGAGATTTCCGCTTTATTTAAAGAGCGCCTTCAAAAACTTCGAGGTAACAAGTGGAAAATTATATTTTGTATACTTCAATTCACATAACAAATTAGGTGTAACCAGACCAGTTCACAAGAAAAAAGTAATTCAGCGTCAAATATAATTTTATCCACATCTTAATTTTATGAGGCGGTTGAAAAATAAATATTTGTATTTTTTGAGACTTAACGTTATTCATTCATGTCACGTTTGCTTTTATTGTTTTGAATAAGTTTGAAAGTAGTAATTATTGTCATCAAATATATCAAAGGTACCAAGTATCAGGGCACTTTTGATAATAATCACGAATAGATATGCTACATAAATCACACAAGATTGTAATAAAAATAACAAAATTCCGTCCTTGACTACCTACATTACACAGGGATTTTCCTTTAAATGTCTAAAATTTGCCACAATTCTTTAAAATCAAATGGTGGTAGTACTGGCTGGACCGCAAAAGCTCAAATTGTTACACATAGGTAAGTCTCCGAAAAATATTTCGGATGGTATGAGAAACGCAAGCTTATGGCAACTGCAAGTCATCATTATACGCATGACGATGTTAGTCGCTACAGAGAATAAATAAGAAGGTATTTTCCTTGTTGAGTTCCATAAGAACTGATAAGATCTGTCGTTGCTAGGTAGCAAAATCACGCAAACAGAAAAATGTCTTTTAGATGGAGAATATTGCTCGGTACTGCTGACATTATTTTGTCATTTTAATGCCTTGACCGCGATACTCAAATTCTTAACTTTATATTAAAAATAATGATTAAACCTCAGCAATAATGTATGAAAAGGATAATATTGTTGATCTTACTTGTTACTGTCAACTCCATAATATCATAAAGTCTTAGACACAATTAATTCTATATTCCAGCAAATATTAAGGAAAACGCACCGAAACCTTCTCAGTGAGTCGGGAATAATGAAAGTGGAAGATATTGCGTCTGTTGGGTTCAAAGTGTGCAAGATGCCAGCAATATCTCTATCTTACGATCTTGCAAATGGAATTTGATTTTCGGAGGCAAACTGTGTCAATACTTGCCTAATAATGATGGCTCTAAAACTGTTGTGCCATGGACGTATTTTCTTAGATAGGCTCGAAGATTGAATGACTACCAATTTGAGGGAAAAGGGAAAAAGGTTTTCCCATCATTATCCTACATAATGATCGAATGAGAAATATTAGATATGCTACTTTTAGCATAGATATTGTCTATGTGTCACTTATGGTTTTGGTTCCCTTTATTTTTACACGGGCTTATCCTATAATGCAGATTTATTTAACGACAGTTCACAAAATCATTTGATTGGTTACATAGTCCGCTTAAATCCTACGGCCTCGATGGCGCAGCGGCTAAGGTGTTCGCCCGAAGCGTGAAAGATCCCGGTTTCGATTCCCGGTCAAGTCAATTTAGAAAATGTCATTTTCTTAGTTTTATTGGGTCTGGGTGTTCTGGGTTGACGCCCTCAGTTATTTATCGTCATCTGGTACTCATAGTACCTACAGGGGGTGCCCTAGTTTGAGACCAGGTTGATTGGTGTGATTGTCTGGCGCAATTATTTATTTAAATAACTAGCTTTTGCCCGCGATTTCGTTCGCGTGGACTTCAGGTTCGTAGAAACCTCAAAAATTGTAGCCTATGTGTTATTCTGATGTATAAGCTATATTGTGGTAAAGTTTCATTCAAATTCATTCAGTAGTTTTTACGTGAAAGAGTAACAAACATCCATACATCCATACTTACAAACTTTCGCCTTTATAATAGTAGTAGGATTATATCCACGATATAACTGTATTAAAATCATCAAGAGACATGGGTACTCACCTATGAAAATTAGTCTTTAGTAACTTTGACGTAATTTTACAAACTTACCTACTTCCATTTTTGTTTTAGCCGTACCTACCTACTGGAGTAATTATTTGGATTAGATATTTTCCTAGCCAGGCAAATATTTATAAAGTAATTAGGTATTTAGGCGTAATAACGATACTCGTTAACTAGGTTGTCACATTTGTGTTAATATTGACATTTATTGGTAACTTTCTTAGCTTCTATTTTAGGAAATATTGTATTAACATAGCAGGTACCTAGATATAATTTTATTTATAGACTCGCCCTCACTTTGTTTCGGAACCCGGTCCTTTCTGTACTAGTCCCAAACTGTACCCAATAGATGGCACTGGATGTCAATTACATCGTGCTAGTGTTTTGTGTTTTCGGGTTTCCTATAAGCCTTGACGTTTTTCACAGATTTAACCTCTTTATAGATATAGAAGTTTAGATAAATAATTTGAAGCAGTGACAAAATCCAGCACACAACAGCATATTTACTAAGCAAACATACTACTTTAGTTACATTACTTTACGGTCTGACAAAACAAGTTCCGCCGAGAAAAGTCGCGGTTGGGAGCTAGTTTTCTCAGAAGATGAGTTATTTAACTTTAGACATTGGAGAGGAATATTTTTCAAACGCGCTCGGCGTTCGCTAGCTAACTCTAGGAAAATCTAACAAGCTTCTTTTAGGGTTCCGAAGGCTTTTCGCGGCGAAATATTTACAATGGGGAGTGTTCTCAGGAGCTGTTCGGCCTTATTTCTTGCCTTATTTTACCATCGTTCATCGCGCCAGAACTCTAAATACAATCCATATCATTAATATGGATTTTAATCCACCACAGTGAGTTTTGCACGGCACTTTTTGCCGCGCACAGTGGAATCGGCTGCCAACGATGGTGTTTCCAAGCAGATACGACCTAGTGATCTTTAAGAAAAGGGCTTATTACTTCCTTAAGAGCCGGAAACGCATTTGTGATGCCTCAGGTGTTGTAGATGTCTATGGGCGGCGGTGATCACTTACCATTATATTTTGTTTGTCCGCTATAATGCAAAAAAAAAAACAGGCAAAAGAGTTCAGACGAAAATGATAACTGCTATCGGCTGGTACAGAACAGACACGAGTGAAGATGACTGATGATTTGATGACACAGTTAAGAGGATCTTACAGGTTGGCAGCGCACTTATGACTCCACTACACGCGGCATCAATTGTTTTTTTTCAAGTTTAAGCAAGTTTTCTTCCCGTTAAGAACCAAAAATGACCGAAATCATAAACTTTTTTGCTATCTTTATATTGAAGGTCGAGTTTTTATTCAAGTTATATTATATAATAGGTAACTATTTAAGAAAATATTTGACCTCTGTTGTCGGAGTCGGAGACAACCCACCACGTTTATGTATTCGAGTTAAGACTTTAAAATAGTTTAAAACGATGGCTACCTCTTTGTAATAGGGAAAAGTAATAAAATTCCCTAATTATCCCTTTCATTATGGAACCTTGTAAATTAAATATTTAATTCATCGGCTTGTAAAAACCTTTTTTAATTACCGCCTTTTTAGCTAGCATCTGCCTACCCTACGTTGAAAGCGACAGTGAATTTTGGTAGAGCGAACTTTTACAAATTAAAACTTGTGTTGTGAAGATGTCCTTGCAATCAAGGAAAGGCTAAAAATAAATAATATAATAACGATTTGATCGTCCGTCTTCCACGTGCCAATTTTTAGTTGGATGGATTGGTTGGAATTTTCCTTTAAGCCTTTGTCCTTGATTTTCTGGATGAGTAAGGGATTATCGGATTACTGATCTTAATAGCGTAGTGATTAGTGTGGAACGCATCTACATACGACAGGATCCGGGTTCGATTTCCGGATGGGTCTATTAATCAAAAGGACATCGTGAGACGCCACTTACTCTTTATTATTCAAACTGTAGAACATAAGGGAATGAAATTCCTAAAACTTTAGTAACCTGATAACCTTACAAAGTCCATACTATTTAAACTAGGTTAAATCTTTTTATAACGACAACGCTTAGGTATAGCTAAACAAAAAATGCGAAACACTTGGGCGAAGTAATCGACGCCCAACGCCATCTATGGGTACAACTTGGAACTAATTTTCTGAAACGAAGTGAGGGCGAGCTACTAGTTTATAGCAACCTACGGGTCCCAAGGCCATGAGGCCTACTCACAGTACAAATCCTTCTTTTCCTTCGAGTGCTCAGTTTCTGTTGACATCCCGGCGACTGCCGCAATCTTATTAAACCGGGGCGAATAAACAAGATTATTCCAAAGGTTCAATGTCTCAGGGCAAGATTAAGCTGCGGTGCCACTCGGTTTTTTATCCAATTTATTTTATAACACCCGCGAAGTATGGGTTTGTTGGCAATTTAGCCTCTTTTAATTTAGCTGCGGCCGGGAATTGGAGTGGACCATCCGGAAGAACATTTATCAAAAGTGTTTCCTGCTTTGGAAGGGTCACAGCTGACATTTACGAAAAATGTGGGTTGACCTGAACGGGCAGCTTTTGGTCCATCCAGCTATCTGTCAGACTCGAAACACAGTGTATAGGTTTTTATGTGATAGGCGGCAGACGAGCATGCGGATCACCTGATGGTAAGCGATGGCTGCCACCCGTAGACACTTGTGACTGTACCTGTGGAACACGAGTACAGTCACAAGTGCGCTACCAAACTTTATCTCCCTTTCCCCATACTTGGACCTTTTTTTTATGTGATAGGTAGCAGATGAGCAGGCGGATCGCCTGATGGCAAGCAATTGCCGCCGCCCATGGACACCCGCAACACCAGTGGACCTCCGGTATAGTCCCTATTTGTCAATATACACGTGCGTATCATTACTTTTCACCGTAAATACGTTCCATAACTTTACTGAAGGTTTCCATCCATCGAAGTGTATAATACTTATTTAGGCTATTTCACGATAATCCATCCCCGGACCCATGTTACGATTCGGTCCGGTTGTCCATAGAACTCTCATGAGAGACCTAGCAAATTTCATGACCCAACTAATTTTATTTACGCACTAGAAACCTAGTTAATAATTCCAATTCGAATATTACGTAATCTAGATGTTTTGAAAACATAAGATCTAATTTCGTTCAAATTAGAAACGATAATTTACTTAGAGACTATTATTGAAATTCGTTCGTTCATAGCAAGAACACTTGTGATTTGAACTGTAATATTGTATGTACGTTATAAGACCCCTGTTATATAGTCGTATTTATTTAGGAAATTGTTGTATTCAAGTCATTAACTATAAATGTAGTAGATATTTGTATTTATATTATTTATCTTGTCCTCGTACAATATTTCTTACTAGCTCAAGTTAATATTGTACGTACAGACACTACAGTCATGCGATCAAGGCGTAGCGTATGCACCGTTGATATTTTCCGAGCGTAACATTCGTAGCGCTTCCATTGTCCGTAACGAATCGTGTAAGCTACGCGCAGTACATATTCGTAGCACTTGTAGCATTTTATGGCGGTGTGCTACGAGTCTGTTAGTAGTGCTACGAGGACTTGTAGCATGGCTAACAGTCATGACCCGATTCGACCAATCTTGGTAGGAATTGTACGCAGTGCCAAATGAAAATCCATTCTATCAGTAACTTTTCTACGAGAAAACATGACATCATTAATTTTGGTTGAATGGCGCCTCAATCGGGTTGAAATTAAAAGATTACGTTTGACAGACTCTACAACAATACACCAGAGTTCATATAGTCATGTCTCTCTGCGTCTTTCTCGTTCAAGCCGAAACATGCCGAGATCACGCTTGTGTGTGTGCGTTTCCTGTTCAGCTCGCGTTGCAATATAGGGTTCTAGTAGGAACTGGGGTCCTGGATCAAATTCTTTAATAGGTTGTTTAGCATAGACTCACCAAAAATAAACAAAACTTATTGTTTACTTTATACATTGTGTAGAAAATGTAATATCGTACGTGTGGCTTTGTAACAATTGGTGGTTGTAGTTTTTGTAAGTGAAATATTTAGCTTGTACAACTTCGTAGCCAAAATATTTTGCGTTATATTGCAAAGATAAACAAAAATGTGAAAGTTACGCAAAGTTTGAAAGGATATCGCCAAGGATATCAGAGGTATAATCGATTTCCTATTGTTTACATACTTTTGGCGAGGTTTTAGACAGTAGGATTGGAGTATTTACCTACAAATATGGTTCCATTTTTATAATTGTTCGTTATTGTGTGTTTGATAAGTTGATTTTTTTGTATGCAATGCGTGTATTTGTATCCGATATACTTTACACTTTTATACTTTCGTTTAGTTGTCTTTTCAATGAAAAAAACTGTTATTCTGAAGCACATATTTGATAATATGTGCTTCAGAATAACAGTCCCTGTATGCTAAAGTAATACAGGACGTTAATATATGAATATAGGCACGTCCTTGTATTACTTTAGAATAACAGAGCGCACCTTTATGTAGAGGTACAGGGGTCCGTGTTTCGAAATTCCTGTTGCACACTCACACACCACCAAATTGTGTGTTTACAAACTTATTTGTGTAAATTTACTAAACTGTAAGAATTGAATGTGATATTAATCGAATCATCGTTAGTGCTTTAGCAATCGGTGAAAAAAAAAATCATCGTGAAAAGATGCCTAAAACAAAAACGATCTCTTTCGTCAACCCTAACCCTCATAACTTATCCGATAATAATATCAAAAGCTTCTCATCACTTATAAATGGGTGTAAGAACTAAGTCCAAAGTTGGGAAATTCTCTTGGAAGTTAGATTATACCTAGGGCTTGCGGCGAACCCTTATTTCCATTTGAAAACTCAATCGATTCTCAGCGGTAACGTTCTAGATTTTCACTAAAGTATAAAGTTTATATTGCAATGAAACTTCGCTGGCATATTCTGCTTCATAACATTCCTTTAAAGTAGGTATGTATTTTCTGACTTTTTTAAGAAATGCTATTACACGTTAAGTCCTTTTATTGTTGTACTTTATCGTGCAGTTTGCAGAGAAAAAACAAGTAAACAGATCACCTGATGGTAAGCGATTGCCGCTGGCCATCGATACCCGCAACACTACTGGAGCCACATGTGCATTATACATATTTGAAACCCTGAAAATTTTCGAAAGCTACCTCTGTAATAGGAGACAGAGTCAAAACCCTGGATAGGGACAGTGCGGGGTGTCCGGTTGACTATGGAGTTCCGCAAGGCAGTATATTGGGGCCTTCTTAGTTTCTAATCTACTACTCCAGGCACCGTCTCTCATAATGTACTTAATGGCAATTGTTTTCTCAAACAGGTGTACCTAGAACTTACTTATAATTAAGCCTACATTGTGAAAGATAATAAATGAATTATATTTTATCATTTCCGGCAAAATAAGGCAGTAGATTGTTGGTAGGCCCCCAGGACGCCGGGAGGCAGGTACTGGTGACCCGAGAGAAATGATGCACAAGTCTTGTCTGACTAGTAGGTATATTATAACGCTTGAATAGTAATAATCAATAACCCATGAAGTAAATGTCCACAGGCTTATATACTGCCACTACTGACGTCATATCGTCTATCACATACGTGGTCAGATCAGCTGACACAGCGTACGTGATAGAGATAACGGTCGTTTGTGGAGATAGGAATTCAATGTGCGTAAATAACTGCCACAATCAGCATCAAAATATCTTTATAGCGAACTGAATATCATGGTCTAGATTGTATAGGTACTAAGAATAGTTGCAATTTCATTTTCCCGCTAGTCACATTGTGAAGATGATTTATTTAAAGAAGTTTCATTGCAGTACAACCGCAAAGGTGAAAATATATTGTGGCAGTGAAAACCATATAATTTCGTCTGGCGCTCCAAATCTCTTAAACTACTCATACATGAATGAATGAATGAATATTTTTATTTCAGATTAACACGTCCATATACACCGAAAAAATCAAAATTAAAAATAGAACATAAGTACTACACATAACAAGATACACTTTATTGCACAGAAGGCTATCTTAGGTAAATACAATCTCAGTAACTAGTCGTTACGATTATTAATAAGAAGAATACACATAAAAGTGTTATTGAAGTGCTTAGTGCACGATATTCTACATAATACACTTTTGAGAATGTGCGAAAGAGCTTACAAGAGCTAGTTCCGCCGGCTCCATTTCACTATCGGAATACTAGGCGAAGACTGGGTTACCATCCCTACATGGTTAAAGTTCCAGCCATTCGCACTAATTGCTACGCGAACTCCTTTAGATGCGAACAGCCAAAGAGTGGGAACTCGTTACCCGCTAATGTATTTCCTGAACAATATAATCTGCAACTCTTTAAGGCAAGTGTGAATAGGTTTTTCACGGGCAAGCATATGTGTTCGAGGTCAAATGCTTCTCTGTCGTAACATAAAAAAATAAAACCATATCTCATATGAGTTGATCGAAGCCTGCTAAAACATTCCGGAGTGTTGCAAGAACTTGCCTCAAGGTAAAGTTAGGCGTGTGGCGAACGCCGAGCGCATTACCAAGTAAATGAGGAATCCGAGGGTTTGCTTCCCACACAACTCCCGGATAGAATTTAAGTTACACTAATTATACAATGCCAAACAATTTCTTTGATAACTTTGCATAGAAGATAATGTGAAGCAACCTCAAATTAGCTACGCTTGTATTGTAACTACCCAACAATTTAATCTGTGGTATGAAACTTTGCGAGTTAATGACGTCATCTGTTTGACAATACCTACCTCTAAAATAGTTTGGCATAATGGTGAAGTGCCTAAATTCCTCGATTTGGGCTCATTTGGATTGTTGTAATGAATGGATTACGATTAGTTACGAGGATCAAAGGGAGTTTCCGAATTTTAAAACTTTACTTCTATTCGTTCCAAATATGAAATAGAGATCGCTCCTAGGGTGAGATTACAAAAGTTTATTTTTAACTCCTGGCTCCATTTGTTACATGCTTGACGTGTTTAGGTATGTGTCTGTCAGTAAGTTTGTTTATTGTTATTTGCCAGTAATATTTAGGTAGTTTAGTTCGTAAGACGAAATTTGCGCCCTGTCAGAGGCCACCTAAGCCGCCTTTTGCTCATATGAAAACTCTGTAACTTATTACTATTTGAAAAGAGTAACTACTGAATTTCTTGCTGGTGTCTTCTCAGTAGAAATCGACGTTCCAAACAAGTGGTAGATTATATTATGTTTTGAGATTCATAAGTGTTCTGTATGGACCTAACTTGAATAAAGATTTTTTCTATTTCTAGAGCATTAATTAATGAAACCAGTAATGAAAAATGCACGATTTAAAGAATATTTCTATTGTTTATTTCCATGATGTACCGGTCATAGACGTATAAGATACGACCGGTTTGGAGTACAAAGTAAAAACAAATGGTGAATGAAACAATGCGACGGGATTATCAAGTTGAAGTTCAAAAGCGTGTTGAGCAATGCGCGTCATAAAGCGGACGAATGGCCCCTAACTCACCGAAATAACAGTAATAAATGTTAACACTTTCCAAACTTACTCCTCACTTGTATTTTGCGAAATTGTGAATCTTTCTCGCTTCGCAGTTCGCACTTTAGTGATGCGACACAAGTATGAAATGGTAGGTAGCGTAAACTTTAAATCTATACTAGATATAAAAAGATAAATTCTATAGACACCGGCAAACCTTATATACAAATCGAAAAGGCGAAACACAAGCGTGATGCAATCAACAGCCAACGCCATCTATTGGTTGACAGTGGAACTACTGCTCCGAAACGAAGTGAGGGCGGGCTACTAGTAATAAATAAATTGAGACAACATCACATACCTACCGGATACACACATAACCGGAGGCCCACCCGGAGGGGAAGGGGATAAAAGGTTGGCAGCGCATTTGTAACTCCACTGGTGTTGCAAGTAGTCCATGAGCGGTGGCAATTGCTTACCATCAGGTGATCCGCCTGCTCGTCTGCTATCCATTACATAAAAACAAAAAAAAAATACATTGTCCTGGTCCCATACTAAGGTTTTCCCTTGTGCTATGGAAAACAGAAACAACGAAGGAACCACATACACCCAGACCCAACACAAATATCTATTTCATCAACAAACATTTGTGTTGGTTGGTACTTTGTTTGAACGTTTCATTTTATTAAACTAATCCGCCATACCATGTTAATTTTCTTAAAGAATAAATAGCCAACGCACTCTTAGGTTGAATATTAACGGACACTTAACTCATCAGAATCGATTCAGTAGTTTTGCCCTAATCGACGAACACACTATTTAATTAGTACCTAGATTTTCTCTTTATTTTTTTAAATCTCATCAGAATTATCAGTAATAAAAAAGCGGTGTTATCGGTTCTAAAAAGCACTTTTGCTTGCAACTCAAGCTGATACCTTACTCGAATACATTATTTTCCAATTTCACTCCACTCACAAAAGTAAACTAATGTTAGACCTTTAGTTCGTATTCCATTTTCACACGCTAGTTTCTCCTAAATCCTTGGCTACGCTCAGTAGAGCCATCTCACTTCTAAGAAAACAGCATTTAATTAGTTCAAGTCAACATGTTTTTACTCGAATACATGGTTGAAGTTCCAGCCATCGCACTAAGCTACGCAATTTTAGATATTTGATGTAAACAGCCACGTCGTGGAACTAAATACTTTAGAGGTATATAAATAAATATTCAAAATATTCACTTCACATTACGATCTGGGGTATTACAACGTGAATAATAAACTTTTCTCGGACAAGCATTGCGTTCCAGAATTAAAACAAAAAAAAATTTCAGAAAAGATTTCCATAATTTGTTAAAAGAGCAGCCTTAGAAACTTGTAACTTAAATTAAATTTAATTAAGCAGTGGAATCTTAGGCTATTGTGATTAAGGTCATGTGACGTCAATCGCAATACACAATATAGCTTGTCTGTCGTGGGTGACATAAAAAAAGTTTTTTTCCGATTTTATGCCACTTTCACCGGTGAACTCAAGCCGCATCCCTAGTTCGCATTTTGCGGGCGTTCTCAGACGCTAATGTCTCCTGTAATTTTTCACTGCGCTCAGGGGCAGCCACGGAGCATTTTGTTAAATTACCGCGTTCCATATTTTAAGCAGATTAATTTTAATTGTTGCCCTCATCAGCGACCTCACGACCCACTTCCTGGGTTTATGCCCTCTCCCATTAGACTCAGGGGATGAGGTGTTACTTCACTTACTCTAATCCGATTGGCGAATGAAGTTCCAAGTAATCTAATGGTATCAATTACTTCGGAGTCTCTAAGTCGCTTTCTATAATACACGAGATGCTTTGGGTAAGGCTTGCTCTGTTAATCACGTTACATACTGTTAGTAGTCTAAAGGCATTCATGGAATCTATTTAAACAGTCTTGTGTATTCTCGGTTGTCGGGGAAAGCACGGGTTAAAACGGGCTCTCCTTTGCTAGTAGTGCAGGTCCCAGATGTAAAAAGTAAATTATCAGATTTTATTGTCCTACTTACTGCATGGTACAGGCCTCCATAATTGACATCAAATATGGTGTTAGGCTTAATCACCTCATCAACCTATGCGGATATTAATCAGTCCCAGAGGCGGACCGGCTAAAATTCTAGCCTATCTTGAGTGAGGGAGTAAAGGAGTCGTGGTGTACTTCTGACCTAAAAGAAGGATAAATGTTGCAACTATACATCTCTAAACTCGTTCTCATCGGAGAGCAAACCCATAACATGTTTGTTCTACTCGTATTTATTAACTGAAAAGTATGTAATCGCGTAAGAACTTTTAATTTACATAGCCAGAGTAGAACTTAGAACATCCATAAAGTACGATAACATGAATCTGTGTAATCAAATATTAAAGTCAAATATAAATATTTATCTCTGAACTCCTTCTGCAAATAAATCTGAAACCAATTTACTCAATCCAAGGAACTTTAAAACCTCAAACGTGCCGCAACTGCTTTTATTAGGATTTAATCTTAACGAATCTGTGCGACTCTTGTTTGATATTATAAATGTAGGTCCATATCTGTAATATCTGGTTCTTAAGTTCTGTATTCTGTGCAATAAAGTATAATATCTATTGTCGTATAATATCTATTATCGTTGTCGGTAACATTATTTGCGTGAACGGCGACGCGGGCGCAGTCTAGGGACTCATATTAAGCTATTTGATTGGAGTGTTTTCGGCTTTAATATCTCTATGTTCCAAAGAACACAGGAATTTCTCTTAGTAAGCGATTACACTGCATTTTAATTCCTGGCTCGATTGCATTTTTTCACCGATCTCTTTCTATTATATGGACCAAATATTGTTTGAATTAGGCGTCATATTTTCTTTTTTTATTTTAATCCAGCTCTAACGATAGAAAAAAATCTGATTTGCCTATGTATCTATAAGTCAATATCTCCAAAAATGTCGCTTGAATCAATTAATCCTGGAACCTTCAAAGTGATTAGGTTTGATTTGAAACTTGGAGTCAATTTTCCAATATTAGTAGGTATTTTTTATTTTATTTGTCAAATAGCCTGGGAAAGATTTCCAAGATTTTCTAACAAAGACAAAAAACTTTGCAATTATGTTTTTTTCGTAAGATTATTCTTTTTATCTACCTGGAAATTCGTCCCTGGCAAACTTGAGAGACGAGTCAAAAGTTTGGAGTAAGCATTAGTATTCATTAATCTCATTAGGCAATTTGTTCCGAGAAAAAAGTTTAATCTAACTTAAAATAATAATTAATTTCCTTAAAGGTAAAGTTGCGAGATAAGTAAACGTTTTTCTTTCTATTACAAAAATTAATTATCAAACGACTGCCTACTTGTTCTTGCACAAGTTCAGAACTGAACAGAACTGTATCCAGAAAGGACACCACGCCATGTGGCAATGGTAACATGCACTTTTAGGAGCATAATATTAGGAGCCCCTAGACTGCGATGTGTGTTGTAAACTGAACAAGCACACTTATGTAAGTGTGCTTGTTCAGTTTACAACATAGGTTGTAAACTGAACTAGTACTTCGTTAGATATAGACACTCTAGATATCTACTTCGTGAAAGAGTTAAAAGTGTCGCCGACAAAGAAGGCTCCATTCGCTTAAGATTTTTCGGAATTTAAAACCAATTTAACAGATTCAGGTCGAAAATATCACCCATGATATTAATATACATGGTCCACCTTAGACTTCATCTTCACTTCACATCAGATGTGATCGAGGTCAAATGATTAGGTACCTATCTGCCGTAGTTATACAAAATGAAAAAAACCTACAAAATTTTATTTTCAACCTACCGATTCGAAATTCAAAATATCTAAAAATTACTAATGACAGCGCTGTTTGCATCACTTTTTGAAATGCTTTGACATTGGCATTGCGTAGGTATCTATACTCTGATTCATAATCATGTAAAGTATACTGATAGATCAAAATGACAAGTTTCTATGCATTTTGACATTTGGCATGTTGACACATTTGGAGACAATGTTTGGGGATGACACATTGACATCTGTCAGTTTACTTTACATGATTATGAATCAGAGTATAGAGATTTTATGATGGATAATCCAGATAAAAAATGGCATAACAATACTTCTTAGAGCCTCTGTTTTTAATCAGTGAATGAGCTGCCGCTCGTTCACTGATTACAACAATTATGTGTCCTTTGATATTTTATACCCTTTACCTTTAATAAGATCTTCGATCAGTTCCCTTTGAACCATGAGAATGTAGCATCGGATTAATGTTTAGCTTTAGCTGTTAATAATTGTAATCTATAATATATTTACTTATAATTTAGCGTCAAATATTTGTAATCATTTTTGTATATGTATATGAATTGATGTCTAATCTGACGTCAGCTCAAGGAGAATCAGGCACTAATAAAAATTCGTCAGCTCAGGATGTACATACGGGGTTCGGTTAGTTTATTTTGTAGAATAGCTACCTGGAATGTAGAAAATTGTGGGTTCGAGTCCCACCTGAACGCTACGATGAATTTTTAAGTGCATTTTCCTAAGAATATAGATCAAGACTTCAAATCGATCGCATCGTGTCGGTCTTCGTCGCACACTTGGTGCGGTTCGGGCGTACGGGGTAAACTCTTTACCCGGGCTGCATCTCGTGCCTATCTTGTGGCACGGTGTTTGTGCTCCAGGAGAGGAGGCCTCCCGACAAGGTGCTGCTGGGGCGGTCTTCGACCCCGAAGGGCCTGCCTGCTGCCCAGTCGCACTCGTCTGTCTGGGAGGGGATCGATCGCATCAACCCTCGTCACAATAACGCCATCTCGCGCCTTAATGAGCCGCTTCTCCACGTGAATGACGTCATTACTCTGAACGATAGACTGAGATCTTCCGAATTTACAGTTGAGCTATAAAATTTTACTTTCCCTCACTCATAAACCCTATTCCCGTATTATTAATAAGAGGGAATTATATCCAGGTCGTCAATACGTCGGAGGCCAATAAATGGGCCCCATATTTCTCCCGCCGGCAATGAATCCAATTATCTGTAGGAGCAGGAGGCGACATGTTAAATGTTACCCATTGCCCGCTCCGCCTTTATCTGGCCTCGCTGCTTCGATAATGCGCATCATTATGAGACCAGCCATTTGTAACGGAGTTGTGCGCATGTGACTTTGTAATGTGGCAGGTTTTATTAGGCCATTAAGTAGTAGTCCGAAAGCAAAAGGGGTCTAAAGTTTGGTAGCGCGCAGACTTGCTTATCTTTTTTTTTTTGTGTGATAGGTAGCAGACGAGCAGGCGGATCACCTGATGGTAAGCAATTGCCGCCGCTCATGGACACTTGCAACACCAGTGTAGTTACAAGTGCGCTGCCAACCTTGAATCCCCTTCCCCCCGAGTGGGCCTCCGGTACCCTCACTCACTCGGCGAAACACAGCACAGGGGCTGCTTCACGCCGGTTTTCTGTGAGGCAGTGGTATCACTCCGGTCGAGCATTCATGCCGAAGCGTGGCTCTCCCACAATTCTCTACTAATATCGCGGGTGTACAAGGGCAGCGGCAATTGCTTACCATCAAGGATTGCGTCTAATCGTCTGCTACCTATGACATACAAAAATATACGTGTGTTCGCATGCCCCTCTACTTGTTGCTGTCTAGTACAAACAGACGGACATACGGAAATCAAATAATATCTTATAAGGTTTCCATATTTTCCTGCTGAGGTACTGAACCTTAAAAATTAATAAAAGAAAAGTTAAGCGATACAAGGTCACCGGGTACCACTAGTAAAGAATATATCTATTTTTTTCCAAGAAAAGTCACCTCGTTTCTCTCGTATTGCCCAGAAATTCACAACATAATATTGTAATAAATACGAGTATAGCTACGAACGTACTGGTCCAGGACTACAAGGAAAATCTAATTTTAAGGCTTATAGGTAAGCATTTGTGTCATCTTGGATATCAAGATTGATAGCTTTGAGATTTGGGGCTATTTGGGAGAGGCCGTTGGGATTATATTTAATACGAGTATACATAATACTTATTTTCAATAAAATTGGAAACATAAGCTAGATCTGATGAGAAATTCAAAATATAAATGTACTAGCTTTTGCGCGCGGCTTCGCTCGCGACCCCCACTTCCCTGAAATGGGGGGTTAGAAAGGGGTAAATAGAAGCCTATGTTACTCTCCATCCCTTATACTATCAAGACAAGAAAAAAAGACAAACATACAAACAGACACACATATACACTTTCCTATTTATAATATTAGTATGGATTGGGACTACAAAACAAAATTACCTACCTACTACTGCGTAATGTGAAAAATCGAACCGTAAAATAGTAAAAAGGCATTGAAACACTTTTTTCTAGTTTTCATCAAAGCCAAGATATAACTACCACTAATACACTTTATACTATAGCTGAGGCATGAAAGTATAACGATGACCGTTATTTTGCGCACTTGTAAAAAAGAAGACTTTCTATCAAAATTGGTTTCTGCGCACTCAAGGTCATAACTACACTTTCTTGCCTCGGACTATACCTAGTATAAAGCCTGTGAAAACGTGTTTACCTTTATGTTCTTAATTAGAAGATTATGACACGAGTAAAGATAAAAGAATCCTTTCTTTTTCTCTGCGAAATTGCACAGTTATTTAAGACGTAAAGCAGCGCCTGCGCTGAGTTACATCGAGTAAGTCCGGTACCCACCGGAGGCCCAATTGAGGGGAACCATTCTGAACAACTACAGCATTTGGACATTCGTCAATAATTTAGCAACCCCGTTATGTAGGTACAGTCAACTCCAAAAATATGTAAGGTAGGTATACACTTTAGAACCTTGTCACAATACATAAGTATAAGAACAACTTCTACTTTCTTATACATTATGTATTGTGACAAGGTCCTAAAGTGTATACATATTTTTGGAGTTGACTGTACCTACAATACAAAATTATTAAGTCACGTGACCGACTTTGTGTGAAAACTTTTTTTAAAATGCAAATGTTGACACCGAGAACTGACATAAATTGCTCTGTCTCTTTCAAATGCATCACAATGAAAGAGACAAAGCGATAGTTTTCGATAGCGAGCATAGTATTTCAAACTCATGGTAGTGCTACTGAATAGAACAAATGTGGTGGTTAAAGGGATGTAAATGTATGTATTTATTAATTTATTTATTAGGAATGCTTACAGCTTGACATACAAACAATTACATAAACAGCACTTGAATAGTTAGGGCTATATATATGTAAGCCTTTACAAGCACTCACAAATGTTTACCTATACACCCTGTAGGTTTTCGATAAATGAATTTTAAAAGGATTACTGCCAGCATAAGCACTTCCCTACAGTAGGTACAGCTATCTGCATCAAACGTAATTTATTTGTTTCCCTACAACCTTTTAACATTAAACCCTTATCCCCTGAATAATAATTTAAACCCTAAAGCTGCCTGAGACAGTTTCGTTGGTCCATTTTTAACGATCAATTTTCACATTCATTGGCCCCAATCTTCGAGATATTTCTTATTCAAATTGATTCAATATGGACGCTTGGTACTGTAGCGAATTGACACAGATATTTTTGTATAAAGGATTGAAAGTGAATTGATCGTAATGAGATGGTTGACATAACGCAAGCCGCAGGAGGGTTACTCTTTATTTGACACAGTTCTATAATCGCAAGAGACTTGTGAGGTCATATGCAGTAGTACATATCGTGTTGTCCCCAGTTGTATCCAAAGCTGTCTAATTGGGCCTCCGGTACCCTCAATCATTCAGCATGGTCGGCCCATTCATGTCGAAGCGTGGCTCTCCCACGGTGAAACCTTCCCAGCCTTAGACTGAGGAACCATACTCTTCTATACCTAATTGTTGATCGAAAATTGCGTACGAGTAGGTATAGGTACACGTTGAAGTTATAGTAGTAAAAAATATAATGTTGAGATTGTAATAGAAATAAAATTTTAATAAGTCTATAAGTAAAGTTCTCTCCGTAATAATGTTCCAATATTTGAATTATTAAACGTCTTTGCCTTCTCAAGTTTGCACTAAGACGATTTAGTTATCCGTATAAGTGGTCGTAACGTAACAATTAATAATAGATTGTTCGTTCAACAAGGGACTAGAACACCCATTATCACTAAAGATAGATGGCTATTGTTCGAGTGTGATAATAGCTTCGCTGAAGATGAACACTTTACTTTTCACTTGATAGAGAAATAAAAAAGAGACGCTAAATTTCAAGATAGCTTTTTAATACCTAATGGCAGTCAACCTTTCAGGCGATGCGTTTATTTTTGTCAATGTCATGTGAATGTTAATATAACTGATCCAAAAGTGCGCAACGACTTTTTGCTTTCGTAATTTGTTTTCAATGTTTTCACTTAAATAAGTTCAAACCAATGTATATGAATAATTTGAAATATTTTTTTAAGGACTGCAACCTCTCAATAACTCTACACTAAGTAGTAATATTTTATCCAATGAATTCCAGAAAACATAATAAAATATTATTTTTAGACCCAACGTAAATAAAAACAATTGCAGAATTGAATTTTTAAAATGAATTCCTATTCTAAATTCTTGTACTTATCCTTATGTAACTGTAAGAAGCAAAACTTTTAAGAAAATTACTTTTGCTCCTACAGGCTTTTATACCTACAATAATAGGTAGTCAAGTAAAATGAGAAGGAAAATATTTTTCTCTTACATGAATTGCGTAATTTTCGGATTACGAAGGGCAGTAATGTTATATAAATTGTACTTGAATTCACATATCCGACATAGCGCCCGCTATGGAACGCCAAAAATAAGAAATGCGGCGTTTTCCCGTACCTAACTGTGTTATCCGAAAGATTTCGTACTTACGTTTTGTTGCGTACTACCTCAAATGAAGTTACGTGTGATCGAATTACCTCCGTTCGCAATGAATATTTCATGTTTTATTACTACATGAAGAGGCGAAAATGTGAACATCTCTGGGATATACTCGTAACAGGTGACTTTGTATACCACAAATAGTTTTTTAACACACATCTTTTACTCGCGTAAAAATTTCCAGACCTGTATACAAAAAATCAGTTCTTCCATACATTATCATTAACGAGTAACTGTTTCATTTTGTATGGAACAACTGATTTCTTTTCGCTTACTTTATTCTACGAATTTGCTTAAAGCGCAGTGAAACTTACTAATAATACCTTTGAAGAGGGCTTCTCCGAAACAACTACTAATTTTACAGTGCAGTCTCTGGTACTTATTATGAGAGTTTAATGTTAATAAGAAAACATTTTTAGGATTTGATAAAGTTAATAGGGTTAAGGGTTGGCTCCGTAATTGTGACTCTACTGGTGTTGCATATGTCTATGGGCGGTAGTGATCGCTTAACATATAGGTGATCCGTCTGCTCGACTGCCACTATGACAGTGATAGGTGGCAGTTAAGTCAAGAGTTTGAGTTGGTGTGGTCAACGAAATATTTTTAATCGATTTGAAACTTCTCGAGTATACATTTTTACAACGCAATCGTTGCTATCAAAGATTCAAACCTTAAAATCCTAGTTGGTATTTTTCCACAAATTCTAGAGCATTGTGAACAATACCAGTATATTATCGTGGGCGAGCGGGCAACATATGGATTTGCTACTGAAGCAGGATCAGGGGACTCGAAAAACAGACGGTCTCCAATTCAATGGACGCCGAAGTGAAGTGTTCACTGAATCGAATCCTGCGTCGCTTTGTTGCAACGGCCTTGGCGGGAACTATTCTAGAAAAAATCAGCTCAGATAAAACTAAATCCGACTGATGTAGGTGGTTTTCTTTTCGAACGATTTTATATAACATGACAGGTTTTTAAAATAAGCGTGATGCAATCAAAGTTAGAGAGTCAGTATACTTTTACGCCTCAAATTTTAAAGTGCTCTACTCGGTTATAGTTGATCAGCAAAATAATTATTTATTCTATTGCAAGTAGTCCTTAAATATTTTTACTATTCATTCACATGGCAAGACCTGGTAAATGGCACAAACATAACATTAGCTATAAATATTGCGATGTGGAATTCTTCTGTGGAGAAATGCGTTCTTAAGAATTCCACCAGCCCGTAATGAAATTATTGGCGTTCTCGCATTCAGAAGCAGCTGTATTTATTAACTTTTACACGAAACATTTAGCCCTAAATAGTTTACCTAAATTTGTGGAATTACTGTCTTTCGATACAACCAATTTGTTAGAATTTAGCAATACTTTTAGACGTCTTTTAAAGGTTGTTAATTTAATCAGATTAACAACGTAGCCTATAGCTCTTCTGTTGGGTCAGACTCTTCTCCCAATGAAATATGAAAGGAATAGAGAGTGCATTTATGTTTTTACACTTGTGGACTATTATTTGTTATTACCTGCGTACGAGTATAATATAATTATAGTCGCCTAAGAGGCAGGCCTAAGAAAAGATGGCGTGACGATTTGGATCATCACTCCCGGGACTGGGAAATGACGGCAGCGAATAGGCGCCAGTGGAAGAGCTTAGGGGAGGCCTTTGCCCAGCAGTGGGATCAAGCAGGCTAAATAAAAAAATATATTCATACTTGCTCAGTATTTTTCCCTTATAATACACAGCTATACTGCAAATAATATAATGCTGTAATTTCATAATGCAAGCGCATAAAATATGTTAATAACCAAGTCCTTTGAATGATGAAATTTGCAAAAAACCAGCGAACTAGGTATAAATATATTTTTTTTATGTTTGCGTGAGCACAAGGCGCATAATCAAGACTTCAGGTACACAATTTTATACACACGGTTGATTTACTGTTACCATAAATCACTAAAACAATTTAAGGCAGCGAAGTTGAGCTTAATCAAGTATAAAATATGTATAAAACGCAGGTGCTCCTAAGCTTGTAGCGTGAATAAATCTGTAGGCTCACCCGCCTAAATATGTATAATTTACATTTGCGGAAGCAGAAAATTAATCCCCGATATAGTAGGGTGCAACATCAAAGAAACTTTTGATATGGACACAGTATAGTGGCTCTACATTACAGGGATATAGGCGGGGGCACTTTGACCCGAGCGCGCGCTTGCCATACCACCAGGCCGATCGATTTGTCAGCGAGCGATGGATTTTTTTTTGAGTTATGACTTGTAACACTTTGTTGATTCTGCCAATGTCAAGTGATTAAGGGGACACGAACATCAGTTCGTGTCCCATTAACATTGAATCCCTTGACATTGGCATTCACTATCAAGTGAAATTGATAAGTGGATTGTGTTGTATGTTTTTCTTTGCTTAATTGCAAAACAAAATAACAAACACAGAGAAAACCCTCTATTATTGTTTTCGATCGATTTTGTTGACATAGGTCAAATCTACCAATTTGATCGCTCGATAGACGATCAATAATTGAATGTATCAGTCGACGTCTATGGTTTACATTGTTTGAGTTTTTGACTAGAGGGAATATTTTTTAGTGGAAGCAAATTCCATATCTATTAAACTGCTGATCCGTTTTTGGTATGTATGTGTTGGAAGTGTGGACGCCTACGCGATGTTGCTAGCGAGTGCTCCTGTCAAAAACAAACTTATCTGTCATTATGTAATTCATTTATAATTTCCTGAATAAATAGTTAACCCGGTCTTATCGTCTCAATTTACGTTGCATCAGGTTATGGGCCCAGCACGCTTCCACTGCTTGCTATTTACTATAATATAATTTGTGTTGGATGCTGTGCTGAAAATATGGCTGGAAATCATTCAATGATGTCTATTGAAAAATTAACGGGTCGAGAAAATTGTTCAACTTGGAGTTTTGCGGTGAAGGCATACTTAGAGCATGAAGATTTGTACAGTTCCATTTTGAAAGCTCCAGAGGCGACTGACCCCGTCTCGGTCAAACAAGACATCAAAGCCAAGTCGAAATTAATATTATTGGTTGATCCGATTTTGTATGTACACATTCAAGAGGCTCAAAATGCAAAACAGGTATGGGACAATTTGTGTAAGGCATTTGAAGACAGTGGGTTAACTCGGAAAGTTGGTTTACTAAAAGAGTTGGTAAACACTACTTTGGAAAATAGTACCTCAGTGGAGGACTATGTGAATAAAGTAATGACAGCCGCGCATAAACTCCGGAACATAAAGTTCAAAGTAGACGATGAGTGGTTGGGCACGTTGATGCTGGCAGGGTTGCCAGAAATGTACAGGCCTATGATTATGGCCCTGGAGAGTTCCGGTATGAAGATTAGTGCTGATCTGGTGAAAAACAAATTACTTCAAGAGGTAAAATCAGACACTACCGCACTTTATACAAACACTCAGGATTATCAGCCCAACAGTGATAAGAAAGGCCCAAGATGCTTTAATTGCAATAAGTACGGACATCTCAGCAAAAATTGTTGGCATAAGAAGACGAAAGATAACAATTCTAATAAAAATACAGGTTATGTTGCAGCTTTTTCAGCATCTACAGCAAATGACTCCAACTTATGGCATGTTGACTCGGGGGCTTCCATGCATATGACCATGCACCGGCACTAGCTCACTGATGTCGCACCTTCATCTGTAACAAGCATAAAAATTACGAACAACAAAGCTTTAAAGGTTGAATGCTGCGGAAATGTTTGTATTAAGGTAAATGCAAAAGATGGCGGCACTGACTCTATACAGATGAGAAATGTTTTGTATGTGCCAGAATTAAAAACAAATTTGTTGTCGGTCAGCAAGATAATTAAGAGTGGATGTAAAGTAATATTCAATAAATATGGCTGCGAAATTTACAATCCAAGTAATAAGCTAGTTGCAAAAGCTAAATTGAACAATGATACATACCTGTTAATTACTTGTCAATATCAAGATATGCAAGTGATGATGGCCAAGGCTGATGATGATACTTATCTGTGGCACCAGAGGATGGGGCACTTGAATTTCACGAGTCTTAATAAAATACCGAACTGTACTGAAGGCGTAAAGCTGTCACCAGAAATAGAAAAATCCGTCTGTGTGACATGCCTTGAACGAAAGCAGACGAAAAAACCGTTCCCCACTGAAGGCTCCCGTGCAACCGGCTTGCTAGAGCTGATCCACAGTGATGTATGTGGACCGATGAAGCATACTTCTATTGGAGGGGCAAGGTATTTTGTGACCTTTATAGATGATTTTTCTCGGAAAGTACATGTATATTTTATTAGTAACAAAAGTGAAGTATTTTCGAAATTCTTGGAATTTAAGAACCGAGTAGAAAATGAGTTAAATAGAAAAATAAAAATTCTCAGAACCGATAATGGAACCGAATATAAAAATAAAAATTTTGAGAATTATTTGAAAATGAACGGAATACTGCACCAGACATCAAATCCATATACTCCGGAACAAATGGCCTAAGTGAGAGGATGAACCGAACTTTAGTGGAGCGTGCCAAATGTATGATTCTCAATGCCGAATTGCAGATCACATTCTGGGCAGAAGCGGTTGCTACAGCTGCATATATTGTCAACCGTTCTCCAACATCCACTTTATCCGATGTTACGCCATTTGAGATATGGAGCGGAAAGAAACCAAATCTGAGTCATATGAGAATCTTTGGATGTCCCGCAATGGTGCATATCCCTAAAGAAAACAGAAGTAAGTTTGATGCTAAGTCACGCAAGTTGATTTTTGTTGGATATAGTGACAGCACTAAAGGATACAGATTCATAGATCCTGGAACAAAAAAAGGAATTATAAGTAGAGATGTTGTATTTCTTGAAGCGTCGATTAAGAGAAATAGAGTGCTGGAACCTGAAAAAGAAGAAATAATTAGTAAAAATAAAATAGAGATAGAGGAAAATGAAAAGGAAACATGTAATGAAACAAAATAAAAAGAGAATATTAACTTACCTCTGCGTGATGAACTCGAAGGCACTACATCTGTGGAAAGAAATAATAATGAAATTCATGAAACCAGTGAAACTATTTCAGGTGATTCTGATGAGTTTGAAGATGTGAATGATGAAACATACATACCTGATGTGACACTTGACTTTCCACCGATGTTTTTATATGACGTTGAGATCTCGTCAGCAAAATATGGAAGGTCAGAAACCCTTGTCACTAATATGTCAGAAATTGACTTATGAGGTATCTGAAAGCCGTCGACGTGAACATGTCAATAGAAGAAATTTCAGGCTATTGCGACTTAGACTAGGCCAATGATACTGAAGATCGAAGATCTATATCGGGCTATCTAATTTTATTTCAGAATGCAATTAGTCTTTCAGGAAATGCTGTATGTACACGCGCAGCAAGTATATTGACGTCCGCTACTATTACGTCAAAGAGAAGGTTGCTGCCAGACAGATCGTGGTTCATTATAAGTGCACTGCAGACATGGTCGCTGATGTTTTGACAAAAGGACTTCATCGACCGAAACATGAAAACTTCAGCTCATCTATGGGCTTGGTTCTAAAGCGTCTGCGTCCAGGAGAGGATGTTGGAAGTGTGGACGCCTACGCGATGTTGCTAGCGAGTGCTCCTGTCAAAAACAAACTTATCTGTCATTATGTAATTCATTTATAATTTCCTGAATAAATAGTTAACCCGGTCTTATCGTCTCAATTTACGTTGCATCAGTATGGTAGCACAGTTCACAGTTAAGGAACGGTATCAGTCGGTCAATAAAAGCTACCATCCCAATCGATTAACGTCATTCGATTCTCGTTAGACGATTCAAACTACACGAATTTTGGCTCGTGCTCGGCTTATCTAGTGTAGACCCACTTTTGAATATCCTCTACAAAAGATCACGAAGCCGACGGAGTGGCGCTCACCGAAATGTTCTCCCAACCATGGACAAACATTCATGAAATAAATCCTTATGTCAATGTTCTGGTATTAATATGTATTTAAGTATTACCTATATTTGTGTTTCCTCTGTTCTCTGATATCTGTATAAGTTAGATTTTTTGGGCGAATTTATTAAAGTCATAAATCAAATGTTGTTTAGAATGGTTGGTAGAACACGTGGTTAAAGGGATGGATGATGTCACAGATAGACCCTGTGCGAGATGTTGTGTGAATTTATTAATATTGCACCTACTGGGAATCATTATACTATGCTAGTGGCAACAAGGGTAGAACATCAAGGAAGTTTTGATGAGGGTCAATGTTAATGGCGCCAGGCTTAATCCGGGATCAAAGAAAAATGGAGATGTGTCAATACTTACGTTCCACACACTTATTTATCGCAGCCTACGCCGCCTTAATGTGGTGGGACCAAAATTGGCTTATAGACATTAATCCACTTACTTTGTATTTTTTTGTCATAGCCTATCTAGCTTTCTCATTTACAAGGTTAAAACCTAATCCAAAAAGATAAATCGACACCTAGCGCCATCTATTGGAATTCCAAACATTTCAAACGTACGAGTAGCATGCATAATGGATTCTAGAATTTGAATCCAGCTCTTAGTCTAGTGATTTTAGTACCGGACCGTGATTTTGGGGCACGGGCAAAAAATATTTTTCAAATTTTTCATAGCGCGGGTTTGTGATCAATAATCCGCGTTAAGCACTTGATTAAGCCTAATTTCATCATCACAGTAGCGATAACTTGATATCTACGATGGAGGCCTCTGCCCTTTTTTTAAGTGATAGGCAGATGAGCAGATGGCTCACCTGATGGTAAGCGATTGCCATTCCCTTTACACACCTGCCAACCTTTAACCCCCTTTCTCCCAATTGGGCGACCAGTACCCTCACTCACTCGACGAAACACAGCGCGGGCGGTGCTGCCGGTCTTCTGTAAGGCCGTGGTATTACTCCAGTCGGGCCGGCCCATTCATGCCGAAACGTGTCTCTCTCACGTAAAAAAAACTCTGCATTGAGACAGTTTTAATTTTTTAGAATGGCCAACCCTAAGGCTTAGACATCTTACCTACAATGATTACATTTAATTACTTCTCGTTGGTACAAAGCATCTTTTATAATAATTCCAACACTGTACATTTTTGAACAATTTGATTATCGTCTTTTTATTAACATTCCCGATGTTAGTAACAAGGGCGGAACATGAAAGCAAGTTTTGATAAGGGTCAAAGTTAATGGCGCCAGCTTTAATCCCGAATCAAAGAAAAATGGAGACGTATGACTTCTTACATTGGGCTCACATTTATTATCACTTCCTCATCCGGCTGATGTTTTAGGATCAATATTGGTTTACCAGTGTGTAAGGCAAAAATGGATGCCCTGTTGGTCTAGTGGTTTAAGTACCAGGCCGTGATCTTGGGGTTCGATTTCCGTGTCGAGCAAAAGTATGTTTCGGATTTTTCGATCATAGCTCGGGTTTGTGATCACCAATTTTAGGCAGTTAATTAGGCAAGCGTGGTGATTAAGCCTAATCCTGTCGTAGTAGCGATGACTTGGTTTCTATGATGGAGGCCTTTGTCTTGCAGTGGAACAGTAGGTGTATAGGCTGATACATACTATTACATATTATACTTTGAAGGCATACATTAACAAGTGGTTAAGATATTAAATTCGTATAGGTAGGTTACTTCATTTTCAAGCGGATACTTGCGTTTTTTGCGATAGGTCTGATACTATGGAACTCCACAATAGCTGGCACCATTGTAGCATCCGCACCGTTGGGGTAAACGAGTTCTGGAGTGGAGACCGCGTCTCGGTAAACGTAGTGTAGGACGACCTCAGGCCAAATGGAGTGATGATCTGCGCAAGAGGGCTGGCTGGAGCTGGATGCGAGTAGCCGAAGACCGATCAAAGTGGCGAGCATTTGGAGAGGCCTATGTCCAGCAGTGGACTGCAACAGGCTGATGATGTAGCATCATTATGCTGATCGTGTAATTATATCTAATTCAGCTGATGTTGTACTGTATCCATTTGGTCACAAAAGTTAGTCGGCACTCGCTTCAGAGTAACTTCTTTTAACCCTGTCAATCGTCATTATAACCTAACGAGAAAAAATTATCTTCAACTTTTAAAAAAATATCCAATTATTAAAAACCGAATGCCGAATACAATACCGATACCATTTACAAATCTTGAGAGACAGAGAAAAACAAAGTGATTTTAAAAGAATTGTTTTTTTTTTTATTTTTGGGGTTCGTAATCCTAAAAAGAAATAATAGGATTAAGGAAAGCTCAAAATTAACAAGAATCTAGTAAGAAAATATGTATTCTAAGCGGATTATGTAAAGACTACAAAAGGTAAAATAATACTGTAAAGATTGATGGCATAATATTAAAGCTACGGAGTTTAATCCGAGATCAAAGGAAAATCCGGATAAGTCCGGACAACAGAGGACCTACACTCAACCGGACGTTACGATCGAATCTCTTTCATGTGCTTTGTGACACCTTTGTTTGGATGCGACAGGTACATTTACTCTCATGCGTTATGGGTATGAGCCACCAGAGAACAGCAAACACTATCTATGTGGTTCAATTGATTTGAAATGTACATTTTCACAGATACACCCTATATATGTACTTTATTATTTTTAAGCACAAATATAGGTAGACAAGTAAGTAAACGGCGTTATAGTCCGTTGTTTTAACCAGTGGCATATAAAAGCTACATATGTTGTTCATGCATTGTACAGGACAATTTGTTAACACCGCTGACATCTAAAGAATGGCTGCACGGCCGTTTGCCCTATCGCCCATATTTCGCGATCTCCGACCATAAAATAATAGCATGAGTAATGGGAATTGTGCGGCCGCCATGGAACCACTTGGTGGAACATTCATTGCGTTGCTATTCTTCAGAATTTATGTAGTCACTTCTGATGGCATTCGGAAAACCTACACGACTGCAATTTGTTTGTAACTAGTCAGTTTTGACGGCATTCAGATAACCTACACGATTGTATGTGTTTGTAACTAGTCAGTCGTGACGGCATTTAGAAGAACTACACGACTGTATTTGTTTGTAACTAGTCAGCTGTGACGGTATGCGGAGAATCTACACGGCTGTATTTGTTGGTAACTAGTCAGCTGTGATGGCATTTTGAGAACCTACACGACTGTATTTCTTTGTAACTAGTCAGCTGTGACGGTATGCGGAGAATCTACACGGCTGTATTTGTTGGTAACTAGTCAGCTCTGACGGCATTCGGAGAACCTACATTACTGTATTTGTTTGTAACTAGTCAGCTTGGACGGCATTCGGAGAACCCACACGACTGTATGTTCTCTGAATGCCGTGCTAAATACATATCCATGATAAGCCATTTAAGCAGCTTCTCAGGATACTTTTTGTCTAATCCATTTCAGTGCAAAAACGCAGTGCTCAAGTTCACCGCAGAGGTCTTTCAGTTAACATTGCCAATTTAAATACTTGTCTACGTTTAATCTTAAAAAAATCATGATAACAGATTTGAACCTTTTGTCATTTCACTTTTAGGGTATAAGTACCTACAAATACTTATACATTAATACCGTTTAACAACGGGAAAGAATGATAAAAAAGTGCCACAACAAAAAACAAATACTCGCATGTTGCGTTTTCATTTAGTTTACATATTGCAAAAAGCTTTCAACTTGATTTTATCAATATGTGTCTATCAACAACACGCACAGTGAAACCCCCTAAATCTAACATACATTCCTATAACATTCCAAAAAAATACGTCACTTTTTAAAAAAATACTCACATGTGGCTCAGTCAAAAAATAGAAAAATTAAAAACGTTCGGTTGGTTTTTATCCCGCTTTTGTTTATTAAATGAAAAGTGTTTTATAGCAATTAGACGGCGAACGAGTTAGCGGATCACCTAAGATCACCACTGCCCATATAATCTTTGTTTTGACCGGTGGCCGAAATCAGAACTTTTGTTCGAAAATTACTTCAGAATCTATCTCCTATACTGTTTATAAAAGATAAGAGAGGTTGAAATCCACAAGGCTTATGTGAACCCGAAAAGACAAAACACTGGCGCGATGTATTCGACACCCAGCGCCATCTATTGCCAAAGATTCGAACTACTATGTCCCGAAACAAAGTGAGGGCAGGCCACTAGTCTTAAAATAAAGTTATATTATTTATGGAAAAAGCCTTCGATATTAGCCTATTCAGTGTATTTTGAAAATCTCATGTTAAACCCTGAAAGACTTAGGGGGTAGTACAGTGGTGAGAAATGTATTTGGATATTAAATCGAGCCCTAATAGAATCTATTGTTCGTTTAAGTGGGTTAGTTCCGGCATTGTCCGGGTGCGTTGGAGCTTAGTTATAATAATATTGGCTGATTGTTCGAGACGGTTCCAAATGGGAATGCAAATAAAAAGGTTGGCATCCCATTACTTTGACTATATTATGTCTGTGTGATGAGCAAACAAATGAAACATTAACTTAGGTATTCAGTGTTTATCTATGGATTAGGTTAAAGTTTTATGACATCGATTAGTGTTATAACAAAATGAATACTCGAAACACTAGAGCGATGCAGTTGACAACTAGCGCCATCTGTTCATCACTCACATAACATCATTCATCAACCCGGATTAGAGAACTCCTACTCGGCGAAACCCAGCACACCGTTTGTCACCGATTTTTCTGTGAGGCCGTGATATCCGGTCAGTCAGCCCATTCATGCCGAAGCATGGTCCTCATGGTAACTCCTTATGAAGTATTTCTTTATGGATTAATTAACATGGTATTTTCCCTTTTTTCGCCGAGAATTTGTTTGACAAGTTATTCCTATGTCATTTTCGAAAGCAAAAAGATTTACCAACCTACTTTTGTTTTCTGCGGACTTTCAGTACAAAACTTGAACCCCATAAGGTTTTTGATAAGCACACTGCAGTCTTAAATCACCATCTCCCTTAAAAAGAAAGGTCGTCAAACAACCTCACAACGCTCCAGGCGGGTTTGGAAACTTAAACAACGGGGTTCCAGATTCCCATGGCATGGAATCAGAAAATCGTTACCCGTATAAAAAACGAATACCTACTTCCAACTTAACTCATACAAAATTTTTTGGTTAAACGGTGAAGGCATTCCACCCCATTAATACTGCGAATCAATAAACACCATTAATCTAAGGGTATAACCACAGTACAAATATGCCGAGTATAATGATAACAGTAATGACGAAAATAAATGTATGGTATAAGGCTGTCATTCCATACGAATCGGTGCGTTATACCATAAACTCTTTTTTTTTTTTTTTAAATGTCCTGTATTGTGTTCATGTCACATTTAATTTTGCCAATGTCAAGTGTAGTTTGATAAAGTGTAGTCAACAGTCGAAGTCAGTCGAAGTCACAGTCACTCAATAAAACGCCGGTGTTTAGCGTTTTAATGTCCTAAGGATTCTGTGGAGACTATTTTTAACAAAGCCGTAGGTTTTAAGACTCTATTAGGTCAAAGCAAATTGTTCACGTGACAACTCACTCGACACACAATAGCAGTGTTAAAAACGACACAATTCAATGATTCTTATATTAATATCACCCTGCGGCACTTCACTGCACAAAGTAACACCAAATTTGTACACTAAAAACCACTAGATACTAATTAAAATCTTTGGATTGCATCAGCCGATGCGGCTTGTTTCACAGTTACCCACAGAATCCAACTAAGACTTTTAATCATGTGGATTAAACTGACAGATGTCAATGTGTCATCCCCTGTGTTGTGTTAGACTGTGGTAGTGCCAACGGCCATTGTGCCCGAGGAGGGTCAAGATGGACAAAGAAATGTTTTCTGTGTTATGCCACAGAAAGGCAATCCTTCCTATCTTTGGAGGTGGCTCGGAAAAGGCTAGTAATTTGAATGGAGTCAGCGTCCGATGTACAAAGGGTTATTGTCTCATCAAAGCACTTCCCTGGTAATAATAGCGAAGAGGTGAACGATATTTAGGTACTATGGGTATTATAGGTGTGTTTTCTCCTTCTTACAATCCTGGGTTTTTTAGGTGGGGCGTGAAACGGCATCTCAGCAGGCCTTCAGGGTGAGGATGACAGTCTCAATTGGTACTTAGTCTGAGCTTTTGTGCCTGTCAACCTCATATTTGGATCTCACGGCCGCTTACCATCAGGCGGAGTGAGGTCATCTTGATTGTCGTCAATATATAAAAAGGTTTCTATAGTAATGTGCTTCTACCGAATTGGTTACCTACCTATATTGGTTAATAGGTAAATATTAGGTACTCTGTTCTAAACAATCAGAAACGTGCGTAGGGCTCCCTACACGTGCACATGGAGTGGTACAATACCACTGTGGTGGATGAAGTGGAAGCTTGAGGATACATAGGTGGAGTCTCAGGACTTCTTATCGAAATACTCAAATACAATTAACTGTGGGAGAGCCATGCTTCGGCATGAATGGGCCGGCTCGACCGGAGTGATACCATTGCCTCACAGAAAACCGGCGTGAAGCAGCTCCTGTGCTGTATTTCGCCGAGTGAGTGAGGGTACCGGAGGCCCATCGGGGGGGAAGGGGATAAAAGGTAAGCAGCGCGCTTGTTGAATGTGTTCATGGGCGGCGGCGATTGCTTACCATCAGGTGTTCCGCCTGTCCGTCTGCTACCTATCATATAAAAAAAATACAATATCTGGCTCCACCAGACTATTGACGGGCAGAAGGCAGATTTGCTGAGAACCAAGAACCAGGAAAACGAATAGGTACGGTAAGGAAAAAAACATATTTTCCGTATTACCGTATCGTACCGTAGCGTATTAAACTAAGTACTACACTTCGAAATTCCTAGCACTTATTTTCTATACTTAAAAAGGATCCTTTAATAAGTACATGTTTTTTGTCACTGTTGGCGCGCGAGCGGTCGAATCTGCGACCCTCGGCTAACATCGTCTCAACCAACGCGCTGCGGGCACTGCAGCGGGGACTGCGGGGAGCGCGCGGGGACGCGCGGCGCCTACGCATCGGCCACAGCCTCACACTCCGCGATCCGACGAGCTAGGCAGTAGGCGCGTCGCTCTTTAGACCAGATTACATATAAAATTTTATTACATATAAAATTTTATTACATATAAAATTTTATTACATATAAAATTTTATTACATATAAAATTTTATTACATATAAAATTTTATTACATATAAAATTTTATTACATATAAAATTTTATTACATATAAAATTTTATTACATATAAAATTTTATTACATATAAAATTTTATTACATATAAAATTTTATTACATATAAAATTTTATTACATATAAAATTTTATTACATATAAAATTTTATTACATATAAAATTTTATTACATATAAAATTTTATTACATATAAAATTTTATTACATATAAAATTTTATTACATATAAAATTTTATTACATATAAAATTTTATTACATATAAAATTTTATTACATATAAAATTTTATTACATATAAAATTTTATTACATATAAAATTTTATTACATATAAAATTTTATTACATATAAAATTTTATTACATATAAAATTTTATTACATATAAAATTTTATTACATATAAAATTTTATTACATATAAAATTTTATTACATATAAAATTTTATTACATATAAAATTTTATTACATATAAAATTTTATTACATATAAAATTTTATTACATATAAAATTTTATTACATATAAAATTTTATTACATATAAAATTTTATTACATATAAAATTTTATTACATATAAAATTTTATTACATATAAAATTTTATTACATATAAAATTTTATTACATATAAAATTTTATTACATATAAAATTTTATTACATATAAAATTTTATTACATATAAAATTTTATTACATATAAAATTTTATTACATATAAAATTTTATTACATATAAAATTTTATTACATATAAAATTTTATTACATATAAAATTTTATTACATATAAAATTTTATTACATATAAAATTTTATTACATATAAAATTTTATTACATATAAAATTTTATTACATATAAAATTTTATTACATATAAAATTTTATTACATATAAAATTTTATTACATATAAAATTTTATTACATATAAAATTTTATTACATATAAAATTTTATTACATATAAAATTTTATTACATATAAAATTTTATTATTTGGTAGGAATCTATCGATTTGATATTCAATTGATTCGATTCGGAGATTTTCGACTTAACGTGTCCCATCTCTAATTCAACCTCATCTCTAAATCATGGAGCTGCCATAGCTAAAAAATGTTTTGATGAATGATGAATGACAGATGGGAAATTAATGTTTTGTAATTCAATTTGTTAACCCAAATTTGTTTTAAATACAAATTTGTATTTCTATAATTTTTCCCCTTTTAAATAATCATCGTTGTAATTTATTTCCTTTAATTAGTCTCACTTGATTCTTGAACGTCATTGCATTTTTTTATGCGGTTATCCCCCGCGGCCTGTCATTGCCGGTGACTCGGGATTTCGTCTTTCTTCTCGATTTTACGCTCCGACCGAGTGGATGGTCACATCACCGGATTAGGAGCACTTCTAGCCCTGCCAATGGCTTTTTGGTAAGTCTACCAATGCAGTGTCGTGGTGTGATATCAGTGATAGTGTCAAGTGGGGTTATTTTTACAATCCCTTCGTTTTTCCCTAGGCCCATCATATGATGTCCTGTTGAGAGACCTCCGTGGGGTCGGCATTGTGAGACGGTCCTCATGCAGCTCTAAATTTCCCCCATCGGAGGTCTTTGATTTTCCCGCCACAAGCAGTATGCAAAGGCGTTAGAGAGGTCGTGCAGCCGGGTGACTACCCGGGGATTGGACCGTCCCTCCACTCCACACTGAATCATGTCCGCGGACTTGCCCGGACCTGTCAAGTACCCTTTTTTTTTTAAATGGCCTGTATTGTATTCATGTCACATTAATTTTGCATGTCAAGTGTAGTTTGATAAGTGTAGTCAACTCGAAAGTCAGTCGAAGTCACAGTCAACTCATAAAACGCCGGTGTTAGCGTTTTAATGTCCTAAGGATTCTGTGGAGACTATTTTTAACAAAGCCGTAGGTTTAAGACTTATTAGTCAAAGCAAATTGTTCACGTGACAACTCACTCGCCACACAATAGCAGTGTTAAAAACGGACACAATTCAATGATTCTTTTATGATCACCCTGCGCACTTCAACGCACAAAAGTAACACCAAATTTTACACTAAAACACTAGATACTAATTAAAATCTTTGGATTGCATCAGCGATGCGGGTTGTTTCACAGTTACCCACAGAATCCTATCATAAATCTGATTTTTAATCATGTGGAGTAAACTGACAGACTGATGCAAATGTCAAGTTCTTTACATTTTGCGAGTGGCATCTGGTCAAATGCGTGATAAGTATGGAGGACACAATTTGACATCTGTCAGTAAATCCACATGATTAAAATTTTATTACATATAAAATTTTATTACATATAAAATTTTATTACATATAAAATTTTATTACATATAAAATTTTATTACATATAAAATTTTATTACATATAAAATTTTATTACATATAAAATTTTATTACATATAAAATTTTATTACATATAAAATTTTATTACATATAAAATTTTATTACATATAAAATTTTATTACATATAAAATTTTATTACATATAAAATTTTATTACATATAAAATTTTATTACATATAAAATTTTATTACATATAAAATTTTATTACATATAAAATTTTATTACATATAAAATTTTATTACATATAAAATTTTATTACATATAAAATTTTATTACATATAAAATTTTATTACATATAAAATTTTATTACATATAAAATTTTATTACATATAAAATTTTATTACATATAAAATTTTATTACATATAAAATTTTATTACATATAAAATTTTATTACATATAAAATTTTATTACATATAAAATTTTATTACATATAAAATTTTATTACATATAAAATTTTATTACATATAAAATTTTATTACATATAAAATTTTATTACATATAAAATTTTATTACATATAAAATTTTATTACATATAAAATTTTATTACATATAAAATTTTATTACATATAAAATTTTATTACATATAAAATTTTATTACATATAAAATTTTATTACATATAAAATTTTATTACATATAAAATTTTATTACATATAAAATTTTATTACATATAAAATTTTATTACATATAAAATTTTATTACATATAAAATTTTATTACATATAAAATTTTATTACATATAAAATTTTATTACATATAAAATTTTATTACATATAAAATTTTATTACATATAAAATTTTATTACATATAAAATTTTATTACATATAAAATTTTATTACATATAAAATTTTATTACATATAAAATTTTATTACATATAAAATTTTATTACATATAAAATTTTATTACATATAAAATTTTATTACATATAAAATTTTATTACATATAAAATTTTATTACATATAAAATTTTATTACATATAAAATTTTATTACATATAAAATTTTATTACATATAAAATTTTATTACATATAAAATTTTATTACATATAAAATTTTATTACATATAAAATTTTATTACATATAAAATTTTATTACATATAAAATTTTATTACATATAAAATTTTATTACATATAAAATTTTATTACATATAAAATTTTATTACATATAAAATTTTATTACATATAAAATTTTATTACATATAAAATTTTATTACATATAAAATTTTATTACATATAAAATTTTATTACATATAAAATTTTATTACATATAAAATTTTATTACATATAAAATTTTATTACATATAAAATTTTATTACATATAAAATTTTATTAACCTAGAGCCTTGTGACATATAAAATTGTATTACATATAAAATTTTATTATTTGGTAGAATCTATCGATTTGATATTCAATTGATTCGATTCGGAGATTTTCGACTTAGACGTGTCCCATCTCTAATTCAACCTCATCACTAAACCATGGAGCTGCCATAGCTAAAAAATGTTTTGATGAATGATGAATGACAGATGGGAAATTAATGTTTTGTAATTCAATTTGTTAACCCAAATTTGTTTTAAATACAAATTTGTATTTCTATAATTTTTCCCCTTTTAAATAATCATCGTTGTAATTTATTTCCTTTAATTAGTCTCACTTGATTCTTGAACGTCATTGCATTTTTTTATGCGGTTATCCCCCGCGGCCTGTCATTGCCGGTGACTCGGGATTTCGTCTTTCTTCTCGATTTTACGCTCCGACCGAGTGGATGGTCACATCACCGGATTAGGAGCACTTCTAGCCCTGCCAATGGCTTTTTGGTAAGTCTACCAATGCAGTGTCGTGGTGTGATATCAGTGATAGTGTCAAGTGGGGTTATTTTTACAATCCCTTCGTTTTTCCCTAGGCCCATCATATGATGTCCTGTTGAGAGACCTCCGTGGGGTCGGCATTGTGAGACGGTCCTCATGCAGCTCTAAATTTCCCCCATCGGTGAGTATTCCGTTCAGATTTCTTCAATCTAACGTCCCTTGTGGTTAGGGCGGCTGCACGCATGTCGGTCTCACGCCATTTTTACTCATTTTTGCACATAATTTACTTCCCCTCGCCACGTGGAACCACCACGCGTGCTGCCGCGCTGACGTTGTTCCCCCTCTGTCTTCTGCGGAGACACCCTTTTAGGTTAGGTTCTCTAAGAGAGTCCTTTTCTCCTGCTTTTCAGGAGGTCTTTAATTTCCCCGCCACAACGCAGTATGCAAAGGCGTTAGAGAGGTCGTGCAGCCGGGTGACTACCCGGGGATTGGACCGTCCCTCCACTCCACACTGAATCATGTCCGCGGACTTGCCCGGACCTGTCAAGTACCCTTTTTTTTTTAATTTACGGCGCCCAACATAATTAATTATTTAAAAAGAGAAAACAAACTTTCGTTCCCAATTCGCCCAACTCCCTGAGTTTATAAAATGCTAGCCGGCACTGTATAAGGGTAATTTTAAATGTAAAATCATAAGATGCTTGCATAATTTTAAAATTAATTAACGGTAATAAAACATCTTTTGTCAAAATAATCTTGTATTTATTTCAGTACCCATTGACCTGTAGATCATCTCTTCTTTTAAATTTTCTAAAATTTTTATTATGTAACAGTGGCACCATGAACGTGGGGCCAGGAATTGAGGAAAACGCCATGTCATTTTGCTATGGTGTACGATGTTTGTTTTCTCTGTATTTTATCTTTTCCAAATTGTAAAACTTGTGATTTATAATAACTTGTATCTTTGTAATTTAAATATCCTAGTAACTTTAATTAAATTAAAATTTAATTTTTTTTTTGCAACTACCCTACTAGTGGAAAAATATTCTTAGTCCTTTTGTTCTCTGATATTGTTCTAGATTCTCTTAAATTTAATAACCTGTATAACAGGAAAAATAATATAATATTTAATTTTCTTACTCTGTATTGACGGATTGTAGTACATAGTACTTAAGTTTTTTTGGCGGTAATATACTTTTACCTACCACTTGTGTTAATGTTTGCTGTTTCTTGTGGGGTGGTCCGTTGCACATTTCCCCAAGCATTTAGTTTTTTTATTTGAGGTGTGTTTTGGGTGTGATATTTTCTTTCAACTGTCAGTTCGACTGTTGTAAGTTTATTTTTTGTATATATACTTACCTACCTATAAATAGTATAGATTTGTATAAGTGTACAGCTTGGGGGATTGTGTAACCTAACATCCATACATTCTTATTTCGTGTATTTGCATATTGCTATTACATTATATTTAGTGGTGTGGATTTAAATTTCCGGGACATCGTCAATGGGCCGAACAGCCATTGACTTTTCTAGTTGTAAGTTAGGTTAGTTTTTATCAAAATTTTTGTGTAATGATAATCGTGGGATCTGCTTGCTCACGATTAGGGTTTTGTTTATAAAAATTTTTTTTTTGAAATTCTTTTTTTTTCAAAAAAAAAATAATAATAATAATATTTTTTTTATAAGATTTCTTATTACTTGTTACGGTTTGGCGTTTTGGGAACAATTGCCTTAACATTTAACTAAACTTAAATTTGAACGTTTTAATAGTTTTAAATTGTTTTTTAAGTTTTTTTTGTAAAGATGGATCGGCCCATCGCTTTTCAACTTTTACGCAAAGAGGAATTACAGTATGAGGTGGAGATCCGGGATACTAAACCGGGTGTCACAGTTGATGTTTTGAGAGTACAAATCAGGGACTTGGCTCGGACCATGCCCTCGGACGAGGTGATTGAAACTTCTAGGGATCCATCCGAGGAGTTGAAGGTAATCTTGTCTAAATTGGTCGAGGTCAATCAGGGTCTCTCGGACGAAACGTTGACTTATAAAGCATTTAATCGCTTAAGAGCCATTTCTCATCATATTTACCATCGTCTGTCTCGGATTGAAACTTCTGCTGATATTGCCGCGACTCGAGCATCTGCTCAGTCTCAATTGGATGCTGCGCTTGAAAGGGTCGATCGCCGTTTTCGTGTTTTCAGTGCATCCTTCGAGGAGCCCATTACGGTTCCCACTGTCAATCAACCTAGTACTTCTGATCCGGCTGCTAGTCCTATTGTAGTACAATGTAGCAATAGTTCCCATGAGAAAGCCATCTCTCGACTAAATCTGAAATTTAATGGTCTCACCTGTGTTAGGTCCTTTTTGCTTAGACTGACTGAGTTATGTGAAACCCGGTCCATTGACGATGATGTATTGTTTCATGGGGCCGCGGAGTTGTTCACGGGTTTTGCGCTCACCTGGTTCCGTAGTGTAAAACCCTCCTTGACCTCTTGGTCGGTTTTGAAGTCCTCTTTAGTGGAGGAATTCTCGCCCTTTGATTTTGATGATCGGCTGTTGGCAGAGATCCGTTCGCGCACGCAGGGGGCTTCGGAATCCGTGGCCATTTATATTGCGATTATGATTAATTATTTTAACCTTCTGTCGAGACCTTTACCGGAATCGGAGCAATTAAAAATTATTAGATTTAACTTGCGACCTAATTATATCACCGCGCTGGCTTTAGAGGATATAGATTCTATCGCGGAACTAAAGCGCAAATGTAAAATCCTAGAATATAATTTTTTTAGGGCAACCGGTTTCACAGAACCGCCTAAATCCAGCGATGGCTCTCTCGCACCGGATTTGGCTTACAAACTCAAGGCTCCGGTGAAGGTTGAGGTAGTCGAGGCTCCTAAAGAGTTTTGCGTTCGCTGTCGTGTAAATGGCCACGCTCTGTCTTCTTGTAAATCTAAAGATTTGGTCTGTTTCGGCTGCGGCACTAAAGGATATAGGCGTCCGAGCTGCCCGAATTGTTCCCCTCGGTCAGCGCCGCCGCCACCGGAGAAGACAAAAAACTAATACCTGCGGATCGTAGCTCACGTAGGTTCGCTCATCCAAACTGTGACGAGAAGGAATGGGATTTGTATTTGGCGCATCTACGTTTGTTTTTTACCTCTTATAAGGTGGCTTCGGTCCGCTATTTTAAACGTGACTTTGATATACGTCCGCATCTAGTGGTGCGGATCTTTGATGATAAATTTTATGGCCTGCTGGATTCGGGTTCTAGTATTTCTATATTGGGCTCTTCTGCCGGGGATAGTTTCACTCGAGCAGGGGTAGTCCTTCAACCTTGTAAGGATCTTCATTATGTCGCTACTGCCAATGATTCGCAAGCGCGAGTCCTTGGGTACATGGTCCTCCCAGTGACGTTGAATGACGTCACCCATACTATAAAATTTTACGTGATTCCGGACGTTACGACTCCTATTATCTTTGGAGTGGATTTCTGGAAAGCCTTTGAGCTGGCACCTAAGATTTTTCCTAAGCTTCCTTTTGAAAACCGGTCCGTAGACACCCCCCGGGTTTTGGAAGTTAAAAGTCTACACGATTTTGATACGCTGTCCTCTTCCCAGAAACAAACCGCTGCTGATGTTGTGCGTTTGTTTGAGGACATCTCCTTCGAGAAGAAAGGCTTAGGTCGCACGTCGTTAATTACCCACTCCATTGATACAGGCAACACCGCGCCTATCAAGCAGAGATACTATTGCTTGTCTCCGGATCGGCTAAAGGTACTAAACGGTCTTCTGGACGAGATGTTGGAAATGGGGGTAGTTGAGCCTAGCGTCAGCCCTTGGAATAATCCAGTGCTACTTGTGTCTAAAGCAAATGGAGAGCTGCGCTTTTGCTTAGATAGTCGCAAACTGAATGCGGTTAGTAAAGGTGATGCCTACCCTTTACCATACATCTCTCGTATCCTGGATCAGCTGCGGGAAGCCAGGTATTTGTCTTCTATTGACCTTAAAGCAGCCTTCTGGCAGATCGGGCTTGATACTCAATCATCCCGCGAGAAAACGGCGTTCACGGTCCCTGGCCGCGGCCTCTTTCACTTCGTTGTCATGTGTTTTGGCTTAAAGGGTGCCCCAGCCACTCAGCAGCGCCTAATGGACAGGCTGTTCGGACCCGAATTTAGCGATAAAGTCTTCGTTTATTTGGACGACATCGTCGTAGCTACATCTAGCTTTGTAGAGCACATTACCCTCTTACGAAAGGTTTTTGAGCGGCTGAGGGAGGCTAACCTAACCATCAACTTGAAAAAATCCAACTTTTTTCGAAAAGAATTGAAATATCTGGGTTATGTAGTAGATGAGCAAGGGCTGCGGACTGACCCTTCCAAGGTCAAATCTATAGTAGATTACCCCGTGCCTACCAATAGAAAAGAGGTAAAGATGTTCCTCGGTACTGCGTCCTATTACCGAAGGTTCATCAGGAATTTCAGCTCTATCGCTGCCCCTCTTAACGCCCTGACCAGTACTAAGAGGAATGCCCCTCCGTTCAATTGGTCCGAAGAGGCTAATTCTTCCTTTGAAGAACTAAAGTCCGCCCTCTCCACGGCCCCAGTGTTAGCCTGTCCAAATTTTGAGAAACCTTTTGCCGTGCACTGTGATGCCTCCAACTATGGTATAGCTGGAACCTTGACCCAGGATTTGGATGATGGTAGGGAACATCCTATAGCTTATGCAAGCCGTTCCTTAAATAAAGCCGAGCGGAATTACTCCGCCACAGAACGGGAGGCTTTAGCGGTGGTCTTTGCCATTGAACACTTTCGCCCTTATCTGGAAGGTGGCAAGCAGTTCAAGGTTATCACTGACCACTCCAGTTTGAAGTGGTTCTTCAATTTAAATAATCCTACGGGGCGTTTAGCTCGATGGGGTTGTCGTTTGTCTCCCTACAATTTTGTCATCGAGCATCGCAAAGGTGCCGATAACGTGGTTCCGGACGCTTTATCACGAGCCGTCCCGGTCATGCTTGTTCAGCCGGTCCCGGGTGACCCTTGGTACAATAAGATGCTTCATAAGTGTACTAATTCCCCACAGGCCTGTCCCAATTTCGTGGTTAGGAGTGGAAAGCTGTTCCGGTATTCGAAAAACAAATTCGGAAGTGATCCCGGTTACGACTGGAAAGAAGTCGTACCCGTACACAACCGAGAGGCTTTGTTACGCGCGAATCATTGTAGCGATCTTGCTCCCCATTTCGGCATATTTAAGACGTACAAACGACTGGCACTTAGGTATTTCTGGCCGGATCTGTACAAGGACGTGGTGACCTTCGTTGGCAACTGTGACGTGTGCTCTGCGTATAAATGTTCGCAAGAAGTCACCCCTGGCCTTATGGGAGATCCCAAGGTTACCACACGTCCCTTCCAAACCCTGAGCATAGACTTGGTGGGACCATTGCCACGCTCTCGCGCCGGATTTACTTATCTTTTTGTTGTGCTGTGTTGTTTTACTAAATATTGTCTTTTATTCCCACTTCGGCGAGCCACCGGCAAGAATATTGTAAAGCACCTAGAGGATGACGTGTTCCTGGTGCATGGAGTGCCGCGAACGGTGATTTTGGATAATGGAACCCAATTCACCGGCCATGAATTAAATGACCTGTTTGCGAAGTACAGCGTTCCTCAGGTGCACTTCACTCCCAGATACTGTCCGCAAGTCAACTCAGTCGAGCGCTACAACCGGACTATCGGTACCGCCCTCTCTATCATGGTGAAGGACGACCATCGCACCTGGGACCTTCATGTTCCCAAGATCCAGTGTGCGATGAATTCATCAGTCAATGAGTCTACGCGGTACAGTCCGTATTTTCTGACGCACGGCCGAGAGCCGATCTTGTGCGGTACGGTTTACGGTACAGATACCTCGCCGACAGTATCTTTGGCATGCGCCTCGCGTGATCGATTCGCAAAGGACTTGGGCCAACTAAGGTCAGTTTTCGAAAGAGTTCGTACCGCTATATCAAAGGTACACACTCGTAGCAAAAAATACTATAATCAATCCCGTCGTCACATGGAGTTTGGAGTAGGCGATATTGTTTGGAAAAAGAACTTTCCTCTAAGCGACAGTTCTAAGTTTTTCATGGCCAAGCTTGCCCCCAAGTTCGAGAAATGTAGGGTACTCAGCAAGCCTAGTCCATTGGTCTATGAGCTTGCGGACGCTATCAGCGGCAAACCTCTGGGGCGTTGGCATGTAAGGAACTTGAAAGCTAATTAGGAAAATGTTGTTTATATTTCCCTTTTCGCACAATGGCCTTATGAGCCTTGTGTTGGTCCTACTCGGGCTTCGGCCCTTGAGTTTTTTTTTAATACCCTTTTCTCACTACGGTAGGTATCGGGTACCTTTGTTGCCACCTATCTAGTGTTGTACGCACTCGGGCTTCTGCCCTCGAGTTTTTTTTTTCCTTTTCGCACTACAGTAGGCTGTTGGTATACTGGCTTGCCACCTTCTTAGTGTTGTACTATTGTTACTCAGGCTTTTGCCTTCGAGTCTTTCCCTTGCCGGGGTCTTACTCAAGCCCTTTTGGCTTGATATTTTATTTAATTTTAATTTTGTATTTTTTTTAAAAAAAATTAAATTTTTTTTTTGTTGCATGATAGAATTTAACCGATCCCCGGACCGCGGAATGGCCGCGTTTACATCTGTCCTGGGCGTAGGTATCCCATTATTGGGAAGGTTCGGTTGTCTTATGTAACGTATTTTTTCTTTTATTTGTTTCTGATGGATGTCCTATTTTAGGATGGAATGTTTAGGATAGATTGTGTTGGATGGGATGTTGCTGGCTTATTTGGACTGCTTGTTTGGTTGGTTGTTAGTTTGTTTTTCCCTTTTTTCGTAGTTTGACCCCTTTTAACTTAAAAGAGTTTAGTCGGGATGCAAATATTTTTATTATTATTTATGTATTCTATTACCATACTTGCAATAGACTCGAGCGGTTGGAAACTCGTTAATCTAAGCCTTGTCCGGAGCGGTTGTTGGGAACTCCTTAAAGAAGCCTTAACCCCAGTTGGTTTTCAAAATATTGTAGTTTATGTAATTGTATCTCCTTTATCCCATAATTTGCCATGTCATTTGGAAATCCCTTATCCTGTAAACTGGGTTCGGTTTTTCTGGCACATCCAGTGCAAGGCGCTGATAGCCGAGTACTGCTTGTTGCACAAAACCAACCCCATTGATTATTTAATTTATGTATTGTTTATCTCTATTAATATTTATGTAGTTTACCTTATAGCGATGCATCCCTGACGACACTCTTGTTGTTGTGTTATTAGTTTCTTTTTTCTTTCGTTAAGAGCTGGAGGGCCAGCTCGAATTTTCCTCCTTTCCGTCGTAAAATTCTTGTGGGTGGGGAGGTATTGTTACATATAAAATTTTATTACATATAAAATTTTATTATTTGGTAGGAATCTATCGATTTGATATTCAATTGATTCGATTCGGAGATTTTCGACTTAACGTGTCCCATCTCTAATTCAACCTCATCTCTAAATCATGGAGCTGCCATAGCTAAAAAATGTTTTGATGAATGATGAATGACAGATGGGAAATTAATGTTTTGTAATTCAATTTGTTAACCCAAATTTGTTTTAAATACAAATTTGTATTTCTATAATTTTTCCCCTTTTAAATAATCATCGTTGTAATTTATTTCCTTTAATTAGTCTCACTTGATTCTTGAACGTCATTGCATTTTTTTATGCGGTTATCCCCCGCGGCCTGTCATTGCCGGTGACTCGGGATTTCGTCTTTCTTCTCGATTTTACGCTCCGACCGAGTGGATGGTCACATCACCGGATTAGGAGCACTTCTAGCCCTGCCAATGGCTTTTTGGTAAGTCTACCAATGCAGTGTCGTGGTGTGATATCAGTGATAGTGTCAAGTGGGGTTATTTTTACAATCCCTTCGTTTTTCCCTAGGCCCATCATATGATGTCCTGTTGAGAGACCTCCGTGGGGTCGGCATTGTGAGACGGTCCTCATGCAGCTCTAAATTTCCCCCATCGGTGAGTATTCCGTTCAGATTTCTTCAATCTAACGTCCCTTGTGGTTAGGGCGGCTGCACGCATGTCGGTCTCACGCCATTTTTACTCATTTTTGCACATAATTTACTTCCCCTCGCCACGTGGAACCACCACGCGTGCTGCCGCGCTGACGTTGTTCCCCCTCTGTCTTCTGCGGAGACACCCTTTTAGGTTAGGTTCTCTAAGAGAGTCCTTTTCTCCTGCTTTTCAGGAGGTCTTTGATTTTCCCGCCACAAGCAGTATGCAAAGGCGTTAGAGAGGTCGTGCAGCCGGGTGACTACCCGGGGATTGGACCGTCCCTCCACTCCACACTGAATCATGTCCGCGGACTTGCCCGGACCTGTCAAGTACCCTTTTTTTTTTAATTTACGGCGCCCAACATAATTAATTATTTAAAAAGAGAAAACAAACTTTCGTTCCCAATTCGCCCAACTCCCTGAGTTTATAAAATGCTAGCCGGCACTGTATAAGGGTAATTTTAAATGTAAAATCATAAGATGCTTGCATAATTTTAAAATTAATTAACGGTAATAAAACATCTTTTGTCAAAATAATCTTGTATTTATTTCAGTACCCATTGACCTGTAGATCATCTCTTCATGTAAATTTTCTAAAATTTTTAATATGTAACACCTTGGATGAAGATTGGATGGAGATTATTATTATCATACAAAACAATAAGAAGTCCAGACAAACATTAGGATGTAAAGACAGATGACCGGCGTAAAGCAGCGCCTGCTCTGTATTTCGTCGAGTAAGTGAGAGTACCAGAGGCCTAATTACGTGAGAAAGGGATTAAAATGTTGGCAGCGCACTTGTGATTCTACTTGTATTGCAGGTGTCTATGGGCGGCGGCAAGCGCTTACCATCAGGTAATCTGCTCGTCTGCCACTTATCACAAAAAAAGAAATAAGTATGTGTTTCAAGTAAATAAGTTAACCTACTGATAATGTTAGACTGTGGTAGTGCCAACGGCCATTGTGCCCGAGGAGGGTCAAGATGGACAAAGAAATGTTTTCTGTGTTATGCCACAGAAAGGCAATCCTTCCTATCTTTGGAGGTGGCTCGGAAAAGGCTAGTAATTTGACTGGAGTCAGCGTCCGATGTACAAAGGGTTATTGTCTCATCAAAGCATTTCCCGGTGGTAATAATAGCGAAGAGGTGAACGATATTTAGGTACTATAGGTATTATAGGTGTGTTTCCTCCTTCTTACAATCCTGGCTTTTTTTTAATGTGATAGGTAGCAAACGAGTAGGCGGATCACCTGATGGTAAGCAATTGCCGCCGCCCATGGACATTTGCAACACCAGTGGAGTTACACGTGCGCTGCCTACCTTTAATCCCCTTCCCCTCCCCGGGTGGGCCTCCGGTACCCTCACTCACTCGGCGAATCACAGCACAGGGGCTGCTTCACGCCGGTTTTCTGTGAGGCAGTGGTATCACTCCGGTCGAGCTGGCCCATTCATGCCGAAGCGTGGCTCTCCCACAGTTATTATAGGTATTATAGGTGTGTTTCCTCCTTCTTACAATCCTGTGTTTTTAGGCGGGGCGTGAAAATCTCAGCAGGCCTTCAGGGTGAGGATGACAGTCTCAATTGGTACTTAGTCTGAGCTTTTGTGCCTGTCAACCTCATATTTGGATCTCACGGCCGCTTACCATCAGGCGGAGTGAGGTCATCTTGATTGTCGTCAAAATATAAAAAAGTTTCTATAGTAATGTGCTTCTACCGAATTGGTTACCTACCTATATTGGTTAATAGGTTAATATTAGGTAGGTACTCTGATCTAAACAAACAGAAACGTGCGTGGGGCTCCCTACACGCTCGCACGGAGTTACAATACCACTGTGGTGGATGAAGTGGAAGCTTGAGGATATATAGGTGGAGTCTCAGGACTTCTTACCGAAATACTCAAATACAATATCTGGCTCCACCAGACTATTGTCGGGCAGAAGGCAGAATTGCTGAGAACCAAGAACCAGGAAAACGAATACGGTAAAGAAAAAATATATTTTCCGTATTACCGTATCGTAGGTACCGTAGGGTATTAAACTAAGTACTACACTTCGAAATTCCTAGCGCTTCTTTTCTATACTTAAAAAAGATCCTTTAACAAGTTACATGTTTTTGTCACCAATATTACAAAAGTTTGTAAGTGAAATATCGGCGCTGTCACATCGTATAAAACAGCAGGCCGTATGATAGGTTCTCAAGAATAATATTTTTGCAATTTAGGTATGTTTTTTTACCTTAAAGGGACTGCCAATGACTATTTATTTAGACATGAGGCGGAGCACAGAGGAGTACGAGTTGAGCAGAAGCTAAGCCAGTTTGCTCGGGTGTCAAGTGTGAACGGGTAGGTAGGTACAATGTCTATACTTATTATGTTTTCGTGTTCGTCAAAAAACAGGCAATGCGTTAAGCAAGTCAAACGCACGTTCGAGGCTCGTTAATGTCAACACAAATTCGTGCAGCTGTCACACGAGTTTCTGTTGACCAACTAACGAGCCTCGAACGAGTCACACGAATTTGTGTTCGACTCGTCTAGTGTAGACCTAACTTAATGGGTGACTGGCAGCGTCTGAAAGGCCTGGATACATGATCCTGACGAACTTAATTAATTATAATCATTTCCCAGGCTGATTGCAGAAGTAACTCCGCTAATGAGAAATTAATGTTAGTACCTAATTCACGCTTTATTGAACTTCTTATTCATGTTCTTCGCGTTTCAAAAGGAATAAATAGGTAGGTATAGCTTCGACAAAACACGACTTTATCATATCGTCGTTTTTGTTATGATCTGAAAATCAAACGAACCAAATAATGAACATGATATAGGAAAGGTTATTTGGGATTGTTGAACTATTGAACATCATTAAGTTTTGCTAGTAGATAGGTATATATAACGCCACAATATGTTATATTTGAACATGACACAATATTGGCGATTATATAGTTTCTGGCTAGTTTTCTTTCTGTTGCGTCGCTTGATCGCACGAGATAAATGGTTAAGCTCATGCTTTGCATTGAATTATTGAAATCCTTTGAGTATTTTAAGCACGTAAGTATTCTTAAACTTTAAGCCTGCGATGTCTAATATTTGAACGTCCGTATAATTAGATTATAATAGTGCAGACTGCATGCAGATTAACTTAGTTCTGGCAATGTTTCTTTGTTGCTACTTCGCTTGTCAGACAAAAAAAAATGTTGGCTTGCATGGAATTATTGAAATCCTCTTATTATAATATCCCCCAACGTGGCTGTTCTTAAAAATCAGCCATGGATGCAGGATGTATTGAGCACTATCAAGTGTGCGCGCAAACACAGATGCACTCTCTATTCCCTTACCCTCTTATTCGATGGGACACCGGTAGAACACGACCGGAGAGAGATCGGTAGCATAACCAACAGCTTAATTTGCTTACCGAGTTACGGGGGCACAACAAGATCACCAACATCGAAATTTGGGGCTGATACTGCTGATACTGAGAATTTCTGAATAAAAAAACTAAGTTACAAATTCTTGACCCGAACCCCGGGCTCGAATCCTTAAGCGTGGCTGTAGCTTTAAAGTGCAACCCGCTGTACCTCTGTGGTAAGAGAGGCAGTCAAACGTTTATTACTTAAATGTCCGACACATAATTCTAAACCATCGACAGTATCTTACCAACGACTAATATTTGAACGTCCGCACAATGATATAGTGCAGACTGCAGACTAAGCGGACTTAGTTCTGGCCATGTTTCTTTGTTGCTACGTCGCTTGGCCGGACAAGTTAAACCTAACCGTTGACTCGCGCTGGGCTTAGCGTCAATTGGTTCGGCGCCGGACAAACGCTGGTTTAATCCTGCCTTGAACATACGTCTTGAGTGACTCAGCTTTCATTTTAGGGTGCGATGTGTTATAAGCCGCACAATTAAGCTGAAAATGATGAGATTCTGCACGGAATTATGACTCTTGTCTCCATCCACACAGACTACATCTGGCTGTGGGAATTATCTTTAACAAAGATGACTTTTTCTTAGAGTGCAGTATAAAAATTTAATTCTTCAGTATAAGTGTGATAATAGTAAAACAGATGTTAAAACGCTACGTGTGGTGTAGAATAATTAGTTCGTTAATATTGGCAATGATGATGTCGTAAGAGTGTAGTTGCATATATAAATAGTCTTGGAGTCCCTCTTAATAGATATTATATCTATTACTATTTAAAGAGGTAAATTCTATAGACAACCACATGGTTTATGTAAGACGAAACACTTGCGCGATGTAATCAACACCCAGCGCCATCTATTAGCAAAGATTGTATTGGATTCCATTAGGATCCGTCTGCTCGTCTGCCATCCTGTCACATTAAAAAAAAACGAATATTAAAACTCAGTCCCAAAACGAAGTGAGGGCGACCCACTAGTCGTTAATAAAGTCCTTTTTCGAAGTTAGTTCAATAAATAGGTAAATATCTGCTATTCTGCACCTACATTAATGCCGAGATGTCGTTATTTTTTGTTAACATCCATCAGAATGTCGGAGTAACTAACCAAAGACTAGACTAGTGTAGCACAAAAACCATGTCACTACTTAATCCATTAACACAGGACTGACTCCAAAAGAAATATTTCATCTTCAACCGTATTATCAGATGAATGTTGACCAACAAAAGGGCCTTTATTCCGGGCTGGGTCCTAATGCCTCTTATCTCGATGAGAGCTAGCCAAAGAAAGTAGAAACAAAAACGGTATCATGTGGTCGGATCCACAGCCCTTAGTCCTTTTCAATCGTAACACGATTCCATATCTAATATTTTATTTATACGCCGACCACCACCTTCCCATGGTCCAACCCGTCTTCTTGGCATACGGACCAATTCGTAGGTGGGGTTATACGCCGACCAATCGACATTGGCAGGTGTGAATAAACTTGGGGGACTTGGTGCAACGACCGTCCTGTGCGGCCCTGATGGTGGGCGGATCTGGCGAGTGAACCTTCCAGATCCAGCGTATTCACAACTAGCGTGGGGTCTGGTGACCATCGGAGAAGGGCAGCTAGTAAAGGTCTTGTCTTTATTAGCTGATGGGTAACAGTTGCACACTTGGGAAGGGCTGGCCTTGGGCACCCTTACCAAATTTAACAATTTGTGTATGTGGTAAGTAGCAGATGGGCAGACTGACGGATCACCTGATGGAAAGCGCTGTGAACCTTTTTTGCGCGTGGTTTTTTTTTTGTGCGCTTCGGCATGAATAGGCCGGCTCGACCTTATGGTCACGACGGCATCACAGTAGACCAGCGTGAAGCAACGCCTGCGCTGTGTTTCGTCGGTTGAGTGAGTGTACTGGAGGCTGAATTGAGGGGAAAGGAGGTTAAAGGTACTGATGTTGCAGTTCCATGGGCGCCGGCTATCGCTTACTATCAGGTGATCCGTCTGCTCGTCTGTAACCTATCACATAAAAAATGAGTCTCCGATACTCTCATCACGCAAAAAACGCAGCCCTTTTCTGTGTGGTCGATCCGACATTCATTGTGAATTCAATATTTCTTCAGATAAAAATACAGCCCTTATATAAATACATTTTGCGGAGTGGGCGTTTCTTTTTCAATCAAATAGCAGACTTTTTATTTCTTGAACAAGCATTTTCTCCTGCTTCACATTGAAATTGACAATAATTACTAAACGCAAAGACTCGTGACAGCCGGTAGAGTGTTTAATACAGTATTAAGGAATTATTTAAGACAGTTAAGAGTGACCGCACACTAGCGTCTCTTGAGCGTTGGCGTCTTGGCGGCGACCTCCCCACATTAGCGTCACTCTTAGTTGTTCAAAATGGCCAGTACATTTGGAGGGAATATCCGCGCAAGTGTTTTGCCTTTTACCCTTACGGCCTGGTTCCTTTACAAGTGTTGTTAGGTCTGTCGGCTACCGCATGACTTTAGGTACCACGCATGCCAAATTCTGGATAATGAGCGAAGCGTACCTCGCATAGAATATAGAAGCGTACTTGAAATAGGCACGTAAGAGGAAGTACAAAAGCTATGTAGAGGTATAGAATCGAAAAAGAATTACGAAACACACGGTTTGTTCATTCGAGTGACCTGGACATCCACTAACTTAGTTGCTACCTTGTTCAAGGAATTTTCTTGCAAAAAGCAGTTTAACCTACTTCACACTCATATAGTGCGGTAAACACCGTTTGCTAATTATCGCAAAACATGGTAAGCCGGGCTTTGCAAACGAAACCCAGATTTACTGTCTACATAAACTAAGACTAGATACAAATCTAAACTTGTGATCTAGGTATTAGTTATACTGGAATTTATCTGTGTAGTGTATTTCAGGACATTAGCTCGCAAAGGAAACGAAATTTTCACGTACAATAAACCACACCCACTCACACCCACTACGCAGCGGTACTATTTTATTATTATTATTAGAACACGTTGTGTCCCACTGCTGGTCAAAGGCCCCCACTACCCTTTTTCCAAATTTCACGTTTTTTGGGAGGCTATGGTTTATTTGGAGCTATAGAGTCGAGCTCATCCCGTCTCATCCCTCCTCAATCTACCTCGTAGCCACCGTCGATTTTTGGGCTCCCATTCTGTGGCTATTCTGGCCTTAGGGGTGTCCAGCCCAGTCCCACTTTATTAGTTGTGCAGCTCTTTTGGTTACGTCCGTAATTTGAGTTCAAGCATGCTGCGCTCTGTTGCTTGATTTTTGGCGAGCGGTCAAAGACCATTTTTGGCTATACGCTATTTGGTAGTTTCCTGTAGACACCATCAAATGCGATATGGGGCACTCAAACGTTATTAGTAGTTCCCGGCTCTAGGCTACACACTGTAAATGCTACGATTAGCCAATCTATCTTGTAAGTTTATTTACTGGGGTGACGGTTTCCTTATAATACTCGTACCTTGTAACTCCGGGAAAATATCTAATTTCCTTATCTAATAAAAACGTACAAAGGATCTGTCGAGTCCACGGTTGGCAGCCAAATTAGGAAATAAATATCACACAACATCAAATATCAACAATAAGTAAGTAGATTAATAACTTGTGTTATGGGTATCAGTAAGTATTATATAAATATGTATATTTCCTGGTTGGCTGGTTCCTCTGTTAAAGGGTTGCGAAGGTTAGACGGTAGTCATCATCTTCATCATTACAGCCAATATGTATATATTGGCTGTAATGATGTCCACTGCTGGACATAGGCCTCTCCCAATGTTCTCCACACGTATCGGTTCTGTGCCATTAGTAAGTCTTGCCCAAACTGGTTTTGCAAAGAAGAACCAAGAACGAAACACGCCAGGTGTTTGCTCTGGTGTTTCCCCCTTCCCCCACAGCTCTGAGCTCTGGTAGAGATATGTTGTTTTTTAATATTTCTTTCAAAAAAAAAAGAAAAAGGTTAAAACAGAGTAGTAGGCCCCTGTGGCAATGTTCCCAAAATGCTGGCAGCATTACCTCGTTGGATAGCGATGGAAATTCTTGGTAGGTAGTTTATTTTAGCTTTAGATTATAGTTACTGTTTTTTCTTTTGTGCTTCCTTACTTTGTCCAATAAAACATCTTCGTGTAATATTTCTTTCTATTAAATATACTTCCATCTTTCCATCCTGTATATGAACTTTCCCGTTTGTTGTTTTCTGAAAGTTGATCAATTACCTAGGAAATTGATTTACTTACGATTCTTGCTATTTTCCGGTGGCATAATATGTTTATAAAGTAGCTCTTTGAACAAAAGCAAGCAGAAAAATCGACAACCTCAAGTGTAACAGGAAGTGTCATACTACATACAGGGAGTATCCTATCGGTAAACAGTTATACTTATTTTTAGCCACGTATGTTTTAATAACTAGTTATTTTGTGACATAAATATCTGACAACTTGTTAATAGTTATAAATATCAAGCTGACCAATTCGCTTGCACTTGTGACAGGGTATCAGAATCAGTAAAGTCTATTGCAAAGAATATGAACTTAAGAAGATGTTTAAAACATGAGTGGTATTATGTTTTTTAAGTAGTCCCACCCAGACACAAAAAAATCGGGTGTTGGAGCTCTACCTTAGTTCCTATAGTTTAATTGTACGTCTTTTTACTTATTATAGGTAACTAGTGGCCCGCCCTCACTTCGCTTCGGGACCGTAATTCAGAAATGAACCAATAGATGGCGCTGCGTTCAATTACATCGCGCAAGCGTTTCGTGTTTTCGGTTGTCGTTGTCCATAGAAGTTATCTCTTTATAAATAGTATTTCTATACTATTTATTTATAGAAGATATAGATTAATCAATAACTAAATTCTACAACCTTTGGGAATTTAACTTTTTTTCACTCATGAAAAATTGCTACACAGAATCGTTGGGGAAGCATGAAAGTTGGTTTCTGCTAATTCAAAAGTTGTTACCGATAGTCAGTTAAAAGGTTGGAAGTGATGTACCTTGATCTCCGATACAACTGCGCGTCGATACACATCCTGTATCCTACTTATTCGTCTTACTCCCCTCATTTTTTTCCAATTGCGATCAATATTCAATTATGGGGCCGATATGAGATATGGGCTCAATGATGGAGCAACGATGTGTGACAAATTCAAATATTGTGAGTTGTATATCTATACTCAATAAACACAGTGCTTTTTTGTTCTTGGTTATTTAATAAAATTTGATTATCAAATATATTACATACTGAGCAAAAAATATTAACTTGAAGTTTCATGCTATTGTATTTTATTATTAGAGAGAATGGTTGTATAGTGAAAGCATAATTTTAAAACACGATTGGTGCGTTTAGTTGAGATAGGTTTGTTAATTACTTGATTTGTATTGGAAATCTTAATGTGTATTATATTTAGCCCAGTAATGCGCTAAGCGCTAATCCCTCTGATAATATAGTCCCTTAACATTGTATTTCAAGATGAGAAGCTATAGTATAGCTCCCGTATTTTCTAAAAATAGAAAGTAGTAGGTTGGGTCCCAAAAGGGAATAACACCACTTTGTTTAAGTAGCGACTCGTTTGGACAGGACACTGCAGGCTTGAATTACCTGATTGTCTAAAAGATACATGATTCTTTGCCTCGGAGAGCTAAAGTGATGCTTGTCGTTATCTATCTAATTCAGAAGCCCTCAGGGCATTTTGTAAATGGCACCATAGGAAAACTAACCTAATTTACTATTTTATAAGGACGTTAATCGCATAGTCAAAGTCAAGGCTTATAGGTAAACCGAAACGTCGAGACATCTGCGCGATGCAATCGGCGTCTAGCGCCATCTATACATAAGTGCTGGTCTAAGTTATGTCCCGAAACGAAGTGAGGGCCATTTTGGAATAAAATAGGTTAAACGTTCGACATTTTTTTGAAAAAGGTCCATTTCCATTTATTGGATGGGTGCGGCTTTCATTGATTACATAAACTATTCAGTAAATTACACAGAAAGTGCAATTTATTGTGTTACATTTAGCCTTTGTAATTATCATTTTTCATTTTGCGAATCTAGCCAATCTGTTGGCAAAACTGATAATTAACTTTTTTAAATGAGAGGTGTGGAAGACGAGCAAACAGATCCTGCAACTTGGGGCGATCGCTACCTTTTTTTTTATACCCGTCAGGCGAGGGGCGAATGGTTTATGTCGGGCTCTCCTCCAGTGAGACTGGAGCCTACCGACTAAACCCCCAACGACGCTCCTATCTTCGCGAGAGTGGGAAGGAAACATGTGTACTAGTTAAACAACTTTGACTACACGATCATCTCCAGACGGTGGCACGCTTGCAACGCGGGCCTTCCAATCCCTCCCCTAGTCGAGCTGGGATCTCTACCTGACCTTTTTCTGTACCAGACAAGATGAATCATATTTAGAGGTTCAGAATCCCTAATTTGCGGATATCCACAAGTAAAAAACTATCCGGTTTCCTCACAAAGCCAGTAGTACAAAATTAACATGTATTGAAATAGTCCATAGGTGCTTGCTCAGATTCGTACTGCGACTTTTGGCGTTTGTTTTATCCACTAGATGCTACCTGCGCTCTGATATCTATTATCTCATCTTGACATTAACGAGTCTTATCCAAAACTAACTTCTGAATTAATCTAGTCTCGTTATAGCTCCTTATGTTCCCGTAGCTCAAAGCTACGCTGAGATTCCGATTTTCCTCTCTTATTATACAAATTCAAATATCACTCAACTGACCGCGTCACACTGCGGGTAGTTTAGACCCAATCCGAAATCTCAATTAGAATAGTTAATCGTACCACCCACCCACAATGCGGGGCGCCACCGGACGAGCGAAATCGAGCTTTAAGGTGGGTCTACATTAAAGGAGCTGAGCACAAGCTGTGAGTGAACCGAGCTGCTATCTGCTCGGGTGTCAAGTGTGGACAACAAGCCACAACCATCACGTGTTTCACCTTCACCCTTTGTGTTCTAAAAAACCGACAGTATGCGAAACAGAGTCGAACCTAACCCTCGTTCGAGGCTTGTAATTCTTGCTCGGCTTTCTGCTTTGGAAGCGTAGCGTAAACTCACCTTTACAGAAAACGATACATCAAACTCTGACGTGAATTGCATTTTATAAAACTAACTCGTTTTACGGGATGCCAAACTTGGGTTAAACATTTGTTTTTGAAATGTATTCGATCATTTCGGAGAATTCAAAATTTCAAAGAATACTTTTTAAAGTCAAGATTGAGATTAGTTATACTGATTGCATTTTGTGAGGCTTGCTAAGTTTATGAATTATTATCGTGTAAATAACTCAATCATCATCTATTGCTCCACTATTTGAGCTAGATGAAATGATTTGATTAATGATTCATACTATGTCAGGGGTAACCTCACTCTCCCTCGACACATGAAAACCTCGGTTACAAAACCTCAGCGGTTCGAGTACGCAATGAATCCCACGCGTTCACTTCACGTATTAGAATAACAGATAGAGCCGTGATTTTTTCTCAAGTTTTATGACAAATGAGCATCGGCCACCTTCCCGCCATTTGTTTCAGGGCACCGTGCCGTTCCCGCAATCAGTTATGCGCCCAGAAACGCACCCCGGGGACAAGAAAAACCGAAAAACATTCCACCATCCTTTGTCCGGGAATCTGGGATTTCACACGTAGTTATATTGAAGCCGCTATAAAAATACGATAGCTGGTCTCGAGAGGCCGCCGGATTGTTTCACCCGCGTAACGGCGCGGCGACCTCTCCGATGAAAAGTTATTTTCTATTCCCGTAGAAAGCGTTTCTTGTTAGGTACCGAGCAAGTGGGCAGCGATAACAGTATAAAGTTATCCTCAGCAAGTGTAGGTATATGCAAGTACGTAAGGCACAGAATGAACATTACAGTTGGTCCGAATTTTGTATTACAAAGGTCCAAGAAAGATAATTTGCATTACTCGTATGTCTTACTGTTCGAAAGGAAACTGTAGCACGCTTTGGTTTTAACACTCTAACATGTTCCGAATGTTTTTATTACCGAATATGTATAGTGTAGTTTTGGCAACCCTAAGTTTTCTTTTATTGGGTCACCAGAGCTGCCTTGTCCAAAACATTTCAAATGTCCTACTAGGAAACATTACTCTGTGGTTGCGTGGACCTGCACACTGAGATTTGTGTAGCTTGTGTTGAGAAGTTTCGCTGGTTTGCACTTTACATGGACGCTACAGGGAGAACTTGCCGTGCGAATTAAATTAAACTTGTGGAATTTGCATGACCCTTTTTAGCTTTGTTTTCTCTATTGCAGTTATGCTCTTTTCTATATAAAATGTGTGGTAGGTACCACAGGTAGGTGTGTGTGGCATTCAAACGTGGATTTTAAAAGTTTAACAGTATTTTTATCCGTGCCGACGTAAATATAGATGTTGGATGCCCCGTTTTAAACTGAACCAGATGATATCGGGGGCAATTCAATTTAGTTCAATTCTTTATTTGCGTAACAACATGGTGTTTGCAGTTTTTATATATATTTTTACTGTCGCATTTAGAGTAACTCAAAACTTTTATAGAAGATAAGTTAGGAAAAAAATATAGACGACTGAGAATAAGGCGTTTAAAGAGGCACAAAGATTATCATTTGATAAGATAATTTACATTAAGGTTAAATGACGTCTCTGAATAGCTCAACGAAAAGCTAAACGTTTTAACAAACAGTTTTACCTATTTTGAGATATTTTTTGTAAAACCAGTTTTTGAATATAGGCCTTAGTGTCCCTAACTAACCAAAGCAGTCCGGAAATAACATATTAATATATATGTAATATATGTACCTATGTGTTATTCCATAGAAAGTCCTAAAGTCAAATGTCTAGCTTTAATAAAAATTATTAGTTCCCTTAATAGAATTATATGACCTCGACAATTGGTAAATTCCATGTCCTGCTTACATTGTAAGTTTTGATTCAACGATAAATATCTTACAAAGTTCACACAAAGTAGTTTTATCCGTAATAACAGTTTCTGAAATTGCTTAAAAATTTTAGTGAGACAACTTCTGACCAACTTTTATTGCAAAAGATGTCAGTAATGACACATTTAACCGTGGGAGACACGCTTCGGCATGAATGTGCTGGCTCGACCGGAGTGATACCACGGCCTCACATAAGACCAGCGTGAAGCAGCGCCTGCGCTCTGTTTCGTTGAGTGAGTAAGGGTATCGGAAGTCCATGCAAAGGAGGGAAAGAGGGTTAAAAGTTGGCAGCGCACTTGTGACTCTACTGGTGTTGCAGGCGTCTAAGAGCGGCAGCAATCGCTTACCCATACGTATACTTGTCTCTACCACTGGGCCATCGAGGCCGTCAATCTTCGATCGTTTTCTTTTTTACTATTCCACAACTTCATCTCTTTCTTATTACAAAGGGCGCCTGGTATTTTTGTCCCATAGATTTATTGCTCGAACGCTATTAGATAGATTCCTAGGTCGTGAAGTATGTACGCAATGCCGAGATATTTGTCACTAACTCCTTTATTAAACCCATTAATATTCGATCCTGCGAGATCACTCACAGAGACAGGGGTCGCAAGAATTCGGTCTACAATTTAAGTTGCTCTTCAAAGGACGAAACCAAACGGGCGAGAAAGCGTTTTGAAATTTAAATGGATTTGCGACGAGAAATATTATGCGTTATAACATAGTTTGCAATCTAAATTAACTAGTGATTAATAAATTCGACATCGTGACATTAATTTGGGGCCTAGTGTTTTAGAAAGCATAAATTATTATAAAGTTAGGTGCTCAGTAACTTTTAGCTGTAATTAAACTATGTGTCTATTGGGATTTAATATAAGTAGCTAATGACTAAGTATCTATGATTAGAATGCAAGAGCTTCCATCTATTTAGATTACATTTCGTTTGTTAGTTAGTATCAAGCACGCACACACAAAACACACAGATCTATTTTGCATACCTTATTATTATTATATTTAAGTAAATGATTTTACCGAGTCGCGGTCTCCACTCAAGGACTTTATGGCTCCAACGGTTGTCAGTTCTGCGGCTAATGTGACCAGCCCACTGCTACTTCAGTTTGCTAATTCGGAACGTATTCGTAGTGTTGGACGCCCTGTTACAAGATGGGATGACGACATTCGAAGGCTGGCTGGAGTGAGCTGGATGAGAGTGGCCGAAGCGGGAGCGGTGGCGTGCATTAGGGGAGACCTATGTCCAGCAGTGGACGAGCGTGGGTTGCTGATGATAATGATGAAATGATTTTAGTCTACTGTCATAATGCTATGGAAGAGCGATGTTGCCTATCATAAGTAAATGAGCTTAAAAGGGGGCAACAAGCACAAAATATTGTATCTAGACTAAGTAACTGTTATAAACATTTTTATATTAAAAATGAGATGAGACTTTCAAGAACGTTTTGCTAGTCACAGATCTGTTTAATTCAAATAATGAAACGCAAAATGAATATATTTCAGATTTGCCTTATGTTTTCAAGTCAGCAATAAAAGTTGTCTCATTTTCCAATAAATACAAAATCAAATACCGAGGAGATCAAAAACGTACATATCTCGCAATCTATTTTAGTCTGTATGCCGTGGCAGCGGCATTGAATGGAATCTAAGAATTCTTATATATTTTTTGTTGCCGCCTTCCGGGTCGATGTAAGTTATGTTTTCCGGTATTCGTAATAACTTTGTGATGATGACTAAATGATGAGATATAGAGGAAAGGACAGGCGTCCATAAGACAACGTATTTTATTCCCTACTACGAAGTTGGCGACCTCGTTTTTGTGCAGGTAAAGTTTTTTCCTTTCATGAGGAAACTTGCACGTTTAGATTAATTGGTTTCGTGTTACAATGGTGCAATTGGTATGGTTCTTCTATTTTTGAGTAGCGAAGATCAGACGACAGCCGCTTTATTGTAATAATAATTATGAGACATCCCAATTTTTTTTAGTTGCTCTGTAGGTATATTGGATCACCTCAACCTGATGATAAGAGAAAGAGTCCATTGCAGTTACAACGAATGGGACGGCACATCTTTGGTCATGGTCCAAGCGAACTCCAATCTAAAGTCTCACCCAAACCAATGACTTTGGACGCAACTGAGAAAATAAGTACCTATCCTATTCAATTACTATTAAAGTTGATGCCTGAAATTCAACCAAACGTGATTTTCTCCGTACTTACATTATGTAGCCACATATCATAACAAAAGTAATGTTTCACTCACACTAAAAGCTTAGCCCAGCCAAAAATTCTTTGTATAGGCGCTAAGTACTGACCTAGGTCACGATGCGGGGACACGAGCCTCAATGACACGAAATGACATGACCTTATATGAGATCACTTCTGATGAGATGGCGTCGAGCACAGTGTAGATATACGCTAAAACAGTATGGTGACTACGAACAGACGCTCGAAATGACTCAAATTTTTACACGGGTTTTAAGCGAATATCACAGTACTGTCAGACAACTAATGGCTGTTAGAGGCGACGATTTTGGGAGGAAGAGGAGGGGTAGAGGAGTATGATCATCATAATGAGCTCATTGCAACCTGACATAAGCCTCTCCAAATTTTTAAGGAATTTGTATTTTCTAGGTAGTAAAAGTATTCTAGGTAAGCCTATAAGTCCTTATAGGCTTACCTAGAAAATACAAATTGTAAACAAAGCTGTAAAATTCGAGTATAGATTTTTGAAATAATGGGGATCGAGGATATTTTAAGGGAGAGGTAGATAACTCTAACATTGTAGGTATCTTTGTCAGCAAAAAGCTCGAGTGTCGATACTGCTTTAGCGTACAGTAGCGCTTGTGTATCTACAGTGTCGTTAGTTTTATTTCAAGTCTAGTATTTAGATTAAAATCGGTTGGGATCATTCTCAGATAATTACCTATTGAGACAATAATTGCGCTGTGTTTATTACTATTCGGTCGTAATCTTGAAGAATAACTCTTAATACCTCAGACGCGTCAATCAACTTAAATGTTCTCTTGAGACAAAACTATTGACACATATTTTAATACAAATACAGACTGTCCATAATTAAGATAATGAACATTAAACATTATTGAGATAAGCCTAATATTGACTGAAATGAGTTTTAGGCCTTTTATCTAAGTCTTAGATAAAATGCCTAAAACTCATTTCACTAAGAATATTTAAACATAGTTCTGGCCAAGTTGAATTTCCATCGTAACATCATTGTATAAACACTAAAACTTTAAAGATTGTAATACTAGCTTCGTTTTTATGACTATTATATATAATGCCTAAATCCAAAAGAATTGAAAATAGGTAGTTAATGAAAATGTACTACTGAGAATTGAAACTCATTAAACACCGCAAAAGGAGCTCCGACAAAAAGAGAGAAGTTTCAATGAAAACGATTGTTTTACAAGACATTGTTTTCGATATAAATTTATTTCGCAAAATCAACAGATTTTAACGAAGCTCGCTCTAGATTAAAAAACAGGAATTTCGCTCTAAATTCTTCTATAAAGGCTAGTTTTTCTTTGTGATATGAATAATGTAGATGTATATAGTTTATTATAGCATATTTTTTCCCAAAATTAGACTATATAGCAAAAGTTTGCAATTTTAAAATGACAAATGTCGTTTTTATTAATGACTTAATTTAAAAGGCACACTTCACAAGTCCATTGACCTCTCGACGGAATGAAACAATTGTAGCTTCCACAATTACTTGTGTCCCAGAATCGTGACTCGAGTGTCAACACTGGCACGATTCTTGGGTGACGCCACTCACTTCGCGGTACTTATTTCTATTTAATTAAAATTCAGTTGCAAACCTCGGCTCCTGAGACAAAAGCAGTGAGTCGCCATTTGCGAACAATCGCCATCAAACCCGTACTCAATTTGAGATAAATTGCTTGATCAGGAATTCGATTTGATTATAATCGCTTCCCATAAGCACCCCGGACTGAAATTTAAAGTGTTCCTCGGAATTTCTTTGGGACTTCCATTATTTTGTGCAAAAAAACCACTCGATTATCTCTCAGTATTCCGTGAATAGATTCATTTGGATCTTTTATTATCCAATGCGAATGACCTTTTAAGAAAACACACGCAAACTGATGTGACTTGAAGTGTAAATCAAGCTACTTATTCTACTTGATATTTATTCGTTTGATGTCGGCAATTTCATCTCAAGCGAGGGAATAAACTACTACTAACTTGTTAGATAAAATTTACTTCTACAAATATCTCGTAGTCGTAAACTGATTGCGATTAGGGTTATCGGACGTTTAATAAAAACCAATTGAAAAGTAAACGATGCAGTAGAAGATAAACAAGTGTTCCATAAAAAATAAAACTATCGAAAAATTTCTTCCAATTCGATTCTGGGATACTTTTTGAAATAGCATTTTACAGAGGATAAACTGATTTTGCAGGAACTGAAATTCCTCGCTTTAGATTTCACAAGGTACGAAGTAATAAATAAATCTAGATTGAGCTTTTCAAGAAGTGCTACTAAAATATTTTTAGGTCCATCCATGTGTATAGTATAAAAAAAAAATCTATGAAAAATGTAGTGACCAATATATGTACATCTTATGCAAAATTCGTATTATGAACATTACATTAAATTTGTGTTTATCTATTAAGCATGATTATATTTGTGGTACCCATGATACAAATCCTTAAACCTACTTACTTCACTTTAAAATCAGTTTGATGTATGTAGGTAACGTCTTAAAAGGGAAGAAAAATGAAAAAGATTTTTGTAGTATTATGTAAGTTGCTACGTCGGAAATAGTATAAAATTACTTTGGAAATCCCTTAAGCCGCAAACCGTCAGTTACGGCGCTTTAAATTCTTCCCTTCCGTATTCGCAAAACAAAAGCCGAAAGTAAGGTAGCTACAGCTAGCCGGTAGCTGGTAGTAGTGTTGTGTCAATAACGATAGTTCCGCTATCGATAGTTGATTCTCTTGCACTAATTTTGAGGTAATAATATCGAGTATAACGATGTACTGAAACGAAAAGATAATATCTTTATTGATAGTGGAAATTGGCAAATATTTTTTTTCGATATTGACGATACTGTCAAGTGAAAAATAGTGTTACACGTGGCACATTGTTACTTATCTCCGTGTCTGTCTTTGACTGTTATAATGTTGATACTCGTATATTCATTTGCCTAGGTCCCAAGCACTTATCTCTAAGCCGCGCACCTAATCTAGCCTATGGGTTATTTTATTCGGATTTCAGATCATGGGGGTCAATACCGGCTTTCGCTGACACTGCAGATTTCTTTGTTCAGATCAGGACTCTAAGCGCACCCGTTGCACCACCGAGGTGGTCCATAATACTATCGATATTTCTGGATAGTTGAGCCAGCGTAGTAAGTGATACGACCCGCTTAGAGCAATGAGCGCCGCGCCGATTGAGACGTAAGGGTCGGGGTATCGATTCCCGCACCAACAAACATGTTTTGTTGATGAAACAGATAATTGTGTTGGGTCTGGGTGTTTGTGATTCCTTCGTTGTTTCTGCTTTCCATAGCACAAAGGAAAACTTAGTATGGGACCAGGACAATGTATGTGATGTTGTCTCGTACTATCGATAGATATTTGGTTATCTCTAAGGCAACATCTCTATAGTGACTAGGTAGCCAGTAGCTAGCTGGCAGACATGAATAAATGCACGATTCGCGTTTTACGTCCGCTACACTGAGCCCTCGGAACAAATACGAGTATCTGCTGTTATGAAACTGCGCATTATGTGAAAAACAAAATGGCTTGAGTGTGACGACCTGGATATTATGGCGGCAGATGGCACCAGCCAATCCTCTCTGATAAATGTTTTACATTATTGCTCGTAGTTAACGGGATAATAATTGTTTCAATTGTTATCGCCCGATGATGTTTTTAATTTTGAGCGTTCGTTTAAATAAACATGGGAGAAAGTTTGTATTGGACGATATTTTAATTGATACAGAGATAATAACATTGACTTTTAAGCTTATACATCTAATGAAAAAGAGATTGTTCCAGCTAACTTTGATTCAGTTAGTTTTTGAGATATGTAACTTCAAGAGAAAAGCCTACTCCTCCTTAAAAGACTGGCAACGCATCAGCGACTTCTCTGATATCATGGGCGGCGGTGATTACTTACCAGCAGGTGGCCCGCTTGCTCGTTTGCCGCCTCAACAATAAAAAATGTGTTTTAGTACCTTTAGTGTGGCTATTGTGACTATTATGGTTGTAGATACGTATAAGCATACGTTTAGTCCTCCATAACTAAAACATATTCATACTTATAGGTATGCAGCAACGTAAGTAATTTAAGAACTAAAACTTATAAGTAGTCGTAGGTTTGTGAAATCCCCCAGAAACATAGTAGGTACTTATACATTTAGTACATGATTGAAATATCTCGCAGATTTGCGGCGAGCACCGTTCAACCGGAACATTAAAGGATTGGTTGTCAGGCCCAAATTCTAATCTTCCAAGTTTGTTAGTAGCAACAAAACTAATTTAAACAATCGGTTAGTTACAAGTTCAACTGCAAGTTGTATATTTGTAGCCAATCCTGACCGCTATTAGAAAACGGACTAGCGCCTCCGGAAATCTTTAATTGGATTGGTTGTTTATGTTGCTGCCGGCGAAAATTTAATTATTTTACTCCGGCCCGATGCTGACTTTATAAAGATTAATTAATTAAAATTCTGTCTGTCAACGGGCTGTTTCAGTAATAACCCGCAAGTGCCGGTTTTTACGAATTTCGCGGTTCTTGTTGCTAAGAAAAGATTGTAATACGGAATTCTTCAGAGAAAATGAACATCCCTTAGGTTGAGGAAAACATTGGACTTTACAAAAAGGTTTATTTTTTAGAAGCAGTGGCAAACAATAGCTACCCTTTCAAATTAAAGTAACAAAAACATGACGGTCTCTCTGTTATCGTGTGGGCTGTTAAGCCTGGAGTCAGAGTTTCAAACTGCCCGAAGGGACATTCTGACGTTGCATAACGATCACTATTAAAAGCAATGGGATTGATGGCTTAATGTGCCCTTCGTAGAATCATCTTTCTTTGGACAATCTCGTGGTTCAAAACTATATTTTATTACTTACATAGGTTACTAATTAGAGTGTCACAATCCATAAATATGTATATGATTAATGATATTATGTTTTCACTAGTGATCGGGAATTTGAGCGCTTATTTACATAAACGTTGAATTTATTAGCACGATTTTCTAAATCAAATTTATTGAAACTTGTTTAAATAATTGAGTTAAATATCAATTTTACTAATTGGTTTCTATGAAATACTCGTATTTACAAGTTGGTATACATTTTTACTACCCACCGAATTAGCAAACTGAAGTGGCAGTGGGCTGGTCACATTAGCCGCAGAACTGACAACAGTTGGAGCCGTAAAGTTCTTGAGTGGAGACCGCGACTCGGTAAGCGTAGTGTTGGAAGCCCTGCGACATGATGGGATGATGACATTTGAAGGCTGGCTGGTGTGGGCTGGATGAGAGTGGCCGAAAATCAGGAGCAGTGGTGTGCATTAGGCGAGACCTACTGTCCTGCAGTGGAAGAGTGTATGTTGCTGATGATGATGATGATGATACATTTTCATTAATATCAGAACCTTTAAGCAATTCCTCATGCTGGATTAAAAAAAAGCATATCCATAAAAATATTTCTATAATGTCAAGTTTAGGTAAGCAAGCGTCCGAATTTTTGATTACTAGATAACAAATAAAAATAACATTCACATTCAATCGTCAGCCATAAAGTTTTCGTCCGAAGTTATCTCAACGGTCAGTGCTCTGTCTCGGACTTTATGCTCTGCCCGTCAGCAGTTTTTAGACCGACTACAGCCTTGTCCGGACAATAACTGTTAACTATCCGGACGATCGTCCGGACGATCGTCCGGCCTGCGTTTGATTGTGGCTACACTCCACCAAACCCTCTTAGAATTTATCTGCCATGTCTCACTCAGCCTACAGGAGCCGTCATTATGTATGCGGTCCGGCTATGGCTATTGTTTCAACAAAATGCCTTGGAAAAGTAACATCCTTCATGCATAAAAGAATTCACAACTCGTAATGAACTTATAATAAAAACGTTTTGCAGATTGAAGAAGTTTAACTTTGTCATTTTGTTCTTGGTCCGTTTTTAATCACAGGAAAAGTTTAAAAGTGGCTTCAAATGTTTTTGATTATGTATGTATTTGCTCGTATCCTCATTTATAACGCTTATTATGAAATCAGTTTTATTTAAGTATAACAATTCATACCAATTAATTCGGCGGTGAGGTGGCGACCTCATAATTAATTCTGATAATGTCAATTATAATATGTAATTCATTAAATATAATTGACATTATCAGAAATAATTTGCACTGTCTTACCCTATTACCAATACACTGTTTCTCTCGTTTACTCAAAGGTTGTCTGGAAGGAATCACTTTAAGTGACACGATCGCCTTTTAACACTATATTTGTTGTTGTCACGCATAGCTATACAACTGTTTTTATGCAATAAAGAATAGCTATATACAGGTTCGATTCTGAACCATGATTGTCTTGGCCTGTTCCCTCTCTTAGGGGTGCGAAGGTCAGATTGCAATCGCTACATGGTAATTACCAGACTTACCAAGGCTTATGGTACACTGTTCCGTACTGTACCCCGTACAGAAACGGGATTAAGCACAAAGCGGGAGAGAAGCTTGTCGCCGCAGTTTTCTCGTACCATCAATCAACCAATGACATTTCAGAAGCTAGGACTTTAGGACCTCAGTTTCAAGGTCGATTTTTATATGCATCGTATTTGTTGTGTTATTTAGCTTTGCGTGATAAGTAATCAACCGCGATGTGGATGGGTAGGCGTTGCCTACGCGCGCTGCATTTATGTGGTGTTAATGAGCACACCCTGTAGGTGTGTATAAATAAACACCCCGTGCCTTTGAATGAGCCCGTTCGGAATTAAAAGGCGCCATTCCTCATCATTTTCACGGCTTTTGTGTGCTATTTCTGCATTATTGATTTCTTAATCGCAAAAAGGCTGCGCCGTTCAAGTTGAAAGGTGGAAAACTAGCCACTTGCCCCAGCTTCGTTGGGGCTATTTCCAAGAACCTATTTTCGCATAATGGAATTAATGTACTTCATTATTGTTATAACATATGAGTTTATTATACAATAATAATAAACCAATAGGGAAAACCGTTATAGTTTTGCGTGGCTTGGAAAAGTCAACTATGAAGCGACCTATTGCTTTTTTTCTTGAAGCATAAAGCAAGAGTATGCTACTTATATTCGTTTTGAATACATGTTCACTGAAAGACCTCATTCAAAATGTAGAGAATTTTCAATCACCATCAAAGTTATCTGTTTGCCGCATACCTTAGTTGCTTACCTGTCTTTTAGAGAACGACTTGAAAAAAATATTGCCAATAAAACGTTTCGCTTTAAAAATGTAAATTGCTTTTATTTCCGATGGAAATGGACTAAAACGCGGGAATCTCCGAGGCTTCAATGTTTTTTAATCTTCACCCTTTTTCTTGGTTTATGAATAAAGTAGATAGGTACCTGTATTTCTGGTACACAGGTAGTACATATCTTCTAGATCAATATCATCATACTTAAGTGATATTTTGTAGAAACATTTCGTCATTACTGAACTAGTCCTGTGAAATTACAAATACCTACTCCTATCATCATAATCTATCGAAGTAAAACGTGAAATGAAACGCAACTCAATATTATGTTCGACATTAAGTTTATTCTACGATGCGAACAGGAAATTATACCTTAAAGAAGACAGGCGTGAAGCGGCGCCTACGATGTGTTACGAGGAGTGAGTGAGGGTACCGCAGGACCAATTGACAGGAAAGGGGGTAAAGGTTTGAACCACACTTGTGACTCCTAGAACTAAAAGATCACCAATCTGCATTAGGAAAGCAAGATGATTGATTTGTGAATTGATTGATGAAGCCTAATCCGATGGGATCATAGTAGCGATGACTTGATTTCTATGATGGAGGCCATTTTAGTTTCACGTACCTAGTTACTGTTTAGGTATTACCATAGGCGGAGACTTATTATTGGCATTGTTTTCTTTCATTGTATCTAAGCCCATTGTATTTAGCTGTTATTCTTCCTAAAATAAATAAATAAATATTTACCTGCAGTGGGATAGTATATAAGCTGATACTTTACTTACTTTAACCTAAATAGACGACGTTTTATAAAAAGGGGGAGTACGTTTATATGACAATTAATTTGTGAGCCGGTTTATTTGCAATCTGTGTATATTATGTCTAACCAAAAGGGTCAAATAAAACACCTCTTTTTTATTGGCAAACTCGGCTACGTCAATTTGTATGGTCCGGTGAGTTTGACGGAAGGTTAGTAGGTCAGCGGAAAAAGTTAACCGGGATTATGATATTAATATTTTATAATGCAGACCGTGTACCAGTAAAACAGTGGATTTTGATGTCATTATTTGTTATTTTTTCATTAAAAGCCAAACTTGTGTGTATTAAGTACGTGAGTAAAAGTGAAGTAATTAGTTATGTATGTAAAAGAAATAAATATTTAGTTAGATGACCAGAGGAGCCGAGTGTGAGCTGGAAGCAAACCGAACCGCTCTGCCCGGATGTCAAGAGTGGGCGGATGAGTAAAGTGAAGGTATCAGTCGATATACAGTCCCACTGCAGAGCAAAGGCCTACATCATAGAAATCAAGTCATTGCTACTTGATGGGATTGGGCCTAATCACCATGCCTGTACTAGTGCGGATTGGTTATCGATTTTGTGATCGATAACAAACTCGAGCTATGTTAGAAAAAATTTAAAAATACTTTTGCGCCAATCTGGAGTCAAAGGTCCCCAAGATCACGGCCCGGTACTTAACTCATTAGACTATCGGGGCGTTACCGACAGGGGCACAGTTGAGCACGAGCCAAACGCTCGTTCGAGCCTCGTAAATTGGCCAACCCTAGACGAATTTTGGCTTGTCTAGTGTTTTAGTTGTGCTAGATTCGTTCTCCTCTCGTACCCAACTCGTCTAGTGTAACACGCCTAGACCACATGTTTAGTTTCACCTTTTAAACTCCTTCTACCGTTTTTAGTACCAATCCTTGCCTTGCGACTACCCTCCTGACCACTTGTACAAAAATTGAATTAAATTAAATCAAAAAACCCGACGCGTAATAAGCGAACTAGAAAGATGGAATCAAGATAAAACAGAAAATCCTTTACTCTCGGCTTGAAATGCTAATTTATTAAAATCCATCCGACCGTTTGGTTGCGAAGGAAATCCACACACAAACGAACTTAAAAATATTACGCAAAAATGTATCTGCGTTTGAGAAATATTTTGGCTGTTACCAACGGATGAAATAAATCAATACAGGAGATTTTGACGGATTGGATGATTAGCAATATTTCAACGGATTGTGTAAGAACTACTCGTATTATATTACGAGTAATTACATATTAACCTAAACATTAGCTCAGGATATAAAAGATATGCTTTACACATTGTACATGTATGTAACTCTATATGTGTAAAAAATATGTTATAAATAATTTTATCATCATCATCAGCCTGTTGCAGTCCACTGCTGGTCATAGGCCTCTCTTAGTTTCTTGCCAGCCACCCTTCGCATATCGTCCTGAGGGTGTCTTACATTACCTTTACCAATACGTGGTCTCGCTCGACTCCAGAACTTGTTTAAACCAGCGGTTGTCAGTAGGCGGCTGATATGGCCAGTCCACTGCCATTTTAGCATAATTGTATAATATAGGAAGTCTAATCTCATCATACATATCCCATATGATTTCTATGATGGAAGATTTGCCCTTCATAAGGACAGTATGTAGGCTGATACTTTACATATAAAACTTATACACATTTTGTGACGTATAAGAGAATACCAGAGCGCTACGAAGCTCTGTAACTACGACGCGTAGCGATTGCGACTACGATGAGCTACGACGAAGACACTCCCCGACTACGACGCATAGCTGTTACGACTACAGTGTGTTTTGATTGCAAGACGATCCTATTAGGAGACACTTGGTCTACGGAATATTTTTACGAGTGAACCTTTTGTGCATTTACATAAGATTGAATCAGGCAATTTTTAGCATGGAGATTGAGGGAGGCGGCGCAGCCTCCTGTGAGTCACAGCTTACTTTTCATGAGAAACATCACAATAAAATGCTTTTAGTAAGAAGTTATCTTCTATCTAAACTGATTATAATGAGGTAAATTCTATAGTTAACGACAACTCTTTTAGGTAAACCGAAAAGCGAAACACTTGCGCGATATAATCGATCCCCAACGCCATCTATTGGTACTTTTTGAAACGAAACTAACTTTGATTCGGGACTTTCGTTTCAAAAAGTACTACTAATATTAATTACTAATGAGTCTATGTATAAAATTTGAGGAAATGACAAACAGTCCGAATGATCATTGTTTCATCAATGTTTGTTAGTAAAATATAACAAAAAACTCCTGGATTGATTAAAAGGCTTGATTGGAACATAGAACTTTACTTTTACTACTGGACTACTCGTAACACTTTTTATTCCCATTATGCAAAATCGCTGTAGAAACCTAGTAGGTAAAATATAGGTCTATTTGAACGCTCTCGTTACACGGTCTTTGTATTGTAGGTCGGGTTTTATTTAGCCTCAGCGGATTTGAGTCGAGAACACGAATATAATAAAAAGGATCAAAGTGAAATTCTAAAAATTACTTAGAACAATAAAGGCATTTTGGGAATTGTTTTACCACGTAGGCATGTTAGAGTATTCTTAGTGATAGATAATGCGAAAGTTCGGAAGAACAACTGACTGATTGACCTCCACAACAGCGGGATCACTCCCAGGGGATGAGCTTGGGCTCTTAGCTCACTCAAGATGTGTGAGCGGGTCTCGGTATAAATTGACTTTTGTACATTGATTCGATTACGGGCCATTTGTGCATTGTTTTCATTTGGCCCACGACCCATTTGGCGTAGTGGTTTGAGCGTCGGTTGAGACGCAAGGGTCGCGGGTTCGATTCCCGCATCAAGACAAATGTTTGTTGATGAAACAGATATTTGTCTTGGGTCTGGGTGTTTGTAGTTCCATCGTTGTTTCTGGTTTCTATAGTACAAGGGAAAACATTAGTTTGGGACCAGGACAATGTATGTGATGTTGTCTCAATTTATTTTTATTTATTTATATATTTATAGAAGTGAATCTGAGGGAGACTATTTTTTAATTTATTGTTCTCTATGCTGAGTCGGAAACATTTCTATTAGCTTATTTTGCATTCTCGTGTGTAGAAGCAAGTTTTTAACCATAACGTTTTTTACCATTTGGCTTTATAAGGATATAGTAGATGTTCGAATAAGTTAAAAAACTAACATGTTCCTTCGGTAACACACGAAATCATAAGTATAAATTAATAACTTCTGATTTGTGGAACTGAATGTCTCCCCTGGATCTGGGACAAAAAATATTTCGAGCAAAATTTTGTACAGTAGGTTTTTACGACTACCATGTCATTTCAGGTCCTGGGTCTTAAGAGCTGAATGTCAATATTTTCATTCCTACGGTTTGCTATCGTTTTGTTTATACGCTTGTTTCGAGGAAGACATTACAGAAGTAGTGATACGAGTAATCAGTGCAAAAGTTGGGCAAAACAAAGTAGCCTGATCGACCTTCGGCCTACACTCCAAATTACTCCCGGAGGATTTACCCGAACATCTCAGCTTACTGAGATGTGAACGTGACGGGCGTGTGCTGGGTTACGTACTATCGGGGACACTTACGGTGAACCAGTTCGTGGCAAATATTACTTGGCAAACACATTACAGGCAAGCGGACTACCTTGTAAGCAATCGGCGTTAAGCAGTAGGATAACATTGACAGGGTGGCGATGTATAACAATTCCGTAGAAGACGGCAAAAAATTTAATGTTTGCGTTCCTTGCGTGTCCCAATGTATTTTTGATTTTGTTTCGATTTGTTGGAAGTAACAGTTGTTTTTACAATGAAATAGTTGACAATCAGAAAAATATTGCCAGTTAAACCTCATGACAATGTAGCAATATAACAGACGCGTCGTGATTGATTAACGCGCAGCCGACAAGTGGCTGCGCTGCGTGCCACACGACATTGCTCTTAGGGGTGATTCACCGAAATAGTTTCCGATAGTACTTACTAATTGCCAAAACCGCAAACTACGAAATCAGGATGTATGAAATGCAACTTTGCTTGAGTAGCAATTATAGCATTAACTGTCAATTGTTGTTGTGGTTATGATAAATCCGTTAGATGGAGACAAATCGTTTTACTTTTGTGAAATCATTGCGCAATGCTTCAGCACTAGGTCTACGTGCTCAATATTATTGTTAAATTATCTATATATTGCAATATCGTTATCAAAAGTGTAAGGGGCATTTAAGGGGCATTTAACTATGCGAAACTATTAGAAAATAGCCTGAGTTCCGGATTTTGGAGCAAAACCTTTCATAGAAGATTGTGAATAAAAAGCTAAATTCTACGTAAGTATAAAACATTACATAAATCGTATGTAAGTACGATTTCGGCAGTTTTATCGCTGAAAGCGAACTAGATATAAAAAAAAACTTTATTCAAGTTAGGTCCATACAGAACTCGTATGAATGTCAAAATTTATACTGGTATACACTTTTAGGCAAGGGATAATATAAGATACGAGGTTTCCTTTCGCTTTACGTGTTTAAATATGAAATCTCCGAAGTACTCCAGAAGTCAGAGTTTCCAGTATTTTTTAGGCTATTTGGTTTAGAGTGACTTCGCACCATATAATACCTACCTCTATAATTGAAGTGGTGATAAATAGTGCACAAGTTCGGCACAACAAAGCAGACTGATCGAGCTCCGGCCTACAACTCCAGATTACTCCCGAGGGATCTACCCGACGTCGTAGCTTATTGAGATGTGAACGTGAGGTGTATATTGTGAGAGTTACTTATTTCTAAGGCTTCCAAATTGGGACAGTAACTATTTGATGCACTGCAGTCTTGTTTTCAACGAAATGTATCAGGAATGACGAGATTAGCAGGAGATCTAAGGTCATAGGCATAGCCCAAAGAATTGCATGGCTCAAGGGGAAAGGGGCATGATGGGATGCTACGTATGCTCGTACAGAATGTCCGCCAGGGCCGCCGCAAGCGGGCGTGCAACGCGTGCTCAGTGAGGCGGCAAATTGAGCAACTTTTTTATATTAGCTTAGTATATTGGCTCACCTCAGCCTGATGATAAGCAAGAGGAGAGCCCAGGTTCTCATTAGTGGCGTAGCATGGGTGTCGATCGCCCGGGGCGGAAGATGATTGTCACCCTCAAATATTATCGGCATAATCAGTATTGCACGCGGGCGCCGAAACAGCTAGCGGCGAGCCTGAGGATGTCGTAACTATGGCAGAGCTATGACATCCTGTACGTGGTCCCACAAGGTAGACCATCGAACTGGTAAAGGTCACGGGGCCGATCAGTGGGGAACAATCAAATGGCGGAGGTAGGGGTGTGCACAGAAATTCCCAAGAGGATAATCGTCAATCGTACCATGCCGTGCCAAATGGGCTGCCTACACTAAGTTTCTTTACATGTATTTTAGTTAAATTATGTGTCCATATTTTAATACTTTCCATGGCAATATTATGTATTCAAAATGCTTTTAAACACACGTGTCGCTATAACTCGTCTATTCGTCAAGGTTACTATTTCTTATGCGTTTATATTTTGAATTTTATAGCCAAGTTTTTCAAACTTATAGAAAAAGTGTTTCTACTTATCACGTGTCCTGCAAAGAGAAAATATTAAATATCCTTTATTCTGGATTTTCTATTCATCCCAACGGTACAAATGACAAAACGTTTGAACGCTAACATTTATCAAGCGAGAGATAATAGTTAATTTATCATTTGTTGTTACGTATCAAACGGGCTGATTGTGTCGCGAAAGCGTTTCCAATTCAAAGGACAAGCGCGCTGCAAATTAACGCCGGTATTGTAATATGGTTTGGGCAGGAGCAAAGTTTGTTTCAGGGCACTGTTCCTCAAAGTGGGGTGTGCCAGCCCTTGCTACCCGCTACCCGTGCGCGGAAAGTTGAGGCGACAAAATTCATTACCCTTCTTAGAACACTCAAAGGTGGTGGGAGCCTGGTAATCTGTAGGCCTAACATGCGCACCGCGACAAAATTTTGTCGACTCTCCCGCTCATCGCTCAGTCAGGTGAGCGAGACGCAACTTGCGCCGACACAATACGAGTGTCGACAAATTATCTCGTGGCGCGCGTGTTAGCCCGGCTGGTAAACAATTTTCTATCTAATCTGGTTTTTCATTGAACTGAAAATGTAATGATATTAAAATTCTTAGTTAAAGAGTTGGGTTACATAATATTTTTCTATTCAAAATGAATTAGTAACAATTTTTCCATATTTTCTATGTTATTCAAGCTTTATAATAGCTGTTGAAAATTGATAAAACTTGCATGTCCTATTTTCCCAGAATTTGCAGATTACAGCTACGCTTTTTTTTGCATGTTTTTTGTCACATTTTAAAAACATAAGTACAGTCGCCTTCAATAACATGTAAACACCTTGACTCTTACACCAGGAGAATAAGGTATATATTTGAATGAGGCTGTATACTTATTAGTGCACGTGACTGTACTTTAAACTTTTAAACTACCAGTTTTATTATGTTCGTACAAAATTAGGAGATTAGGGTTCGCCATCGTTTGGAAACTACTTCAAAAACAAGGGTCAGGGGGCGTAGTTTGAGAAACCCTGTTTTAGGAAGAACAAATAACATTCACTTTTGCTAATTGCTTTTCCTCTTGCATTTGTAATAAACATTAATTTAGTACCCTGAATGGGAAACAGTTTGTGTTATGAAAAGCTCATTTTTATTTAACTTTTCATTCTAGTTGGACGGCATTTATGGTAGAAAATGAGTCCAAATTAATAATTACGAGCAGTTGCCCACAACTTTGTAACGGAGTTATTTGCACATTATTTTACCCCCAAAACCATATACGAGTATATAGCGTACATTTTAAATTTCAAGTCAATATTACTTCGAAAACATATAGGACTTTAATACATTTTTTCGTAGGTACCTTGGGCTGCTTTTCCACCAATGCTGTGCGAGTGCAAAGGGGTGTGCGAGAAAAAAATCCACCAATAGAATCACTTCATTCCTGTCAAGAAGTGGAGTATCGTAAAAGATCATCGGATCTCTAAATACTTACCTTTGTAGGTGTCATAGATTCTGAGGTTACGTAAGGTAATTTCAGTGAGCGGTAAGTATTTAAGTTTCTTATATAGATTGTAATTTTAGGAAGAATCAAAAGAAAAAGTAAACAAACAAATAAGCAAAAAAATATTATATTTTGGTACTTTTTTTTATTTGGTATTTTTGGTAGTAAAGAACTAATTTAATAGGTTTACTTTGAGTTTCTCTCACGGTTGGTCAAGCACAACTTCAACATTAAGTGAAATCTGTTATTCAGACTAATCAAGAAAGATTTCGTTGTTCTTAGAAGTCTTCTAGCAATATTTTTGTAAATATTTCTCTTTTTGATGAGACTAATTTCCAAAGGGTCTTATTCTAAGAAACTATGCTTTGGGAAACCTTGCACTAATACCTTTGAGGGGCTCAAAGTATTGACAAGTTCATCATAAACTTGATTCGACCCAACGTCTCGTGTCATATAATATCATTAATGAACGACAGTTAAGTTACATATTCAAAATTACCAGAAAGTACCATGGAAGCAATATGTATAGTAATATAGGTACATGGTGTAGTTTATGCGATCACTGCGCTCTAGATAAATAAGCAGCAGATTTTAGCACTTTGTACAAAATTATTGAATCTGTGCAAAGGTTTGCCACAATAAGAATAATATGCAGAAGGATGACTGCCGATTGTGATAAAGACAGGGTGACACATATTCATGCGCGCTTACAGAGATACGATACGATAGGTAGGCTTCTTCTGGGAAAGCACGCTACATCTTAGACCTCATTGTCACTCTCCATCAGGTGAGATGAGGTCAAGTGCAAACCCATCTTATATAAAAAAAAAAAAGATCTATGCTGTCCTGCCATCGAATCCTTCCATGCATTTAATTTTTTTTTACCAACAACAAATCCGTCCCTCGAGTATGTTGTGTGAATTAATTTTAAAATTCATTAAAATTTAATAAAGCCGATCAAAACATATCAAAATTAATCCCACTACAAATGTTTACTGGGCCTTTTATGTCCCTCTAAGTGCAATGTCCACAGTGGAACAAATTTCTAAGCGGCCTTGATCATGGGGAACAAATTTTCCGTGAACACGTGCGACCCGATTTTTGGGGCAGAAATAAATCGCCAACTTTGTCGTTCGTAATAGGAAGTAGTTTTTTGCAAGGCCCTTTTACCCTTCCGAGATGACTGTTGATTATTGTAAAAAAGTGCCATTTTCTGGACGGGTCTTAATAAAAACGCCTAACGACGTAAATAATTCAATAGGCTGGCTCGGCTGGGAATGAGGTTTTTGTTTTTGAGGTAAAATAAGACCTTCGCGGATTAGCTATCGTTTTAGATTTTAATATTTGTATAAGTACTGTTCTTTTTATTAAGTGATATGCGGCAGACCAGAAGGTTTATTAGTAGCTTAGTAGGAATTTGTGTTCTTATTAAAGAATATTTACCTATACACCACTATTTTTTTATTAGTGCAAAGAATACCACATTATTTTACCCCCAAAACCATATACGAGTATATAGCGTACATTTTAAATTTCAAGTCAATATTACTTGGAAAACATATAGGACTTAAATACATTTTTTCGTTGGTACCTTAGGCTGCCTTTCCACCAATGCTGTGCGAGTACAAAGGGGTGTGCGAGAAAAAAATCCACCAATAGAATCACTTCATTCCTCTCAAGAAGTGGAGTATCGTAAAAATCTCAGCGGATCTCTAAGGACCTACCTTTGTAGGTGTCATAAATTCTGAGGTTACGTTATTAGGTACTCGTATAATCAGTGAGCGGTAAGTTATTTAATTTTAGGAGAATCAAAAGAAAAAGTAATAGAACAAATAAGCATAAATATATTTTATTACTTTTTTTTATTTGGTATTTTTGGTAGTAAAGAACTAATCAGTAAATAGGTTTACCTTGAGTTTCTCTCACGGTTTGTTAAGCACAACTTCAAAATTAAGTGAAATCTGTTATTCAGACTAATCAATAAATATTTCGTTGTTCTTAGAAGTCTTCTAGCAATATTTTTGTAAATACATCCCTTTTTGATGAGACTAATTTCCAAAGGGTCTTATTCTAAGAAACTATGCTTTGGAAAACCTTGCACTAATACCTTTGAGGGGCTCAAAGTATTGACAAGTTCATCATAAACTAGATTCGACCCAACGACTCGTGTCATATATTATCATTAATGAACGACAGTTAAGTTACTCGTACATATTCAAAATTACCAGAAAGTACCATGGAAGCAATATATATAGTAATATAGGTACATGGTGTAGTTTCATGCGATCACTGCGCTCTAGGTAACTAAGCAGCAGATTTTAGCACTTTGTACAAAATTATTGAATCTGTGCAAAGGTTTGCCACAATAAGAATAATACGATTGTGACAAAGACAGTCTGGCACATATTCATGCGCGCTTACAGAGATCGATGCTATAGGTATATCGTACCATGTTTCTATGCTGTCCTGCCATCGAACCATCCTTCCATGCATTTCATTTTTTTTTACCAACAACAAATCCGTCTCATCTTGCCGTTGAGTATGTTGTGTGAATTAATTTAAAAATTCATTAAAATTTAATAAAGCCGATCAAAACATATCAAAAAATAATCCCACTACAAATGTTTACTGGGCCTTTTATGTCCCTCTAAGTGCAATGTCCACAGTGGAACAAATTTCTAAGCGGCCTTGATCATGGGGAACAAATTTTCCGTGAACACGTGCGACCCGATTTTTGGGGCAGAAATAAATCGCCAACTTTGTCGTTCGTAATAGGAAGTAGTTTTTTGCAAGGCCCTTTTACCCTTCCGAGATGACTGTTGATTATTGTAAAAAAGTGCCATTTTCTGGACGGGTCTTAATAAAAACGCCTAACGACGTAAATAATTCAATAGGCTGGCTCGGCTGGGAATGAGGTTTTTGTTTTTTGAGGTAGAAATAAGACCTTTGCGGATTAGCTATCGTTTTAGATTTTAGTATTACTATACTATTCCTTTTAGTGATAGGCGGCAGACCAGAAGGTTTATTAGTAGCTTAGCAGAAATCTGTGTTCATATTAAATTTTTATAAATTTCAATAATAATGAAAAAAGGTCTAAAGAATTAGAGGCACATTAATGCACAATATATTCAGTCAGAACAATTCAACGCCTCGTTATGTAATTATGCATTATACTATAACAGTTAGTTATTATTATTAGTGTCTGCAAAGCCATTCACGTTGGTGAAAGACACAGGGTGTATCTGTGAACATTTACTGTATTCTCCCGAACATTCTGAACATCAATACCTATGTCTCAATGTATATTAAAAAGGCTTAATACATTTTATGTTTTTGTGAAAAAGGGATGTAATTCCTATTAACTCCTCAACCCATTGACTGCATAATATTTTGAAACCACCAGCTATCAAAAGCGAAATCTACACGAGCAAACAGCGTGTGTTTATTTAGGCAATTAACAGAATCCCGGATTGCAGCCTATTCGCAGGTAAGTAGTTTTTAGGGTTCCGTAATTTGAAACGTTTCCAGTCCGTTTCCATAGCAACCTGGCATCCTCTTACATCGGACGCTATAAAGCTGATACACTACGGTGATAAGCGAGTATCAGCCTGCTTACTGTCTCATTGAAGGGCGCAGGCGTCCATCATAGCAATCACATTACACCATCTTTACTATGATGGAATTATACTCAAAAAATGTTGTTAAACCAATTCTAAGCAATGTTTTCATCCAGGATCCTGAGATCATGGCTCGGTACTTTAGATACTAGACCCCACTGTGCTTTATAAAGTGTATTAAAAAAATGTGTCTCTCTGGACAATAACGGAATGACAATAAATTATTGAAATTAACCCCAAACATTACAATGGAGTTGGCGCTGAGACTGCAAAACAGACTTCAAAAAGCTACCTTACCGAGTATTCTATTCAAGTTTTTGACTTCAACGTAAGTATTTAGTGACGTTAAATACCTAAGGTCATGAAGATAAGGCAAAGTTTGCCTCCTAATTAAAAAATGAGGAGATAAATCTGTTCGGAACCCTCAGTTCAATGTCACTTAGCCGGTTTTTTCCATGAACACTGAAAATCCATCCTTACCCAGATAAAAAGAATATGAAGGCAAGGTAATAGTCGTATTTGTCGTTGAAACGTGTCCATTTGGTCCATTGTGAATAACATTGTACAAAGGGTCCGTCCAAAGCCCTTTCGTTATACGGTACAAAAATATACCCCGAATTGTATATTTTTACACCGTTTGAATGATAAGGAGTTAAAGAGAAACGTCATTTAGGCAATTAATGACTACTGAATATTTGAAGGTAGATAGGTAGATAGATAATGTACAGTCAGCCACCCATCAAAGTATACAAAACTGTCAAATTTCTTCAATCGACTCTCATCTTACTGTCAAACACATTAGGTTGAAAGTCAATTGGGGAAATTTGACAGGTTGTGGTAACCTGATGTGTGGCTGTCTGTACTATGTAGGCTGCCTTAACATCATAATTTTAGTGTATAATTCCCAGTTGCATCCAAAGCCGTCGCTTTGAAGCGAGGTACGCGCTTAGACCATGGTTCAGGATTTCTGGCAGTTGCAATGAAGCGACTGCCAACTGACCTTCGCAACCCTTTAACAGAGGAACCAGACCAACTGAATCAAGTTTATACGTTTCAGAAACTACAGGGTGTATCTGTGAACATTTACATCCCTTTAACCGCGTGTCCTACAACCATTCTGAACAACATTTTTATCTTTCCATACAAAGTCGATCACGTGACTTGGTAATTTTGTATGGGGAGTCGAAAATTTTTTCGAAGAATTTAGAAAAGTTGTTGAACAAATGTTGTTCGGGGATGGTTGATAGAACTCGTGGTTTAAGGGATGTAAATGTTTACAGATACACCATGTATCTGAAACGTGCAGGAAAATGCTTGTATTCGATTCTTCACCGTCAAGCTAATGGTAGAAATATGCACTTAGGTTTGAAAAGTCCAAAGGTGCACTCGGATTCGACCCACTAACTCTCGTATGGAAGGAGCAATCTTTTCCACTGATCTACCATCGCTCTATAGGCGGCCTTTACTTTTGCTAGTAGGTAGTTTTATAATTTGAAACCGCTGAATGTAAACTTTGTTCTCTTATTTTAGGGGTATTATTTTTATAGGTATAACCTTTGTAACCTTCATCCATCAATTTGACTTGGCGAAACGCGTTGATGAAACACTCCCTTTCAGATATTATAAAAATGCCTATATAAAAGAGGTTATTTACTCGGGTCGAGGTGAAAAGACGAAGTTTTTTACAGTATTCGAAATTTCCTACACTTTATAATTGTGATGGTTCATATGTGAGTGCAAAAATCACTTCAGGATTTTCCACAATTTGTAATTTTAATATGTGAATATTACATGTACAAATGAATATGTATGATAGGACTTAATATGAGGTGTGAAAAAGTGCAACAATACATGTAAAAGTGCAATTAATTATAATCAGAATTATGTTATTTGTATTCATTAACGAACGAACGAAATTTTAACTAGCTTTTATTTTAAAACTCAATTTATTTCTGAATCGTATTTTAGTTATTTCCAATTCTATTTGCATATAAGTAATTGAAAATGTTTTGTCGGTAAGTTTACTCTCGTCCTCTTTTAATGGTACGTCATTTAAGTTACAAACATTATGACGTCACTATAGGGAGGGAGGAAGCACAATTAATATGAGTAACTGGTGAAGATAAAAAGCTATGTAACGTAAGTGATGGACGATCCCTAATTTTTTTCGGAACCGTTGATCTAATCAATGAACATTGTCGCGAAAGCCACATCCACTTGGAAACATGAAACGTGGATAACGTTTTTATCTGCAAGGCTACAGAGGTAAAAAACCAAGTTTTTTACAGTATTCGAAATTTCCTACACTTTATAATTGTGATGGTTCATATGTGAGTGCAAAAATCACTTAAGGATTTCACGATTTGTAATTTTAATATGTGATGCTGCTTAAATCATCTGTTAAAGATGCAAAGGCCTGTGATGATGATGATGTGAATATTACATGTACAATGAATATGTATGATAGGACTTAATATGAGGTGTGAAAAAGTGCAACAATACATGTAAAAGTGCAATTAATTATAATCAGAATTATGTTAATTGTATTCATTAACGAACGAACGAAATTTTAACTAGCTTTTATTTTAAAACTCAATTTATTTCTGAATCGTATTTTTAGTTATTTCCAATTCTATTTGCATATAAGTAATTCAAAATGTTTTGTCGGTAAGTTTACTCTTGTCCTCTTTTAAGTTACAAACATTATGACGTCACCATAGGGAGGAAGGAAGCACAATTCATGAGTAACTGGTGAAGATAAAAAGCTATGTAACGTAAGTGTGATGGACGATCCCTAATTTTTTTCGGAACCATTGATCTAATCAATGAACATTGTCGCGAAAGCCACATCCACTTGGAAACATGAAACGTGGATAACGTTTTTATCTGCAAGGCTACAGAGATAATAATCTCTTTGAAACGAAGACCAATACCCTTCCTTTCACTTTGCAAAAAACCTCACAGAAAAATACTCATTCATCACGGGCTGTATTCATAACTATGGTGTTTTGTATTCCGACTGTGACCGAAAAATGTTGAATAGTTACAGTCGCAAAATATTTGATAGCGATCGTGAGAACTGCTGACTGTTAGACTAACTACAGGCTTTGATAAATACTAGACGATTTTTTACCAAAGATTGGTTACGCGCGCGCAAGGTTGGTTACGCAAATGGTTCGTAAAATGCTTTTAATGACACATCTCAGCGTGTCATTACTGGTTGCGTCAACTTAGTGGTCAAGAAAGTAAGCTTTCTAAAAGGAAAAAAAGGCCGTAGGGTCAAATCCAAGTGTGTACCTCTTGATTTTTCCAATCCTATCACTAGTTCGGCGGTGAAAAAGAAAATACCACAATCTGCACTTTTTTATTAATTATATAAATTTATGAGATAGATGGCAGACGAGGAGACGTATCACCTTGACGAAGTTGTTATGTAAATTGTAAAGTTTATTTTGTGTATACGTACGTACAATTAATTATAAGAAGGTACCTACCGCTTTATGATAGATTAAGAATAAGATACGTGTTTGACTATTATTCTGAAATATTATAGGAAGGAGAGTTGAAGTGATGGTGAGTAACATAGGCTACTTTTTACCCCTTTTTAACTCCTCATTTTAGGAATGTGGGGGGCGCTAGCAAAGCCGCGGGCAAAAGCTAGTCTCGAATAAAATAACAAAACCTTTTCTTGGCTTGTAAGTTTTAGGCTTAGGCATGAATTTTCTTTTAATAAGTCGGTACTTACCTAAGTAATTTGAATAAAATTGAAGATATTAAATATATTGTTTTTCGGAAGTAAAATATACCAAACTTTACAATAGTTATAGCTGGAGGCACGAAAGTATAGCGATGACCTATACTTTCGTGCCTCCAGAAAAAGAATACTTTCTATCAAAATTGGTTTCTGCGCACTCAAGGTCATAACTACACTTTCTTGCCTCGGACTAAACCAACCCGATGACTCGAAGACTGTTGCGTACGATCTTTTATTTTTTACATGTTTAGAAGAAGCCCCGCAGTGAACTTAGTTTCCTTAGTTCAACCCTAAAACTTAGTATTGTTCCCTTATATTTAAACAATAGTTATGTTAATATCACATCTGGCGAATAAGACACCAGGCAGTTTCTGCTTCCTTTTCACACCCCATTAACTGTTTTATAATTTCTATACCTACCTACATGTACAGTTTGGGTAAAAGATGAGGAAAGACACTACGTCGTCGTTTTGCCGTTTTTATAAGTTTCATACAAAATTATAAGAGATTTAAACATTATACTCGTTTATAATGGCACTAGTGGCCCGCCCTCACTTCGCTTCGGGACCGTAATTCAGAAACGAACCAATAGATGGCGCTGTGCTCAATTACATCGCGCAAGCGTTTCGTGTTTTCGGTCTACCTATAAGCCTTGTCGTTGTCTATAGAAGTTATCTCTTTATATATAGTATAGAAGATAGAATATGAATATCATAACTGCCTCACGTTCATAAATTTTGAGTTTGAAATAGATATAGTCCACTTGATTCTCCTATTCCAACTGACTACTATTTCCGTAGTTAGATTCCTAATTCTGTCCATTGTGTATGTTGTTTGACATAGGTATACCACAACTATGAACTATTTGTCACCGCGCACCCCGTATGCTAGTAATATCAACAGGTCACAGAACGAAATCGAATCGAAACACTAGATTCTAGTAAGAAGCTAGAAGTAGGTACGTCCATAATGCGCACTATTTGTTGTGAGACATGAAATCAAAAAAAAAGGAAAAGGCGAAGAATCAATGCTCATTCAAGGATTGTAAGCCGATTCACACTACATTTATTTTTGCTCGATTATTGTTCCACCCATATTAGACTCCTCTGGTATATAGGTCATCGCCTTGTTCCGACTTATTAGCTGTAGAGCGAGCATTTAGCTCATGATCGACCTGCTTTGTCTACTATCGGGTTTTGACAAACACCAAGAGATTGCGAGATAGTGATTGTCGTTAGCTTTGATCGCTTTAATTTGCGCTCTGCGCGTGCTTTAGCGTAGACCCACCCTAAAGTTGGCAATTCACGATGTGACGTCACAAATAAAGGAGGCTGACACGAGTCACGTCACCGTCACTAGGTTTTAATTAATGGGTAATGTTATACGTATAATCATTAATTAACGAGCTTTCCCAGCTGTGACATACTATGCGGCGTGCGGTCACTACTATCATGAATTTATTTGTACCTACGTACAACACATCAAAGTATACAGAACTGTCAAATTTCTTCAAACGTCTCTCATACACATTAGGTTGAATATTCATTGGAAAATTTGACAGTTTTTGGCAACCTGATGTGTGGCTGACTGTGCCTATTTTTCAATAGCTCGCTATACGATGTACATTTTAAATCTCTCCCCAATTATCTAGATGTTTTCAAAACATCCATAGTCAGCAAATTGTCCGGAACAATCTAACCTTCCGCTTCGCTGCCCCCTCTATAATGTATACGGTACAACTACCCACTATACGTACGTGACAGTTTTTACCCCGCGTCATAACATGATAATACGCGCCTTTGTTGACCCTGCGAGGATTATGGGCATAAGTTTATGTTTGGGCTGGAGATTATACGGGTAATGCGGAGCAGACAACATTTTGTAGACTTAACGGTTTTTAAGTCATGCTGGGGGAAGGTAAGAACAACTCGGTAGTGTGTTATTTATAATTTGAATGTTGTACGGGTTTTTTCTTTCATTTATCAGGTCAGAGTCTGCGGCAACATTAGTAAGGAGGGTGCCAGGAGTAAGCTTATTTCTCTGTTTAATCCTAGGTAAGGGTAAAAAATAACAAAAAAGATAGAACAATTTTATTTTAATTCTATGCTAGGAGCTTACATATTAACTAATTTAGTAACATTGAGGCTCACGGTTTTCGCCTTCTATGTCGAGTTGATTTCATGGAACACATGGACCAATAGGAGAACAAGATTAGGAATGTCGACTGTAATCTGTGTTCTCCTATTGGGACCCAAAGTTTCTAATATTACAACATTAATAGTGACACACATAGACGAACACTTATGGATTTAAGCAAAATAATCGGTCAACGAATCGACGCACTGCGATTTAATATCGCAGGCTACACTTGTAATTACAACGAGCAGTTTTTAAACCATTGTGGCGCGTAATTGTTCTGGTGAATTGAAACGGCGAGATTTATTCAATTGAACGCTACGGTAAGTTTAAATGGTAGACATATTTTGCTAGAAAATTCGAATTTTGCTGAGAACATTATGCTTAACGTTCTCTAGTATCCCAATATGGAGGGGTTTGCTCAGCAATCTCAGCATACCTATGGAGGATATCGCGTGTGAAAAATCTGCCAGATGGCGTACTGCACTACTGAGATCCTACTGCACCGTGAAAGCACAAAATAATTACACACAGAAAGTAGGCTGCCCACTAAGAGTTAAAAACGTGTCATGTACTCACGCATGCGCACTTACGGGAAAATACGCCTTTTCGACCACATTAATCCTAGCCTATGACATGAGATTGTCAAACTGTCGAGGTCTGTGGTAGAGGCCGCGCGCTTATGTACTCATGCCGGGCAACAACCCTAGCATATGTCAACGAACTCTTCTAAATTAAAAATCAGGCTGAGTCTAACTTCTGTGTGTAATTATTTTGTGGTGAAAGGTTATTTTTGACTAAATAACCAATGACGTTAAAGTTGGAGCTATCTTTAACACGCGATTGGACGAACTTAAATATTTTTTTGATTAAATAAATACTTCATGGTGAAAATAACCCTAAGTTCAAAACGATACTTCTTGGTTTGGAAGATTAAAATTCGCATGAGTTAACACAGACGTAAAAGTGATTTTATTTGTAGTTAAAAGTTTTCATTGTTCCTTTTGTTTGCAAGTGCAAATAAAATGTGCAATTCTGATATGGATAAAAATGTTATTAATTAAAATTTATCTCTACCAGTATGACATAAAGTCGGTTTTATCCTGTTACAAAGTGAGGACCGTATTACGATATGTACGGAACAGGTGAGGTAGAATAAAAGATTGTAAAATACCGTGTAATTTAATGTCTGATGCTGTAATTACAAACGAGACAAGGATATCTTTATAGGTCGAAATGCAGCGCAATTATGCAAGCAAATTGAAACAGAGGGATTTATTTCAATAGCTGGCGTGTTTCGAGTGCCGCTTTCGTAAATGATAGTTTCCCGTGACAATGGAAACAAATGAACATATTCGTCAGTTTTTGGTCATACTGTTGTTTCCGAGTGATTGTAGTTTTCTATACATAAGTCCAATGTCATCAAAATAATAAATAAATTCAGACAACATCACATACATTACCCTGGTCCCAAACTAAGGTTTTCCCGTGTGCTATGGAAACCAGAAACAACGCAAGAACCACAAACAACCAGACCAACACAAATATCTGTTTCATTAACGATGGTTTTTGCAGTACTTTCATTGACTTAACTACCTTGTGTATTTTAGAAACGAGGTACATGTACCTCGTTTCTAAAATAAAATAAATAAAACCAACAAACATTTGTGTTGGTGCGGGTATAGAACTCGCGACCCTTGCGTCTCAACCGGTGAAATGTATGAAAAGATTTTTTTTCATATCAAAAACATAACTCTTTATTCCCTTACCCTCATATTTCGAGTGTGACACGAATGAAGAGGGGTCAGGTTTAGGATCAACAGCTTAACGTGCTTTCCGTGGCATGGGGGTACAAGACCGCCATCTTCGAGACTTCGGGCTGACACTGACAAATATCTTAACAGAAAAGCTCAGATAAAAATTTTGGCCCGGGGAACTCGGGATCCCAAGCGAAGCCGTCGCTTAAAAGTGCAACACACTACATACTCTGCCACCGAGGCAGTCAAGTTTTTTTATACAACGTCGATAGCAAACCATCAAGCGGGCCGCTTGCTAGTAAGCGATTACTGCAGCCTATAGTCATGTATAATTCCGAAAGACCTCAATTCAATTCCATTTATTGCCTATCACATTACAGTTACATATCTTCTATATAAATAAAAATGAATCGCCGTTCGTTAGTCTGGCTAAAACTCGAGAACGGCTGGGCCGATTGAGCTGATTTTAGTTTTAAAATGTTTGTCGTAGTCCAGGGAAGGTCTAAAAGGTGAGAAATTAAACAAAAAGTAGGTGGAATGAAGTTCACCGGGAGCCACTAGTTAAGGAATAAATATGAAGGTAATGACGCCCTGTAAGGGCATAGCAAAAACATAACTTCATACGCGATACCTATCTCTAAAAACCCTAACAGTTATTTTTTGATAAACTTCATGCTGTACTTACCCCCGGGAAACCCCCGAATGGAAGCTCATCCCACAGCCGCGGCCAGCGGGAACGGTCGCGGGAGAAAATTCCTCTGAAACCGACTGTGATGATGATGTGTGATGTGTGCGACTTTGTGTGTCCAATGAGCTTCTCTTCTCTCCTCCAGCAGCATGTATTTAACCAGTGCAGAGCATGCTTCTCCAATTTCTCTCCACTTTCTTCTGTCGTTGGTCTTCCTAGACCACGCTGCCCTAGCTTGAACCTTAATGTCGTCGGACCATCTGGCAGTTTATTCGCCAACACTTCTCTTTCCGCCTCTTGGTCTCCATTCAAGGGCTTACTCCACCTCGCATCTCCTTCTGCAATGACCTGCTTCAATGAGCTATTTGCACTGTGAAACTACCGGCGTTATGTACAAAATAATCCTGTCATTGCAGATTACAGTTGCCGAGTAAGTACCTACCTACACTTGGTATGAAAATGTCACAGACTAGTGATACATTTTTAAACCCTTTACGTGGAATGGAATAAAAACCTCTAGTAGTGATGCGAGTAACATTTTACTATTCGGGTTAATCGATTATTTTACTATTTTATTTATACACCTTGAATTTTTAATCGTAGGTACTGATGTTAACTAACAGTTTTCCCCAAGGATTTAATAAGGTCTAATCAAAAACAAACATCCTTATCCCCGTACAAAAGCGATCAGCTAATTCAGTTTAATCTCCACAAGCATTAAGTAAGACGATGACGGTTTAATTCCCTGATAGTTTTTATATTTTTGTTTATTGTGTGTTTCGTATTATGTAATTTGTTGTCTTATATATCATTAAATCGCAACTTCGGCAACCTAGACGCAGGGGCGCCGAAAGGAGTTGTCCCATTATGGGTTGGGTCTATGTACGCTAAATTAAAAATCGGAGAAAAAATTGCTTATTACGAGAAAAATACAATGAATTCCATATAATGCACAGTTTCGTGGTTATAAAATAAAAAAGATGACCATTTTTTCAACGTTTACCAATGACAAGACGCGTGAGACGACGGTGACCAAAGACAAAAAAAGCAACTGTCAATGTCAATGTCTGTCAATGTGACGTTAAACGGTTTGGTTTGTTAGGGTTTTTTGGATAGTTTTCATTTCTTAGTCTGTGGTTTGTTCCGTCAAACGTCAGACAGATAGACAAACGTCAAACGTCATCGAATTCGTAATGTCAGTCAATAGGTAACCAACATTGACAACCATTTTGTTGTGTTGCAATCCTTTGCTAAAATAAATTGTTCCTTCCAAAAAACAACGCTACAATAGAGAAATTGGATAGTCAAAAACTATTCTTCATATAATTCTCTATATTTTGGTATAGGGTACGTATACCACGCCCAGACTCCATACATTCTGGGACAACTCCTTTCAGATTTAATGAAATACATTTTTTATTAAATAAGAAACTTGGGTGTTCCTATGTTTAAACAAAATGGTTTATCACTGATACTGTCACTTTTAAATAAAAGTGACAAATGTCACTTTTATTAAAGTGACAACATCCATGACTATCTATAGTCTCCGTTGTGTAATAAATGGGCCGCGGTTTTCGACAAAAGTTTTCCCGATTCACGCGAATTCAAATTTAATTGTGGGAGAGCCACGCTTCGGCATGAAAGGGCCGGCTCGACCGGAGTGATACCACTGCCTCACAGAAAACCGGCGTGAAGCAGCCCCTGTGCTGTGTTTCGCCGAGTGAGTGACGGTACCGGAGGCCCACCCGGGGAGGGGAAGGGGATTAAAGGTTGGCAGCGCACGTGTAACTCAACTGGTGTTGCAAGTGTCCATGGGCGGCGGCAATTGCTTACCATCAGGTGATCCGCCTGCTCGTTTGCTACCTATCACATAAAAAAAAAAACAGGGTCGATATATTTCTGACTTTACTTACATCGCAACACCAAACCCTAGCAAGGTCGCTGCGGCGCGCCTGGACACTCATGGAGATTTATGAGTCGGGCCGACAGTTGGCATGGAGATCCCTTAAAAATACAAGCATTTTATCAAATGTAGGTACCTACGGGCGCGATATTTAAAATGATCGAACGGGAAATGAATTTAATGATACGCTTGTAAACGTAAGTTTTAGATGTGGTGAATCTGTAGCTTCATTTGTTTTTCTGCTGGCAAATAACATTAATAAATTAACTGGTGACAATAACAAATACCCACATCACCAATTAAATTAAAATATTGTTAGTAATATTAGTTTATTAATCTATACATATAATAAAAATGTAAAAAAGCTGTGTCTGTACATTGAAGATATTTATCTCAAAATAACTTAGGACGACTAAAAAACAGTAACAGAACATGAATCAATGATTTTTAAAATTTTTGTCTGTCTGTTTGTCTGTTTGTCTGTTTGTCTGTTTGTCTGTTTGTTCGCGCTAATCTCGGAAACTACTGAACCGATTTGAATGAAACTTTTTTTATTTATAGCTGTAACATCAGGGCAACTTATAGGATATATTTTATTTTGAAGACCAGGCTCCTTGATGTAGAACCACAACAGCCCAGCTAAACTATAAGAGGTAGCTCAATGGCACCTTAACAAAAGTTGTTCAGATTGATGAGCATTTTATGATGCCATGAAAAAAATCAAAGATCATGGAACACCTGGTGAAGAACTCTAAGAGCCCAGCTACACCATAACAAATATGGAATGAAATGGAATGCAAAATTGTCAAATGTGATGAGCATTTTGGATGAGATCCTATAAGGAAGGATATTTCGAACTTAAAGGGGGTTCCAAGTTAAGTGATGGGACTACGTGATTCCTTGGCCCAATCTACTATTTAAATAATCATCTTTAAGTCAAGAGTCATAAAGTTCACGCAAACGAAGTTGCGGGCGGCCACTAGTTTAATAAATAAACTAAGTAGGTAAGAATAAGATAAGATAAGAATAAGATAGATATATAGTCTTTATTGCACAACACATTACAGAACTTAATGCTAATAGTAATTTATAAATACTATATCGGCGGCCTTATCGTTAATAGCGATCTCTTCCAGACAACCTTGAGATTAATAAGTTTGTTGGCGACCAGCAACGAACTTTTCTTTAAATTTTACTTATTGTTTATGGTATAACTTAGTTATAAATTTAAATGAAAATAAAACAGTTGCCATTGAACAGCCTTTTTATCACAAACAAAGGTGTTATAGATATATGTGAATAAGGTGAAATAGGCTAGTGACTGCATATTCGAATCTAATTACTACTTACATTGTTCTCGTACTACCATATGGTCACGATAATTAAACGAACAAAGAGGTAGAGTAGGACTAGTATTTTAAATCTTCATGTATCGATTCATCAACAGACATCTGTGTTGGTGAATCAATCCCGACCCTTGCATCTCAACCGGCGTCAACCACTGCGCTACACGAGTCGTCATGTACACTGTATTTTTGGAATGGTGAAATAGCACTTAGTTGTCCAGAACATAAAGGGGGAAAAAAAAATTAGGACGCGCGACGTTTTTACGCTGACTATTTGGATAGTTTTCTCCCAAATACGATAGCATAAAAACTTGAGTAGTAGTCTGACTATTATAACCAGACCACAACCATTTTTCACACGTGGAAAAAGCAGATATACGCAATTCTGTGAAATTATTACTTGGCATAATACCAACTGTGGTTTCATTCTTTCATTTGCACTAAACTGTCCTCTGGGAATATGTTCCTATTCCGCAATTCGACTCATGTTTGCTTTCAATTTGACCGGGAGTACTATCGCAAAATTATATTTGAGTTACGTGGGTATAGTTACAGACATTAAACCTTTTTTGTTCTAGATTTTACATCGATCTTTGATCCATCCTTCGATTTGCAATAAAAGTGTGTGTATATTATTTATATGATAGGTGGCAGACGAGCAGACGGATCACCCGATGGTACCTAAGTGATTCGCCCATTGACACCCGCAACACCCGGTGGAGTCATAAGTACGCTGGAAACTTTTTAACCCCCTTCCCCCGGCTGACTCGACTAAAAGTGCAGGCGCTGCTTCTCTTCTCTGTGAGGCCGCGGTATCACTCCGGCTGATATGCCGAAGCTCGGCTTTCCCACGGTCAAACTGATCGTATATGTAATTGATTGCCTGAGGGTTGAGGAAGTAAATGCCCTTGGTAGAACACCCCATCACAAAATTATATTATGAAGTTATTCTATTAAATACCTAAAATTCTTATTGCAAAAATAATATACTTACCTCTTTTGTTTGGTCACTGAAATAATGAGAAATGTAGAAAGATATTGTACGAATTCACAACAATCGAATTACCTACCTACGTGTTTAGAAGGATATAAATAAAGCGATACATGATACATCCAATAGATACAGTTTGATGTATTACTCCTCTATAAATTATTTTTTTTCGGAAAAATGGCTTTTCTCGTACGTATATAGTTTGAAAGATACCCAAACATGACCTAGAACTACAGGCGGGCTTTCATCGTTAGACGGGTCAGCCAACAAGTGGAAGGTTTTTATTTAAGATTTCTTTTGTCCAGTTTTACTACGTTGCGATCCTAAATGGATCTTCAACAAATAGGTTTTAGGTCCATTTTAGTATGAAAGGAAGGTAAATGAGCAAGTGTGTTGTTTGCTGGTGAGTGATATATAAAATTTAATAAGTACAGTGTTGTAACCCCAACAGCATTATGATGGTGCAGATAATACCGATTAAAAATAGCGTTCCTTATATGAAGGGAGGTGTTAATTTTTCACAATCAAGTCTGAGATGTATATGGAAAAGTGAATACCTATGACACCAGATTTAGTGAGACGAACGCAATAATATTTGAGGTTTGATTTGAAGTATATATTTGTAAGTAGGTAATATCCATAGAACCGATTCAAAATGTTTCGAACAACGCGTCAGCGACCTTTCTGATCTTGCTAATGTTCATGGGCCAGGCTTGCTAATGATCAAGTACCTACTTACCTACAGGTGACCCGCTCGCTCGTGTGTCGCCTCTAGAATAATTATTTTTGTTTGATGTTAGAAATATGGAGAAAGATTTGAAAAATCCAAAGATATTATTATTATACCTACGACTTCTGTCCTGAAAACCGTGCTTACTTAGATAAGTAAGATCAGAAGATACTGAGCCTTTGTTTTATTATCACAATATCACCGCTATCGATGCTTTTCAATGCTTTTGTAATTTTTAGGTGTTTTGATCCGTTCAACCGCTGACATTTGATTAAATGTCGAGCCATTGAAGCGGCTTACAGGAACGCAAATATCACCGTTTAAATATAGCATAATTATTTTGACAAAATAAAGTTTATGGTTAGGTACCTACTCAAACTACGAACATTTCAATGAAAACGCATGCGGAAGCAGTGATCGAGTAGGCACAAAAAGCGTATTTTTGGCGTCATGGTCAATACATCATATACATACGCGCTCTGGTTTTTTGACGTTTTTAACGCGCGTGTAATCTCGTATGCTGAAATGACCAGATACGCGGGAAAAATTGCGTTAATCCGGAACCACTGGCATGCCACTAAGAGTGGTTCCGGATTAACGCAATGCTCATGAGCATTGGCTATACAGCCTTCCCGACTAAGTACAATCAACGAATCTGGATAGGCTCCCACGCCCCAACCTCTACTTCATCGTTAATCCTTGAGAGTAGGTTGGAACGTATATCGAATCACTGCCTAAATTAGCACTGTGATAATACCGTTAGGTTAATCAATCATAATATCCAAAGTTGTTTGTACCCTGATATTCAATTGGCTGGCTTTTCGATAAAGGAAAAAGTGAGGAAAATGTCTTCACTGAAGAAAAATTCAATAAAGAATATGAAGGTTGAACGTTTGTGTGATTTTATTGATGTTTATATGTTATATACGAGGTGCTTAGTAAAATGTTGCAAGTGTAAATATTGTACTCAGGAAGCAATTTGTACATAGGTATAAATTTAACGTGGTGTAGATACTAAAAGTTTTAAAATAATACAGATCTTTATAAACGTTGGAAATATTAAACATGCGTGTAGAGCAATTTTGATGTTGGCTTTCTTGGACCTGATAATAATATTTCGTATTTTTTATGAGACAAACGAGCAAGCGGATTCGCTTCGACATCAGCCACAACAGAAGGAGTGCGGATGCGTAGCCGACTTTTCAGGCTCGTTTCTTAAAGATTTCCAGCTCAGACCGGTTTGGAAATACCGCTGCGGGAAGTTGATTCCAAAATTGAATCCATGAAAAATAAAAGACAGAAGGTAGTCAACAAGTACCACTACAAACAATCGTTAAAAGCTTTGTATACAATACGAAAGTAGTTATTTGTTTCAACAAGGTATATTATTTCCATTTCCATCAGAGGATGAAATACGTTAGCGAAGTTTCGCAATAATGTCACAAGCAAAAAGTTCACCGAGGCTATTCTACGGGCAAGTTATATTGTTAATAGTTTAATATCTGTGACTTATAGAGCTGTTAAATTAATTTTCAGTCGTAAACGGGGCTGTAAGCTATTCAGTAACATTTAAGAACGGAATGTTAGTTTAAATGTGAATGAATACTTGTGCATAGTCTAGACTAGGTTTAGTACCACATTATTGCTTGTATCTGAATATTTTTATATTAAGGATTAATGCAAGGAACCACACCAACACCATAGGGTTTTTTTTTGTTTTCCCAGGGGAAACCATCATGGCCTTCACCTTGTTACATATGGGGGATAAGGTGGTGTTTGGGACTCTAACCCTAATCAAAACCCCTGGGGTGTCCATCTCAGCGCAATCGCGGTCGGATACCCCACAGCCTGACCGTACTGCTGATCGCGCTCGCCACTTTACACCAAAATTTTTGAGGCGCAATGCAGCCGTTCTAACACCATAGGGATCTAAACCAACCCCACCTGTAAGCAGGAGCACCTTACTGACAGACGGACGGGGCCTTACAGAAAATTATTAAATAATTAAAAATGCTACCCAAAGATACTCATCCATGCGGACAAAGTCGCGGGTAAAAGCTAGTCGTTTATATAACTACTATACTCGTAAATATGTTAATCTAAAGTGACTAAACCGATTAGGTTGATTTTATTTTTGCGCATGAACAAAGTTAGTGGAATATTTTTTATTTTTTGTAAAGTCGGATATTGCACCCCAGGGCATATATTTACATATATTCTGCCGGTGCATTTTTGAACCTGAAACATAAATGAAGGTAACACGAATAGTGGAAAACGTTTTAGGGATCACTTACTATCCAATCCTCTTAGGTCCATCAGCATCAAAATTCCGACGCACATTCAGAATAGCATCGTTTAATAAAGAACATGATCGATTTGGCCGAATCGCTTGAACGCTAGAAAGTATGGATAAATTGCTTTCAAATGTGAGAGCAGCAAGGTCGAATTTTACTAAAAATTCTTATGTTAACTTAGTTGAAAGTTTACAAAGCTCCGTGGGGTGATCCACCCTGAATAATGTAGTGGGCGGGAGCAAATGCGATTCGCGCTTAGCGCTCGAGACTGCTTTAAAGTCAGCTCGTATAAGCCTTCTTACGATCGGATGCATCGTCGATACGTCACGTGCAAGAGTTGGCGCGAGCGCATCAGCCTTCAGTTGAAGTTCTGCAGCACATTAGCGGAGTTACCAAGTTAGTTCTGTCGACCGGATCCGTCAACCTTGCGGGGTTGAGACAGGTAGATGCTTGGCTGCGATTCAGCTTCTAGTTATCAGGAGATGTGATAGGTAGTAAATAGCCAATAAGTGGGAGCGCCACTCTTTGGTATTGACCGGAGTGATACCACGGCTCTCACGGCAACTCGGTAAACGTAGTATTGGACGCCCTGCTACAAGATGGGATGACGACATTCGAAGGCTGGCTGGAGTGAGCTGGATGAGAGTGGCCGAAAATCGGGAGCGGTGGCGTGTATTGGGGGAGACCTATGTCCAGCAGTGGACGAACGTGGGTTGCTGATGATGATACCACGGCCTCACAGAAGACCGGCGTGAAGCAGCGCCTGCGCTGTGTTTCGCCGAGTGACTGAGGGTACTGGAGGCTCAATCGGGGGAAAGGGGTTTAAAGGTTGGTAGTGCACTTGTGACTCCAATGGTGTTGCGAATATCTATGGGTGGCGGCAATGGCTTACAATGAAGTGATCCGTCTGCTCGTCTGCATTCTATCACATAAAAAATGAGAATGGTAATAATTCTCCAGAAATCACTCTACATTGGCGAATAAATTGTTTAGCATTTACATAATAGCCCCTACTGCTTGTGTACCCGAAGTACTTTTACTCAGACTAGACTAGAAGTGGTACAATCAGATTTCTTTTTGACTAATTAAAAGTTAAATATAAATATATGAAGTACTCGTATATCCCATCTTCGGCATTCCAATACTAATTCTAACAGAAATAATAAAGAGATACATTATTCATGAAGTCGCTCAATTAGCATGATATTTTACATCTAAATCGAATTAATATAGAGTATAGCAATCATTCCTAGAATTTCAATACTAACCTGAACAATAGGTATCTAAGTGGAAAAATGGTCGACTGAAATATTTTAATTCACAAGAAACGATAGTAAAAATATTTTGCGTACAAAACTTAAGTGCGTAGGCAACTACATGAATATTTCTTTGAAAACCACTACTTTTGTACTTGTAGTAGTACGTAGTAACCTTACATGAGGGCTAAATATAAAAAAAGTAATATATACCTATTTATCGTAGAACATACTTTAATACATACCGAAAATCACGAGAAATGTGGCCCTGTATAAATAAATATCCATACTTAATTACTCTGCCATGTTATTACTAGTTGGTTGATTTTGAGTTTTTAATTTACCTATAAATAATATTGCAAGGGACTGTATTAACAACTCATAAATCCAAGTCAACCTCACCTGCACGTGGTGCATCCTGCTGTCCAACAAGCAAGGCTCTGACGAAAGCCACTCACCAACCCGTACTGGACCAGCGTGGTGAGTTACGGTCTAAAGTCTCTAATGGTTATACCAGTACTATGCCAATAACTGTTCTGGTGAGGATGGTAGCCGGGGCAGTTTTGGCACCAGGGGCAAGGGTGCGAAGAATATCCGGGCGAGATCGAATCGCCGTCATAAGACCCAAGCAATCACCCAAAAGGACACCGACTTTCTAAACGTTATGGCTTACAATGCTTGCACATTACTAACAGAGGAACGTTTCACAGAACTAGAGAATGCATAACAATTACTGTTATACCTACTAGCGGCCGCCCGCGTCTTCGTACGCGTGGAGTTAATTATTGACACTTACCGTCATATTTTGGGCAGTCCACACAATATATTTTTATAAATTGTAGCCTATGTGTTATTCTGATGTATAAGCTATATTGTGGTAAAGTTTCATTCAAATCCATTCAGTAGTTTTTACGTAAAAGAGTAACAAACATCCATACATCCATACAAACTTTCGCCTTTATAATTGTAGTAGGATAGGATTAAGTGTTTTTTTTAATTTTCGTGATATTAATAAAAGAAGATAAGGTAGTTAACTACTAATAAAGTACCTACTGTTGCCGATTATCTGTATTATTATTGCAATATGGCCATGATAATAAAGACATCAATGGGTTAAAAGCTGGCGCGCGGCCAGCGGTTTACAACCTATAACATTTACGCAAATTGTTGATAACAAAGATAAAAGCAAAATATGTTAAGTATAAAATACGTTAAACATTTGCTGATAGATAGTATTCGTTATTTCAAAACATATAACTTAATCGCTAGGTAAATATGTAAATATTTATTGTAGAATCAGTGTAACAATTAATTTAGGCGGATCCTGCAGCGATCCCTACCAGACAAACTGGAGCTTAAAAACGTTAGATATAATACACATCATCAGCCTGTAGCAATCCACTGCTGGACATAGGCCTCTCCAAACTTTGATCGATCTTCGGCTACTCACATCCAACTCCAGCCAGCCCTGTTGCGCAGATCGTCACTCCATCTGGCCTGTGGTCGTCCTACACTACGTTTATCAAGACGCGGTCTCCACCCCAGAACTCGTTTACCTACCCCAATGGTTGTCAGTTCTGCGGTAGATATGTCCAGCCCACTGCCACTTCAGCTTACTAATCCGGTGAGCTATGTCGATAACTTTACACACACACTCAATTGCAATCACTTACCATTAGATGATCCGTCTACTCGTCTGTCGATTATCACCAAAAACATACTAAGTCAAATTGATTAATAGTAAATTGGTAGTTCCTTCCAGTTCTTGGCATCTTTTTAACCCAGTAATGTTCCGAATCTGATACCAAAAAACTCAATGCACCAAGTTTCAAGCTAAGGTTTGAAACCTTGCTTGGTGCGAGAAACACGAGAGAATTTTAAATTAAATTAAACCTAACATGACTCAGTGTTCATACTCGTTGTCGTTGAAACCACCAAGTGGCTGTTTAACATTTGTTTAAGATTTTAACACCAGAAGAAGCAATAATATGAATGTGTAAGGGCGAAAGCGAAGCAACCTTTTATCCCTAAGTGTGCTGTCTTAATTGCACTGTGGAATTGAAAGACGGGCTGGGGAGCTTTTGCACAGTATAATAAAGTTCGCTAGAATATTTCTTGCTAATATATCATTCGTTTAATATTTTTTACCAGTAGATTAAGTCAAAATACATATTTTTTTATTTGCCTAGATTTGTACCTACATTGTACTTATGAATATTTACATCCATTTATCTTATTACCTATTTATCCACGTCTTCTCAGGTGGTCATTCACGATCAGTCCGTTTGGAGCCATTCCAAATGATTTAAGCCAATTGGATTGACGCCATTTACGTACCACACTCACGGTCACTCCAAACTGGCTGTCAGTTTTGTGTTGACGTGGTTTTGTACAGACGTTCCAATGAGTTCGGATTCCGAAGAAGAACTTTTACTTTATACGGCGATTGTTTGTCATCACATAATATATTATGCTCCTTGTTGAATGAACTTCTTAAGGATTTTTTTTTTTGTGACAGTGTCCATGTTTGCGCTGGCATCTGTTTTTTTTTAATAATTGTAATAGTTTCTCTGTAGCATTTAATCTTTTTGTTTTATTTTTGTAATCTTTGTCGGTTACCTTCCACAAGCATTCGAGTTCCCTATATTGTTCTATAAACTCAATTAACGATTCGCGCCCTGATGCCATTTCGAATACCTACATGAAACCTCGGCCTCTAATCAAAACGATGCGGCTGTCGCGCTTGACGTCTCACGGCGGAATAAACGCAGAACGGATGTCGGTTTGCACATTCACGGTAAGCGCGGCGTGATGGCTTGGCGCGTAAATCCCCCACTCACGAGCCGTCCAGCGTGATGCCAAATGGCGCGACGCAGTGGATTATGGAACGATTGGAAATCCAGAGTTTTACGTCACGCCCATGAGTTTTGACACTCACGATCAAATTTTGGATGTATATAGCGCCATTTGGCGCGATGGCATGACCGTGAATGACCACCTTAAACACCATATTTTGTTCTACGACTTTTGAAAATTTGTCAAAAAATGATTGACTCCCCATTCAAAATGAACAAGTCACGTGATCAACTTTGTAAGGATAGTTGAATTTTTTATGCGAAATTTCGAGTCGAGTTCATCATTATCGTCATCAGCCTGTATCTCAATCCCACAGCAGGGTACATAATATGTAGGTATCCCATCACTCTGTGTGTCATCAGCCCATCTTTGTTATGTGTCAAGTTATACTCTGATTTTTAAACATGTGGAGTAAACGTCAGTTCCATCTGTCAAGATGGAAGAAATGACAAGTTTTAAACATTTTGACATTTTGCATCTGTCAAATTGATGAAAATGTATGGGGATGACACATTAACATTTGTCAGTTTTCTCCACATGAAAAAATCAAAGTATAGTTCTGTTAAAACCTGAAAAAAGTTTATCGAACAATGCCCCTGATAACTCCCCATGAATAAAAGTCTAATGCCTTTTTGCGGTTACCGCACTCCTATTACCTTCACTGTGCTCAAAGAAATAAAGAACCGCAGACACGCAAAGCAAGTGGGTATTATTTCAATAAATTCGCGGCCGCTTGTTGTATCTCACGTTTCTTTAATTTTCCGGGGCTTTCATCGAGCCGCCTCTTTGAAGAGACTTCAATTCGCTTTCCAACATGTAATTCCAGAATTTTGTTGTCTCAATATTGCAAACTTGAAGTGCTTACTTTTTTAATGAATTAATTAAATTTTCTTTGCTCGAAGTGCTTTGTCTTTTGAATATTTGTTTAAGTTAAAGTCCTAGAGATTGCTAGCGAAGACTCCTTGAAGGGACAGATTTATTTAAAGTATTTTAAGTTCTGGCCTTTATACCTAATCATAATTAAGGTCAAGATGCCTCTTTTTTGGGATTCTTGAAGAGAGTGATGCTAGTAGAGGGTGACAATAAAATCGATGGTATTGGTGTTATCAGCAATATTAAGCCAATTCCTTATCGGTACTGTTTGGCAAAACTATCGATATGCTGAATAGTTTTAGAGAACAACACTATGATCATGTAACCATGACCCAATTGGCCTGTTTCCCATGGCGAGTCGAAAAGGTCAGAAAATAAATCTTTTTTTTATGTTATAGTTGCCAGACAAGCAGATGGATCACCCGATGGGTAGCGATTGCCGCCGCCCATAGACACCCGCGACACCAGCGGAGTCACAAGTGCGCTGCCAACCTTTAAACCCCCTTACCCCCCAATTGGGTCTCCGGTACCCTAACCTACTCAGCGAAAGATGGCGAAGGCGCTGCTTCACGCCGATCTTCTACAAGGCCGTAGTATCACTCCGCTCGAGCCAGCCCATTTATGCTGAAGTGTGGCTCTCCCATAGAGGAGTACCCACGTACTCGTGTGAGTAGGTACCTCTAGCTCTCATAGAATAAAAGGTGAAGTTTAGTACCTACTTATGCTAGGACGCTTTTATAGATTCAATAAATCTATAAAATTTCGCAAGACCACAAAAAGAGGTTTATAGATACAAAACCGCACACTTAAAGTACTAACTTCATCATCATCAGCAACCCACGCTCGTCCACTGCTGGACATAGGTCTACCCCAATGCACGCCACCGCTGCCGATTTTCGGCCACTCTCATCCAGCTCACTCCAGCCAGCCTTCGAATGTCGTCATCTCATCTAAAGTACTAACTTACTACCCCTAATATGTTGGAAACTGTAACAAAAACTTTTTGATATTAATTTGGGGGCTTAACCCGAAGCCAAGTAGCGCTTGCAGTTTTTACGGCGGAGTAAGCAAGTGGGCGGATGGAATTTAATGTTAGCTCTGGGTTAACTTTAACGATACACCATGTACGTGGAGTGTAGACGCCACGTGTGCTAACTAGAAAACTTGTAGTTAACTTTGCCTGTTTACGTTGGAAAAACTATATTAAGAGTCACATTCTTGCTGCACATTCACATGGCTTAGACGACCAACTGTGCGACTTAAAGGACCCAAATTTATAGCGAGATCCGGACGGGTTACAGCCATAAGTTCAAGCAAGACTCAAGCGAAATTTACTTCTATTAAGCTATCGGAGACACAATGTGAACAACTATTGTCAAAATTGACGTCACCAGACAGTCACGCACTTTCGCAACTTGCATCGGTGGAGGCCTTCATACTACCTTAAAATAAACTATATTTTTGTTTTCTTTCAATATGGCTTATTAGAAATGATCACTAATTACAAAAAATATAACAGGGGTATTTGGTGTGTACCTTCGTTGTTATTGGTTACTATAAGCACAAGGGAAAACCTTAGTTTGGGATCAAGATAATGTGAATGATGTTATTTAATTTTTTTAATAATAAAAACCCGCATCGGGGGGCGCAAGTGTCATTGTACCTAAATATTATAATGTTAACAATGGGCAAGTGATACCTAATTAACTTGACGTTACACGTATTGTAGGCTCAAGGCTGAGGTAGAAATCGGGGCGGAACTCCATAACTTTTTATCCAACAAGAGAATAATTAGATTTTCAGACTTAGGTACTGATTTTTTATCCAACTATAGACGAACAAAAAACATTAATGTTCTTAGTTTAACCAACGCTCCGCTACACCCGGTAAAAGTTTTAAGCTGCGGCCAAGTCGTGTAAAAACTCCCGGGATTAAACCAGGGGCCCACGCTTAGACTCTTGCCATTTGCCTCATGCTAATCTCTTAATCTACGTACGTGCGAATGTGTGGGCGTATCTTTGGCAACACGCGACTTGTCTTAACAGTAATCTGCATAATGTTACAAGAATTTTAACATTAACTAAGTGGTAAGTCCGTTTACAAGAGAAGTTCGCAATCGTGGAATATATGCCAGCAAATTCAGAGCAAAAATGTAAATTGACCGATGGTGGATCTCAGAATTAAACCATTTATCCTTTTTTTTGTACCTCAAAACTAGCAGAAGTTCGTGTTAAATACTGTTCATGTTCAATATGCATCTTCCTTTTATGTCAAATTTCCGTTAGGTAAGAAACTATTCTAAATTGTTTGTTTTCTATAACGGTTGTTACAATATTACTTGGAACAAACTTAAAAGCAAAATAAATTAATTATAACAGTACATGAATTAATTATAACAATTAAAGATAGTATTATAACAATACAAGACATCTGACCTGTAGGCCCCACAATAGGAGTCCCTGTATCGTGGGCATATACTAGGAGATACGGCAAAAGACTCGTATGGCTTTCAGCAGCTACTGAATACTAGGAATGCCCTAGTTTGTGACTAGCTGGTCGGTGTGAATTATTTTTAAAGCTTTGTAGCTTTCTGTAGTACCTAGTGTTCCAGCTATTTACCTAACTGGGGAAAAAACACATAGGTACATAATGCTTCGGGCACTCAGTTTCATCTTTTTGGTGCCTAGTTTTGAATCACCCTGTATGTACATTTCGAACGTCCCTTTCATGTTGGTAAACAAAAATCGTGAAACTAGATAAAAGAGTGTTTCAAAGTAAAATAACTGAACGTTTTCAATTTAGTCCAACAAAAGCCAGCAATTTATGTAAGTTAAAATTTCAAAAGGTTAAAAGTCTTCGGAGATTACAAAGTAGAACTTCGAATTTCGGATCATTGAAGGTTCAATTAAATTAGTAGGTAATTAGTATTGACAGCAAATTTCTTTGTTCCACGAAATATTTGTAGGGTCATTTCCTACTGGTTATTAGGATAAATACTCAAGTCCAATTTTAAAGGTAATCAATTACTTACACAACATCACATAGCTACAACTGTCTCCAAAATAAAGTTTACCAGAATCAAGGACGGTAACACACATTTATATTTAGCTTATAATATTACCCTGCCAGAAACTGAAAACCTTCAAATAGTCATCACAAGAATATTTGTCCAGACTGGGAATGGAACCCACGACCCTTGGAGATTGAGTTACTATTGAATGCGACATCCAGGCCGGTCACTATTACTATAGTCATTGTTAATACCTATTCAATATTAGTCATTGTACGGGTATAACATGACCTAAAGACATCTAAATTATTTATGTATCGAATAATCGATTGTAAATGGGAAGCCTTCGCCCTTAGAATACAATACAAGGGTTTAAAGTTGATGGCAATAGTTTCGTGATTGCGACTTGTATAGGCTTCACCAACATTATTGCTCGAGCGTTGCGAACAGTGAAGACAGACATCAACTCTAGTGTCGTTCTTAAGGTATACAGCATAAGTGTTAATTTTGCACCGAAGTTTTAAGTTTCGTGTGGGTTGCTGTATTTGTACATACATTGAAGAGGCACAAAGACCCATGTATTTGGTTTCATTACCTTGTGCCAACATGGCTGTGACAGGAATGTAGGGTCTAGCCGCATCACACCGGTATTGTTTACACGATTATGTTTGTGCTCATACTCCCGAGTTTTTGATGTAGTTACATGGCGCGTCAAATAGTTGGAGATTGTGACGCAATTAAAATCGCATTTGTGTTGGTTATGAAGTTTCACGAGTTTACTGGATATTAATCAAGTTGTTTATTTGAGTTTGCTCCTCGTTTTCTGCTACGTCGAATGAAGTGAATATACACGTCTGAAATAAATAAGTTTTGTTTTCGGTGTGCAGACAGATATTTACGAGCTTCGAGTCGGCCAATAGCGTGAAACCACGAATAATCGGTCGGTACTAGTTGAGGATGCTTGACTCAAAGGCTAAGAGACTTTTTGGGGCGCCGAGCCATCGAAGTAAGTGAGTTAGTTTTATTTTGTTTGCTTAATGCCTTACGAGTAAGGTATATTTAGCGAAACGATCACATACTTAGCTAAAGGTTTGTGTTTAATTCTAATTTGAATTCTAAGTATTACTCAATTAGGTCGATAGGATCTCAAATTTTGCCAACGAACCTAGTTCACAAAATAGACTCTCCATCTCATTGCATATTCTTGTCTTGCTGCTGGATTTTCAAAAAATCCTGGATAATGGCCAAATCGCACTCCGGGCTCCGAAGCGACAGCTTTAGATGCAACTGGGAAACACAGTTAACTGTGAGGGAGCCACGCTTCGGCATGAATGGGCCGGCTCCACCGGAGTGATACCACTGCCTCACAAAAAACCGGCGTGAAGCAGCCCTTGTGCTGTGTTTCGCTGAGTGAGTGAGGGTACCGGAGGCCCCACCCAAACCACCCAAAGGTTTGCAGCGCACTTGTAACTCCACTGGTGTTGCAAGTGTCCATGAGCGGCGGCAATTGCTTACCATCAGGTGATCCGCCTGCTCGTCTGCTACCTATCACATAAAAAAAAAACACAGGATGAAGATATTGATGCACACGACGAAAAAGAAACAAATCACGAGAAAATATAATTATAATACAAGAATTGACCCGATCGAAAATGAGTGTAGGTATACCTTTATAAAATCACCCATATGAGTTTTTGACTCGAATCGGGGACCAAATCCTAACTACTGTGCTAACGAGGTAGCTTATTTTTTTAAGCTGATTTTTTTACGTAGGTTCAAAATACACGTGCGACCTAGGTAACAACGGGTCGGCGCCCTCAGCTCCCTTTATATTACTGATTTATACAAAAAACCTACCGAACAAACTTATTTGTTTTATATTAACATTGTCAATAGCATGCGGTGCGTGGTTTTGTACATCAATTTTTAGTAATTTCAACAAGGGGAGTAATTTGTATTCCCCAATAGTCCTATTGTATTGTAACCGTCCCGTTTAAAATGCGGCTTAAAATAATAGTAATCATTTTATTAGTGGTATGTATGTACCCAATTGCTAATTTATATTTTCAAATAGGTATGTATATTTTGGATTTAAATAAATAAAAACGTATGGTATCCAATTCTAATGAGAAATAATGCAGGTTTTTAAGTAACGATTATAAATTATATAAGATGATAGAATTTATATTGTTTTTTTTTTAACTCACCTCTACCTTTAATCCTACCCAAGCTGTAGTGAATTATCTACGTTATCTATCTCGTTGCCATGGCATCTACTAGGGTTTTGTTTTTGTATTAAAGCATGCCGGGTTGGATGCCATAATTGTATCACTGAGGCACTTCCCTCTTTGCTGAAAGAGTTTTTGCGTTGCAACATAACTATTGTTAATAAGTATGGGACTAACGCGATAAATGCGACCTTATATTGAAATAGGTAATTTTAGTTTAGGTTTAAAGTAACGTAGGTATCAAGTCTATTATCTATCCCACTTGCTAGGGGCAAAGGCCTCCATCATAGAAATCCTTCCAAGTCATTGTACCTATGACGGGATTAGGGCTTAATCACCACGCTTGCCTAATGCGGATTGGTGATCATAAACTCGAGGTACTCGTATGTTCGAAAAATTCAAAACATAAGTACTTTTGCTCGACCCGGCATTCGAACCCCGAGATCACGGTCCGGTACTTAAACCAACGGTTAAGGTTTAGTTTTTCTGTTTTTGTAATAAAACTTCCCCAGTTAACTGCATATCCCTTAAACTATGCTATCGCGTGTGTACAGTCAACTCCAAAAATATGTATACACTTAGAACACTGTCACAATGCATAATGTATTTTTTTTTTTATGTAATAGGTAGCAGACGAGCAGGCGAATCACCTGATGGTAAGCAATTGCCGCCGCTCATGTACACTTGCATCACCAGTGGAGTTACAAGTGCGCTGCCAACCTTTTATCCCCTTCCCCCCGGGTGGGCCTCCGGTACCCTCACTCACTCGGCGAAACACAGTACAGGGGCTGCTTCACGCCGGTTTTCTGTGAGGCAGTGGTATCACTTCGGTCGAGCCGGCCCATTCATGCCGAAGCGTGGCTCTCCCACATTAAAACTATGTTTAAGGGATATGCAGTTAACTATGTTAGTTAACTGCATATCCCTTAAACTATGCTATCGCATGTGTACAGTCAACTCCAAAAATATGTATACACTTTAGGACCTTGTCACAATGCATAATGTATAAGAAAGTAGAAGTCGTTTTTTTTATATAGGATAGAGGGCAGACGAGCAGACGGATCACCTGATGTTAAGTTCTTATAATGTATTGTGACAAGGTCCTAAACTGTATACATATTTTTGGAGTTGACAGTACCTCCTTTACATTGAGTCCAAAATTTTCAGTCTGACCTCACCTGAAAGAGGCAGTCTACTTAAGAAAGTCCTAAGTGGGTTTAACAATTCTAACCTCTAACATCAAAAGCTCCCATTAGTTTAGGCTCTTAGCCTAGTCCTTTGGATGGGACTTGAAGTTCCTTCAGATTTGTGAGTTTCTAATTGAGGTTATCTAAGTTACGCTGTTAAGTGTGATGAAATATTAACTAAACAGGGTGTATCTGTACATTTACATCCCTTTGACTACGTTTTCTACCAATAATTATTACAATTTGTTCTATGAAGTTTAGAAATTCTATTTATGCGAAAATTAAAACTTTTTGTAAATATCAATACATAATTTATTTTTTGTTTGGAGCCATAAAGTCCTTGAGTGGAGACCGCGACTCGGCAAACTTAGTGTTGGACGCCCTGCTAACAAGAGGGCTGACGACTATCGAAGGCTGGCTGGAGGGAGCTGGATGAGAGTGGCCGGAAATCGGGAGCGGTGGCGTGCATTGGGGGAGACCTATGTCCAGCAGTGGACGAGCGTGGGTTGCTGATGATGATGATGAATTTATTTTTTGTGTAGGTATATAGGGTCGTATTACAATGATATTAGGTTTAACATGCAGTTCCTCTACATAACGCCCCTAGGCATACAAAAAAAATACACATGCAATTTACATACATTCACGTAATATAAATTTCATTAAATTAAAATTGTCTTTATAACTAAGACTAGTGGCTCGCCCTCACTTCGCTTCGGGACCGTAATTCAGAAATGAACCAATAGATGGCGCTGTGCTCAATTATCAGCAACAACTATAAAATACAGCGCAGGCGCCGCTTTACCGGTCTTCTGTGAGGCCGTGGTATCACTCCGTTCGAGCCGGCTCATTCAAGACGAAGCGTAGCTTGACGGTTGACATTCGTATCCAGGACCAATACCTACATATCCTATTTATATAAGTAATAGATCTTATCCGTGGTATGTTATAATTATCTAAGCAAATACTTACTCAGAATTTAACAAGTATATAGCGAATTCCTTAGTAAGTCCCAATTAGGTAACATTTCAGAACTGCGAGGTGAAACACATTTGTAAGAACGCTTATTAAACAATTTATTACATTGTTATCTTAATTAATATCATAAGGTATTAGGTGTAAGGCAATAAATTACGAAAACTCATTTAGAACTTGCAAATAATCGGAGATAGATTTACTACTTGTATGGATTACTTGCTCTAATTAATATTAAAGGTATTACTAAGCCGTTACTTCGTACTACTTTTCTAAAAACACTGTTACTTTTAATCTACTTATAATGATGGAAACTTTTAATATATCTGCCGCACTCAAAGACGTAATTTATCCTTAATGCTCATTATTTTAACTATGGATAGTCTTTATAAAAAATATAGAGACTATCCATAGTTAAAATAACTTTAAAATAAAGGTCGATATTTTTACTCAAATAACAATTAAGGGGCTATACGAATGAAACTAGCGCCGCCAACCTATTTACACTGATTGTTACGAAAATATGATATTTTTGAAGAAAATAAAACATTACAGACTTAGATACAAGTAAATTGGATTTTTCAAGATACAATACAATATTTTTAACACGCGACAAGTAACAATAAGTTAATTATTGCTAAAACGGCCACTTTTAGCAATAATGACATTATTGTTACTTGTCGCGTGTTTTATAAATTGTATTGCATCTTGAAAAATTCAATTTACTTTTATCTAAGTCTGTAATGTTTTGTTTTCTTAAAAAATATCGTATTTTCGCTACAATCAGTGTAAATAGGTTGGCGGCGCTAGTTTCATTCGTATAGCCCCTTAAGGATTAATAAAATTAACGTCTCTTATTGCGGCAGTTATAGTAAGGCCTATATTTCAACATGCAGAATAAAGTCTGGATCGTTACTATTATGATATTATATTAAATTTTCGGGGCGTTATTTCCACTCCGTACTAATAGATGTCGCTAGTGTTTGGCCTCTGCGATTTGTTCTTGTATAAAATTTGTAGATGATAAACAACAAAAATCCATATGATTCGTATAGATAATATAAATCCGTCCGTGTTTGAATACATTCCAGAAGTTGTCGCGTCCCGGCCAGAAAAGTATCACATCGCATGTTATGATGTATGCATGCAATTTTCATTATTATCAAAATTGAAAACGAAACGGCGCAGGTGCTGCTTCACGCCGGTTTTCTGTGAGACCGTGGTATCACTCCGGTCGACCTGGGCCATTCATGCCGAAACGTGGCTCTCCAACAATTGCAATGCAATTTTCATTATTATCAAAATTGCATGCGTATATGTATAAGAAAGTAGAATTCGTTCTTATACATGTGTATTGTAACAAGGTCCTAAAGTGTATACCTACATATTTTTGGAGTCGGCTGTACATAGCATAATATTGTGTCATTTTTCTTGCCGGGAGACGTTGTGATTTCAGAAATCAAATTCAGAATGAGTGCAATGACGTTGAGATTAGAAAATACTGCTAACTAAATACCTTGAATCCTGCAAGTTTGTCTACCTCATCTTTACTTCTCCATTTTTATTCGTCGCTGTTTTCCTCAAAGTCAATTTAGATAAGACTAACATAGTCGCGACTGTAGAAATATTTACACTACTCAGACGTCTCATCTCTGCATTAGTGAAGCGAAAATGCAACTCAGCTTTGTTCGTCTGTTCGTAACTACTAGTATTAAAAAGTTTTGCTTTCATCATAAAGGTTATGCTATTTTATATCTGCTCGTTTCACTCTTGCAGTTATAGCCAAGGGAGAAATTCAGATAAATGCAAAAGTTAGGGTGCATTTTAATGAAGCGGAACTGTTTGGAGCAAGAACAAGTAAACCTTAAATAGCATAGAATAATGGCGATGTAGTAGCTCAGTGGATGGATATGATCACACGCCTTCTTAATTTGAGGTCGTAGGTTCAAATTTTTTTATGTGATATGTGGGGACGTGCAGGCGGATTATCTGATAGTAAGCCATTGCCACCGCCCATAGACACCTGCAACATCAATACAGTCGCAAGTGCGCTGCCAACCTTTAACCCACTTTTCCACCGATTGGGCCTCACTTAACGAAACAGCGGTGCTGCTTCACGCCGGTCTTCTGTGAGACCGTGGTATCACTCCGGTCGACCTGGGCCATTCATGCCGAAACGTGGCTCTCCTACGGCAAATCTGAGCATACGCTACTATGCTGAAGATACAGTCCCTCGTCCTGAAAAATACCTGAGATTTGACTTTTGCGAACACAAGTCTTGCGATTGAAGTCTGTGGGACCCCCCGAAACGCTTATCTCAGAGCCCAATTTAGTAGTGCCATTTTAATGAGGATGTCATTTCGCTATGAACTAAAAAAGTTTGGGATATCCTGGTCCAACCTTGTAAAAGAAGTCTCAAAGTAGAAACTCATTTATTCCCCGGACAGGCGTCATGGGGCCAAATGAATCCACAATCGTTGCGGCGTTTAGCGCGCGCTCCGGAAATGGTAAAAAATCTTTATTTCAATCGGCAATAAGCAATAAAATACGATGTGATTTACAGAACGCAACTGATGGCTACACTAACTAAATACAGTAGATAAGCAATGAAAAAATATAGGTACATTAAGTATTAGGCAATGCAAACTCAGAATTATTTATCGAACTGAAGAATCCCAAGAAATTTCCATAAAGGATCTACATACCGGCTTTACAGACCGGAATAAGTACTAAGGAGCGTCTATGAAATAACAATTTCCAATAAATATTTAGTGTCAGCCGAAGACAGCGAACGAACGCTGAATATTTATTGAAAATTTCGATGCGAACACTAACTTAACATTTTCTGTTTTGCTACGTCGTCAGATATTGCCATAAATTTTGCAATCTTCAATTGCGAAACGGTGGCGTAATCACATCAATTCATACATGCAATAAAAAATCTTTGAATTTAGACGATCAAAAACATTAATCATCATCTTCATCATTTCAGCCAATAGACGTCTACTGCTGGTACGTCTAGTCCAATGTTCTCCACACTAATCGGTCCTGTGCCACCGCAACCAAAGGAGCTAGTTCTTCAATGAAGGATTTTGTTTTGTCTGCCTGTGTGTATACCTGTCTATCTATTTGCACTAATCTCGGAAACTACTGAACGGTATTTAAGTTAAACTTTTTTGATGTAACATAATTATTATGTCAGGGATATGTTATTTTGAAAAAAAAAGCGGCAAACCAAATTTGTCGCGAGCGAAGCGATCGGTTAAATGCAATCAGGATGTAAATATTTATCGGTCCCACCAAATTACCAGAAACGACGAAATATAAACGATGATTTGTATCAAACAATAAGTCATACTACTTATTAAGTTAATCAAATACACACAAACATCCTGATTCCATTAGATCCATACTTTTACTTTGATTGAGGGATCACAATCGCCATGTTTTTTCTGGCGGAACCGTAGGTGAATAAACGGGAGGGCAAATCCTTTTCCCCTTTTCTCAGAAAAACCGCTGACCCGTCTTAAGGTTAACCAAGTTCGCCTCACTATTGATGTGATTAATTACTTCGGGTAATGACCTTAGGGTCATAACCCTAAACCCCCACATATTACATCCGTTTCATCCTAATCATCACTTTGTAAAGATAAGTTTAGATTAGTATCTTATGCTGAGGGAAATGGCCTCATAGTGATTAAGGAATCTCGTTTCTATAAGGGAAAGTTAAGACATGGTATAAAGTGGAAAGTTGAGGGTTTGAGTTCCACCTGAGGCCTATAATGATTTTTAAGTGCATTATTTACTTAAGAATGAATTACAAAGAATTGGTAACGATAACAAAAATAAAATATAGTATAAGTTGTTACTAATAAAGGTACCTATAGAGTGCACATGTTTTGTAAATATTTATAGCATGCAAATATTTATTAAAGTCAACTTACATAAAAAATTTTATTCAAACATAGGTAATTACGTCAAACGTAAATTAGTATGAACATGTTAAGATCCTAATCAAATTAAATCAAAAGTAAAGAAAATCCACTAATTCTTTGGTCAATAAGCCATTTCTAAAGTTAAGTTTTAAATATAATACTTAAACTATATTATTTATGACTTTTTATATCCTTAGGTACTTTAGTACATCAACGTATACCAAACTGTCAAATTTCTTCAATCGACTATCATCTTACCGTCATACACATTATGTTGAACATCAATTGAGGAAATCTGACAGATCGTGTTAACCTGATGTGTGGCTGGCTGTACTCCATTGTAGAGTTTGACGCACATAGATAAACATCATAATTGAGCGACGATGAGGAATCCATTCGATTTGCCATAAATCTATACTTGATACATACAATTGCACATACTAGGCGAGCTCAAACCTAAAAATAAAATATAATTCCCGTGAGAACAGTATATTGGCATTTTTTCGATTACATTGAAACATTTCGTGCGTTTACCCTTCTCAACAGAATCCCTAGAACGATAAAACGCTAAACATCGGTATTTTATTGAGTGGTTGTAGGGTGTGAGTGAGTATTTTGACTGACTTTTCGACTGCTGACTACTTCATCAATACCCACTTGACATTGGCAAATCCTCACGTTAAAGAGATAGTAGGCAATATTATGTAAAAATATCCTTTTACACGTACAGTACCTAAGTAGCGACGTCTTATTTAGGGTTCCCCAAAAAGGAAAAACATACTTTTATTGGAACACTTTGTTGTCTTTCCGTCCGTTTATCTGTTGAAATATTCTTTATTCAGTTTAAATCCATAGATGACATTTATAATGTCAAATATTTTGTAATCTACCCCTGACTCAATTGGCCCTTTTACTGTCATAGTCACAGGTAGATTACAACAGCCGTACGCCTGTAAGTAGGTGTGAAGATCCCTTTATTTCTGGAATGGAAATTTTCTGGACAGTCGTGACACCGAGCATGCCGCTTCCCCAGTAGTGGTTATACTCACGACTCCGAAGGCCCGATTAGTCGCTTCTTACGACAGGCCGGGAATCTATCCTAACCTTCCGCCAACGCCGCTCGGGGCTGGCTGCGGATTGAGTATCTAGAAATTACTTATACGAGCCTTGGTGTCTTTGGGCCGCGGCAATCGCTTACCATTAGGTGAACTTTCTGCTCGTCTGCCACCTATTACATTATTGAATATAAATGAAACTTTTTTGTAGCATAGTTGTGACGCCTGAGCAACATATTAACAATAAGTAATGTCACTATATTAATTTACCGTAAACCGAAATTAACGCGAGCGGAGCTGCTGAAAGCAACTTGTTTCTAATAACAATCACTTCCTTCCTATATTTCCAACATTCCGTCTACAAAGGTATCCAATACCCCAGAGTTTTATATGGGTATTGTTCTACTCGGGTCGTTTATTACAGCCCGCTCTATAATACTGTTATAAGATTGTTTATGACTAGTTATGTTCTTTGAAACTACAATGGATACCACTGGAGCTGGCTGAAGTGATACAATTACTGTACTTCACGTGTATGTGGAGCATATTGCTATTTTAGTTGAGCTTCTTCAATTAAGGAGGTAGTATTTTTCTTCGCTCTTTTATACAACACTCTTACGTTATTTTTAAGACACTTGTTTATTAATTTATTTTATTTATTTTGACAACGAACATGATAAAGACGAAACAGAAGACCGCAGACAAACGTAACGTGCTATCTTACTTATTTTAGGTTGCCACGGTATGCATAAAAATATTTAAAAAATCTGGAAAATATTACAAAATTGCGCGATTTTATTCCCGAATTATTTATATACATTCTTCGTACGGATCCCTTTGTGGTAGGGTCCGGCCCGCCAATAGCTGTTTTTATACAGGTTTTTTTTTCTCTTTTTTTAAGTCACATTTGGTCTTTTTGTTTATGCAAGAAACTACGACGTACTCGTATCTCTTTGTATGCTTATACTAAACTATCATTTCAAAGTTGTATTGTGCTCTCCTTCTGTATGTTTGGTCACTTTTTGAAATTGGAAGTTCCTTAGTGCCTAAAGTCAAAGGTAGAGCCAGTGCATACTTCCAACACTTACATAATTGGGGCTTTCTTAAGAAATAATGCCCAAGATTAAGTTAACACAGCGTGCCATGCAGCGGGCCATGCATGGCTTATCGTTAAGGATAAGCCGCATACTCGACGACGAGATCCTAAGAAAAACCAGGGCAACTGATATTGCTGTGCAAGCGAATATTACTCGTATGTTAGTTTAGTATTAATTTAACGTGTTAATTTGATGTACAGACAGCCGCACATCAGGTTACTACAATCTGTCAAATTTCTTCAATCGAACCTCACCTTTATGTCAAACGTGTTAGGTTCAATATCAACTGAGGAAATTTGACAGATTGTAGTAACCTGATGTGCAGCTGTCCGTACTTAGAATTTAGTATACAGTTTTTTATGGTAGTCAATATATGACTTACTTCTTAATTTTTACCCACAGGTGTCCCTGAAAATCAGCGCCTTGGCATTATTTATGTCTTGGCATTATGCTGAGGGTCACCTTTTCGGCACAAAATGTTTTAGTTTTAAGATTTTATTGTTATTAGCTGTAAGATTGTTGCTGAATAGGTAAATATTTTTCTATTCTATTCTATTCTAATAATTCCTAATTATACGTCTGTAGTGTGTTAGCCGGACAAAATCGTTCGCCAAGAACATCACTATACTCTGATTCATAATCATGTAAAGTAAACTGACAGATGTCAATGTGTCATCCCCATACATTATCACTCAATTTGACACATGCAAAATGTCAAAATGCATAGAAACTTGTCATTTTCATCTGTCACTTTACTTTATATGATTATGAATCAGAGTATAGGCGTAACATAATATCTCTAGTAGCGTCTACTGTTACAACTGTCAAGCCTGAGATACACTCGCGCGCATATCAGAATATTGTTGATTAATTATTGCGAGAACTGTCATGAGTAGTATCGCTTAAAAATATGTTTCATTATTAGTAAGTAGATATCCACTTCGTCACATCTTGGGTTTGATTTATTTTGCACACGACGATAAAAAGTTTGGCTTATTTTATACCCCCAAAGAATCTGGGATGACATTGCTTTAAACAACCGTGGGAGAGCCACGCTTCGGCATGAATGGGCCAACTCGACCGTAGTGATACCACGGCCTCGCAGAAGACCAGCGTGAAGCAGCGCTTGTGTTAGGCCGAGTGAGTCCTTACTCACTTCCCCTCGTACCGGAGGCTCAATTGGGGGGAAAGGGGGTTAAAGGTTGCCAGCGCACTTGTGACTCTATTCGTATTGCAGGTGTCTGCAGGCGGCGGTAATCGTTTACCTTTAGGTGATCCGTCTGCTCGTTCGCCACCTGTCACATAAACAAAGAACATTATGTCAAAGATATAACATCTCTAAATCCATCTTTTACCAGTGACACGGGTAAATCGCATATGTATACGGGATGCTACACCCGTACGGCAACACTTCGCGACGACACAATAAAAACTCGTCGCTTCTAGCCCAGTTCCAGTTCCCCAGTTTGCCAGTACAGACGTATTTATTTCGCATTGTTTACACAGAGTTCGTTTCAGTAATCAGGTGTATTGGGAATCGGGTAGACACGGAACGGGAGGACTTGATTTACATTCCAATTTAGTTTTGCATCGCCCAGTTTTTTCGACGTCACATCGCTCTTCCAACTTTTTTAGTTTGTCGGCGCTTCTAAAAGCCTCCGTAAATAAGGATAGCAGATAAATTTGGCCGCGCCGTTAACCAGTGTTACCATCTTAAGGTTTGTTTTGGTTGTTGTGGAGATTAAACTTTTTATATGGGTTGGTCAGACTGCAAAATACTCATCACTCGTATTAAAACCAAAGTGCCAAGTATTTTTATGTTACAGGTGTCGTTTTGGAGTGAGACTCTTATCAGTATGGTCTTTTTGTAGTAGAGACCCTACATGTTAATGAAGAAATTTAGAGAATTTGTTTTATGTGATGGCAGACGAGCACACGGATCCCAAGATCGTAAGCGATTTCCGCCGTCCATAGACACACCTGCATCATTAGTAGAGTCACAAGCTTCCGCTACCCTCACTCACTCGACAAAACACAGCCCAGGCGCTGCTTTATACCGGTCTTATTGAGGCCGTGGTATCACTCCGGTCGAGCCAGCCAATTCATGCCGAAACGTGACTCTCCCACGGTTAATGAGATGGTATGATTACATTATTTATTAGTTGAGAAAATCTCAACATTCCTATAGTTTCAATTACATTTTGTAAGACTACCGTCTATTCTTCTCTTTAAATGGCAACATTGGCAATGGCGGATAGGAATGTTATTCGTGATCAAATCGAGCTGTTAGACTGGCCGACCGTTTTCAAAGGAGTTTGTGTTCTCATTTTAAAATTCCACGTAGGAGTAAAATATTACTATGGCCTTTACACCTCTGTTCTGGGTCCACGATTGTATTTGTTCCTCGGTGTGCTATGGAAATTAATTGCTTGTAAATATTTGAAAGAGTTTTATGTTTTCAGTATTGTTTCACTCAGTTCTTCTTGCCTAGGTTACAAAGACGGCAAAATCCATTTGTTTTTATGAACGGATTTTATGTAGACCATCAGTTACTTTGTGCTATTAAATATTATTTTTAATGAAGTTATAAAAAAGTTAACAAAGAAAATAGCAGTAAATTGGACACCCTTCTCTTTGCTCTATGGTATTTTTAAGGCAGATGGCAGACCTGATGATAAGCGATTACCAACTAGCAACTGCAGATTGAAGAGGCGAACATTTGGACAGACTTATTTCCAGCAGTAGACTCCAATAGACTGGACGTGTTGCTGAGGATAATCACCGTCTTACATTTGCAACCCTTAGGCAGAGTTACCAGACCAACGGGATCACAGTTACTCGTTCAGAATAATTATTTTAACATTTAAAGGGATGCATACTTTGAGAAACTATCTGAAAGGTTTTCGTCGCCGTGCCTAGATAGTGTTATAAATCTGCAAAATAATGAAAAGATTTAAGGAATCGTGCTCGATGTTGCGTAAACCTACGACCGCCCATTCCTGAGGCGCACCTTATGCACAAACCTTATCTGCATCCGTATATTTTTATCTTTTATTTTTACTGTTTATCATCTTTATATGATTATTCATCCTCATTAATTTCATACATATTCCGCTAAATATATCAATTCGCTATATCGTTGACATTCCCTACCTCAAGATAACAACTTTCAAGTATATCTGCTTGGGACACGTCTGATGGAAAATATTGCCAAATAAAATATTTTATTCCCAAAATCCGGTGCGGAGTTGCGACTCCGCAGGTAGACGCGCCGTAAAAACTAAACCCCAACGTTCTTTTCGCAAGAAGGACAAATCTTTCTTATGGGCTGCTACAGAAAATAATATGAGACTTTTTGCTGTGTCGCAGAGCGAGCGTTTACAACAATTTTAGATATATTTCGCCGACCACTTTGCAGTACTAGCCTCATAAATACGGGTCTGTACTTTACAAAGATTGAAAGCATCTCTTGGCATACCTAGAACGGAAAATGCTAGGAAAGTTCTACGTTTAAATGTTGATTTTTCTGGAGAAGTAAGTTTGAATTATGAAACTATGGATAGGTAACGCTAACGATAGTTTGTTTAAAGGATTTTATTGATTCTCTTATCAAAAGGGTATGTTTGAAAGAAAGAAGAAATGTTTATTTGAAACCAATATTACAAAGAGGTTTTGATTCTTTCCCCAACACTAATGTTTTTGATGAATGTTGGGTCTGGATGTTTGTGTGGTACCTTCATGGTTTCTGATTTTCATAGCATAATGACAGAAATTATCAAGATGTGTCACTTTGTTATCTAGATGGCCAAAATAATCTACCTGAAAATTAAGCATTGATCCTGCCGTCTGCTCGTTTGTGCGCTATATCTAAGTCTGCCAGTATTGAAAGATCCGTCCTTACTGAATGGTTACGTTCAATTTGAACTTTATTTATTTTTGTTTACAATATAATATGGCAGAACGTTAGAAATGGATTGGATAAAAAAATTGCGTAACTATTTCTAGATACCCCTAAATTAAATCACGTCTACCCTGAAATATATGCAAGCTATCGCGACCTTCATCCAACATATTTAAGAGACCACAGCTTCTCCGTGTCTGTGAACCCTTTTCTATCAACACCCAAATCCCACTCTGCTTCTTGTTTTAGTATGTACCTACAGTCAGCACCTTAATCAAATTTTATGTTCAAAAATTTAACCTTCCAGAATAAAACTCCTTTAAAAAGTATTTTTACCATTCTTTTACTGCGCTGTTTATTTCACGATTTCCAAGTTTGTTACAAAGAAAATGTACGAAAGTACATCTAAGTATCAGACTTTGCGTCAAATAAACTGAACAAACTGCTCCTTTGAACCTCGTGATTCTGTATTTATCGTTATTTTTCTTGAAATACTTAAAAAGTTGGCCTTTGTCTTGAAAATTGCTTTGGGGTTCAATCGTTAATTCGACAGGTTGAAGCATCGCGAGCGATTTGGGTTGTCACAATAGGTAATTTGTGAAAATGGATATTAAGATCTCTGAAATACCTTGAAATTAATCATTTTTCGAATAAACAGCCTTTTAAGTGCTTGCTTTAGAATCAATATCTATTAATACACAGCTGGTAAGCAGCACTTTAAATACCTAGGTGTTATTTATTACGGATTATTGCTAAGTCAGCATTATTTATCAAATGTTAAGTCTGAAGTTTTGCTCCACAAGGGTTGATGACTCGAAAACGTACTTGAAACTTAGCAAACAAAGCGTTTTATTCAGACTTGCATTATGTTTGCTTGGTAGTTATAGAGTAGATAAAACTGAGATGAGCTGAAACAGAGGCGAGTGTAAAGAAGCTACTTTCACGCAAACTATGGCTGCCGCGAGCTACGCTGAGAGGCTGAGACTAGGCAAAATCATGTCAAGAACGAAAAACGGCGAGCAATAACTTTCTAGCGATTATAATTAGAACAACCTGCTTAGTTACACATTTTTTTTTTACTGGAGCCATTACATTTTTTTTACAATCTCATCCTTTCTAACACTTTGATCACTACGCCACTAACAACACATAAAAGAAGTAAACTAAACTGGCAATATCCTATTCATAACAGTTAAGTGTCCAAACAATTTGTCGAACACTTCATAATATCTAAATTGTTCATTGAAAGTAAATGGAGTATTAAGTTACGGCTACTTAAAAATAGATTAGTATGGATTATCCAGGCCCTATAGCCAGGGTATCCAATATCGTATCTTTGACAACCCCCATTATCCCGATCTTACAGCGTGGTCGTTGGAAACTAATCTCTATTTGCAAGGAGAATAGGTTTTAAGTTAGAGTTCCTAATTGCAGGCCTTAATATGTACTGGTGAGGTGAATTTTTCCTTTATGAGGGATTCTTTACGGGCTATAAAGTTGAGTTCTAAGGTACGGTGTAATGGCTAGAACCGTAAGCCTCAGCGGGTAAGCGTTTATAATGAAGTAGGGGGGGACATGTGTTGATCACCCTGAGGTTGAATGGGCCCAGTAAAAGGTTTATGGTGACATAAAAATACTTGTAGTATTTTTCTAATAGAGCGTGGAGATTTCTTACAATACTCGCGTCAACTTTTATGCGTTATCTCCAAACAGCAGCATAATAATAGGTATTTCGCTCGTTTAAACCTAGTCCAGTAACTTTGTCGTCTGACAATATAGAGTACCTAGCTCCTATCTTGCTGACTTGCTTATTATAGGCATCATGAATAATCCAAGTTTGGATTATTCCTCCCGCAGCTAATTAATTTTTGTCTGTTAAGATGGTCTATTAGTATCGTTAAACAGACTAAATAACCGGTATTTTTCCCAGAGGAGAGAAAACGAGATTATACGTAAGACCGTTCAAGATTTTGCCAATAGGGAAACTGTGGAGACTTTCAGTGGTTATAGTTTCTACTATATATTTTTTAAAGAGAATTCACACAACATTCACACTTTGAGCTGACTCTGTACTAAATAGCTTAAGCACTTTATCTACAAGTACAACAGAGAAAACACAAATGTAATACTTAAATACAAATGTTACACTAAACAAATGCACGTGTTCTTCACACGAATGTTTGTGCTGGTTGGAAATCGAACCCACAACCTTTTAGCGTATGAGGCAGGGTCACTACCAAATACGCCATTCAGTTAGCCATTTTGTAAATAAATAATGTTGCAACATGTCAATTATCTTGTCTTGCCTGTTGGAACTTTTGGTGACCCTGTCTCACACCCTTTAAGGTCGTAGGTTCAACTCCTAATTTAGATGAACTACCTATTCAAAGTTGTGAGCAATAATACTTAAATATCTGTATTAGCTTCGTTTATTTTAATTTCTAAGCTACTAACTCAAGATTTTTTATGAAGGGTAGTACAAAAGGCAAAACAAATATGAAAGCGAAGTTTAGGATTTCATCATAAAATTTAGTAAACGAGTAGGTAAATATTTGACGAAAATAGTCTGCCGAAAATATTCCCTATCAAAATACTCAACGCATACCGAAACATTGTATGTAAAAGTTTGAAATATATTTAGCTAGGTCTCTCATATTTATAGGGTGAAGTATTTTAAAAAACCATCTACGAATTCTAATCCAAATATTGAGTCAACTGATCAGCTCAATACAATCTTACAGCGGTTTTACGGTCACGTTTCCGAAATAAAATAACAAGATTATACATACATTATGGAAAAAAGGTTCAACTCTAGCCTTTATTGAGTAAAACGAAATCGTAAAAGGGAGCGTTTTGCAATATCAGACTCGAGACCACTTTTATAGTGATCTACCCTACCTTATTAAGTCAGCATCCGACCCTCGGCCCACCCTTGAAATGTTTATGAAAGTGAGAATGCCTTTAAATACACCTGTTTACGCCATTACAGAGAATTTCGCCGAACGTTACGGCGAGATTGTTAAAAATGACCAAAAAACAAATTGGAGTTAATTACTTGGGGATTTATGACACTCGTTAGCGTTTTGTTTCTGTTACAACTTTTGCGGATTCGCGATTTAACTGACAAACGGTTTCACATGGTTAGGATATTGGGATGGAGTGGGGCCGTTTGTATACGTCACTGTGAAATTGCAAAGACTGTTAGGTATTATTTTACCATGCGAGGTAGTACAAGTGATCTCGTTATGTACCATATATATTTTCGATTAATTCCAATCTGTCAAAATGAAACCGTAATTGAGTAATGTAAAGTAGGTATGCTATTGCAACTCTGGCTCTGATTGGAAGTATTTTGCTCCAAGCTGTTACCACTATGGCAACATTTCATTAATACCTATTATTATTAATTCACGAATCGCAATCAAATAGTTCTTCCGAACCTGTGTATAATGTTAAGATTCAAATTTTCGTAATAAACATGACGGACAACATAGGTCTTTCAAGCGTACCGTTTTTACCTTTTAAGGTCGGAATCATAAAGAGACATAAAAAAGACATGAAAACTTTAGTACACAATTCCTCAAAATAGTAAGCAACTACCTAAAATTATTAACAAATTGTGTTAATAAAAATGAGTATGTATTGTTTTACCATCTAGGTAATCTTTGTGGGCGAATGCAAGCGCATGCTTACTAACATCAGTCTAATACATTTCAATATACCTAGTTTATATCTATTTTAAAAGCAACACGCGGTGACATTTCTAAGTGAAATAAATGGAATGAATTCATTATACTTACATAAGTCGAGCTGTAATCTACGATGTATTCAGCCGACTGTATCATCACATTAACTTAAGTAATTTGCGTGAAGAACATTATAATCAGGGCTTTCATAGGTTATTTTTTATAGGTACTTGGTTCTGATTGCAATAAATAAATTTGAATTTGATTGTATACCTATTCATTAAAATACTCTGTGCAAAGAAGACCAACGGAACGATTCTCATGCACTCGACAATCAAGTCTAATTAGAAATATGTATGGGCGAATATATGAAATCTCGAACTCGAGAAAGCAGAAAATGTAGTTTCAAAATTATTTGAGGAACAAAACAGGACTTGTTGGTTCGAAGCGAGAGTACACGAAAGTATTAAGGAGTTATTTAAGTCTTGCATTAAATGTTGTAAACTTGGATATTTTTGAAACTAAAGTTAATTCGGCAAAAAAGTGCTTGGCATCAGAGTTCTTTAAAAATTGAAATCACTTAGCAATAGTATTTTATGGATTTTATATTAACTAACAACAGTTTGATCTATTTACTGGGCATAAGTATTGTACTTAATGTGTACCACAGTATGTGTTTACTATTCAAACTCTAAACGTGAGGACTTGTAATTGGCTTTCCGCAAGATATACTGTTATTTATTAACACTGTAATTAGCTGTAAGTCTTCCATGGATTATAAATAAATAAATAAATAAAATGATAGTCTTCATTCATTCCAACAAGGGTGACAAGCGTTTAAAGCATGGCCATTATCGAATACGCCATCGAGCCAGTGAAAGTATAGTATAACGTGCAGTACCTATAACATAGTAAAACACAATATTTACGCGTTAAAGAAGACATGACTTTATTAAATTCGATCATGCACTTAGAGCGGTGAACCGAAAAACCACTTGTATCAACTTTGTGAGCAATTAATGCTGTTATTTTATTTTATCATACGACGTCTAACTTTACATTTTCATAAATGATTTAAATTATATTGCATAATTAGATTCATTTGAAGAGAAGACCAGATTGAATTTGCATTAAGGTGCACAACATTTTTCTAAAAGTTTTTTATTAAAGTTTTCATGCTAAATCGAAACCATGACCATTCTCCTTTATCAGCACTAAAATGTCTCACTTGTCAATTGCGCCATCCCTAGTCTGACCATCCACATACCTTTTTTTGGGTGTCTCAAGGGGAATGTCACTGATCAGAAAATGGACAGGGACCTTGTGAATACCGCTCGCATACCTCAGGAGTATTGGAGGTGGTGAATTGTGGTAAGCAGGAAAACCAAGATTGAGATAATAAATAAAAGATTTATTCCGAGCGACACATAGAACGAACGTGGCTTCGATCACTGACAACCCGAGAGCGCGCACCATAAACTATACAGAATACTTTTTCTAACTTTACACTGAATAGGTTGCGTTTACCATTTTCCAACAAGGCGGTGACTAGTACTTGAGAGCAAACTATGCCATACATAAACTGGACTAAAATAAAACATTGTTCCTTTTCATTATCATGATACTTTAAACTTGTGACTCAGTGAATAAGAACGTGAGATCGCAGATTCGAATATGAGTATCCACCAGCGAGATGGTGGTGGTGTAACCATTACTCATTTGGGCTAGGGTTGTGAAGGTGAGTGGCAGTCACTTCATTGTGTTTACCAGACCCTCAATGATGATGGAGATTTTACGAAATCTCTTGTTTTAGGACTATAACAACTCACAATTATGATAACCACAACTCACTCGACACACAATTAGCAGTGTTAAAAACGATACAACTCAACGATTCTCAAGTAAGTACTTAATATAATAATCATTTTGCGACTCTTTACTACGCAAAAAACACACACAATTTTTTTATACTAAAACAGTGGTTTCGGATCGGATCGGCTGACGGAATTTCATCAGCCGATTTGTTTCACTACCCACAGAAATTCACAGAATCCAACATAAAAGTAATTTCCGCTTTTATTCATTTTGAACATGACATGAGGAAATTAAAATATCTATATACTCTGATTTTTAAACATGTGGAGTAAACTGACAAATGCAAATGACAAGTTTGTATACATTTTGACGTTTTTCATGTGTCAAATTGAGTGATAATGTATGGGGATGACACATTGACATCTGTCCGTTTACTTCACATGATTAAAAATCAGGGTAAAGGTTATATTAGCTTCTTTTTTATAGGTACAGTATATTGGCTCACCTTACCTGATGGTAAGGAAAAGGAGGAGGAAGGAAGGAGGAATTAGCAAACTGAAGTGGCAGTGGGCTGGTCACATTAGCCGCAGAACTGACAACCGTTGGAGCCATGAAGTCCTTGAGTGGAGACCGCGACTCGGTAAACGTAGTATTGGACGCCCTGCTACAAGATGGGATGACGACATTCGAAGGCTGGCTGGAGTGAGCTGGATGAGAGTGGCTGAAAATCGGGAGCGGTGGCATGCATTGGGGGAGACCTATGTCCAGCAGTGGACGAGCGTGGGTTGCTGATGAAGGAAAAGGAGAGCTCATGTTGCAATTACAAAGGACGCGACGACTGGCATCACATAAGTTCTGTCATACTGGCCTGCGAGTAAGTATCGAATATCCGAGTAAATATTGTATACCTTCATTACTATGCAACTTCGGTTTGCATGTAAATGTGGAGATAAAAATCGTTTAAGTGCGAATTGAATTGTTGTATTGAGAGTTTTGGTTACTGTAGATAGTTGCCTGTAAGGTTTAAATACGGTATCCATACTAATATTATAAATGCGAAAGTAACTCTGTCTGTCTGTCTGTCTGTCTGTCTGTCTGTCTGTCTGTCTGTTACTCTTTCACGCCAAAACTACTCAACGGATTTAAATGAAATTTGGTATACAGATAATCTAGACCCTGAGAAAGAACATAGGCTACTTTTTATTGCGAAAAGGGGGTTGTAAGGGGTTGAAAGGGGGGTAAAAAGTTACTTTTCCACGCGGACGAAGTCGCGGGCGGCCGCTAGTAGACTATAAAAGTATTTTGTAAAAATATTTTCTGATATATGAGAAAATTCTTTTGGCACAGTGCTTATAGAAAGGTAAAGCTTCCGAAGAGATTGAAAGTCAACCGATTGAGCTGAAATTTTGTGTACACGTCAAGTTTGGATGAAAATACATGATACGGTAAACTTGGGTTTTTTAGGCGGGGAGTGAAACGGCATCTCAGCAGGCCTTCAAGGTGAGGATGACAGACTAATAGGAATAGGTACATTGTTTGTTCTTTTGTGCCTGTCAACCTCATATTTGGATCTCACGGCCGCTTACCATCAGGCGGAGTGAGGTCATCTTGATTGTCCCCAATATATTATTAGAAAAAAAAAATATGGCGGATCACCTAAGACCTATTTTTTTCATGCTTTTCTACAACATGGAAGTCAAATGAGAGGCCTTGTTGAAAGTAACTCGATAAGTAATGTGACGTCATTCTAAATTCAATATGGCGGAATATCTTAGGTGGCGGAGCGGAATAGTTACTTTTTATGCATTTCCACAATATGGCCTCGATTGAGAGTAAAAATTACAGGTGATACGTATAATCCTCTGCCATCTATTAATAGTAAAGTTAAGTAAAGTATCAGCCTATATACTGTCCCACTGCAGGGCAAAGGCCCGCATCATAGAAGTCAAGTGATCGCTACCATGATGGGATTAGGCTTAATCGCCACGCTTGCCTAATGCAGATTGGTGATCACAAACCCGAGCTATGTTCGAAGAATTAGAAACATACTTTTTGCTCGACCCGGAATTTTAGACACAGGACCCCGAGACCATAGACTGGTACTTAAACCACCAGACCATGAAAACATCTTATGAAACCATTAAAAATATTAAAGTAGGCGGTCTTATTTCGACTTTTTTTATTAAGGCGCTAACTCTTCTCTTTAGCAACCCGGTGTTGCCAGGAGGAACGCCCCGGCCAGAACTACTCGTCCATGCAAACAGCCCCTTAGGCGCAAGTCGGGTGAATGCGTCGCTCTTTGCCGCCCGTTCATTCCATTAGGGTAAATGGTGTGATGTTTGCATAGATACGAACAAACACGCCTACCATATCTATAGAAAATAATACATCTGACTGATGTGAATGATATAATTAGTGTCATCAAAGAGACTAGAGGAATAGAATAGAATAATTATTGGGGACATCACAACACGATAGAAAAGTCTGTTACATAATTACATTAAGCACTATTACACCTTAAACATAATATTCCACAGTGTATATGTGATTTTGGAACCTCGATCAAAAAAATAACTTTTCATAGAAAGTTGGTCACGTGGTTAATCATTTTGTATAGGGAGTTTTGATAATATAAATTTTGACTAATTTTAAAAACTCGTAGAAAAAAATTTGTTCAGAATAGGTAGTTAGTTGAAGACGCAAGTAGGTATTAGTAGTAAAGGGATGTAAGTGCTCACAGTTCCTGTATATACCTACCTATTAAGAGTACAAATTGTCAAAATTGTGTGAGGAATATAAAAGTAAAATTAGAAAAAAAACAAAAATGTAAGGCGAATAAGAACGATTCATAAAATATATAAATATTTACCTGATTCCGTATTAAGTACTTAGTTAAGCTCTTCGGATATCAGACAACAGACTAATCATGATAATTACACCCACACACTGAACAAATACAAGTGTTCGTCTCACGAATATCAGATTACCGTTACGTCGTTAAAAGTTGTTTTAAATATTTATACATTTTGTTGTCAACTCATTAACTAAACCAATCAAGGTAAATTCGACCTAAATGAACACGTACTCCTAATCGCCTTTCCACCTTTCCTTCCATTCGTATTGGTTAATATTACTTTCACAAAATTCAACTTACTTTGTCGATTTATTAATGCGCAGGTATAGAAGTATTTTTGAAGAAAATGTATGCGTAGGTATGTACCTAAATACACTGGGAAAATTTACCTGTTGATTCAATTTCATGCGAGGGTTTAATCCTCTTTGGGATAATTTAGTTAAGGTAAGAGTACTTCTAATCGTATGTGTACTTATTTTCTATTGCTTGAATGTATTCAGTGTCCTACCCATTGTTGTTGTTGTATATTTTGTCTGTTTGTCAATAAATGTTTTACTTACTTACTTTCTACAAAGAAGTACCTACTGGCCTATCTCTTAACCCTACGGAATTAGATTGTACTTTCGGAAAGGATATATTAAGCTATCTATCGCTCTAACAATATAAGGGCGAAAGTTTGCGAACGTGTATTGGAGTATGTATTTTTGTCATTTCTTCACTATTAAAGGCTGGAGCGATTTTAATTAAATTTGGTATGAAGTTAGCTGACACTCTAGATTAACACACTCCATATTATTGCGGGAAAATATCTTATCCCTACGGGAAAATCAATGAAAGTAAATTTTTTTTTGCTGAAAAATGTGTATAGTTATTATGTTTACTGTTTTACTTATGTTATAGGTGGCTATCGGGGAGACGGATCGCCTGATGGGACGCGACTGCCGCCGCCCATAGACACCTATTATTTTTATTTATTTACTATATATTTTCTCTTATATAGATAGATAGATATAACTTTATTGCACAAAAATCACAGTTTAAGAACGAGACATTACAGAAATAATAATAGAACATAATGCCAGGATAGACCGCAGAGCGCATCTAGCCGCTTCATAAGTTGATTTAATATAATACTGAAAAAGGTAAAAAATGGGCAAGGGGAAGTGATTGGTAAAAATCTACGCGGAAGCTTCCATTTTGGTCACAAAGAAAACTCGCTGACTCACTGTCTCATTATGGCAAAACCAATAATAAAATTAGATATCTTCCCCATGGCACGTCTAATATGCGTGAAGAAATCTCTTTTCTGGCAGAATAACGTCAAATCCCCGACAAGGAAAAAGCAATCATAATAAAAATTTGCTCCATGTAAAAGTTACACAACCTATTAGCATACGTACCGTGCGAGCTCACATAGCGTCAATTTATGTCCATGTAATATTGGGACAATTGCCATCTGAAGTAAACGAGACTGAGGGAATGTTACTGCCTCGTCTCCTAATTTATGAGCTGTAATATTCGCTCCGGCCGCCGACGCCTTTGCTCTCACCTGCCCTGCCCTCGTACATACAGCTTTAAGAACATAATCTTTATTACCTACGGGAGTACTTACGGGAGTTCCTTTATTTTATTCTCGGCTGCGGTGTAATATCTCTGGAAATGCTTCAGTATCAAATATGCAGAATCTCTGAGCGGGACGCATATGTAATGTTTCCTTAAGCTGCACGAATCCCGGCGGATTTATTTTTTGTCTCAGTGTAAATATGCAGAGTTTCATCTGCGGTTATTTCGGTTTCATCAGCTGTTGCTTATTGATTGTGACTCCCAGCCAATTCGCGTATGAATAATTAATCGCTGTGGCTTCATTTTGACTTCAAACGAAATCTGCTGTTTTATTTTTTTAGCCCGCGTTCGGCTTCCACGCCACAAAGCCCATCTTTCGTATTTCTTAAGTTGATTTAATGCCATTTTGCGATGTGTTCATTAACGTGATGACGTCGTAGAAAAGACGTGACTCAACTTTTTCGTGGCTTTTTTCAAGTTGGTTCCTTTGTCATTGAAATTGGTCGATGGGCCTCACCTCTTTGTTAGCGTGAAGTAAAAGAGCCATTTCTTGATTTTCTTTTTCTACTTTACCTATCTATAATATACATAGTTATAACGTTTTTATCGTATCATTGCTTACATATGTTATAGTATATTTTTAAGTGATTTGTAAGTAGTGATTGTATTCATATTGTATCTGTGAAATCTTTACTAACTTACTAAAGTACCTATTCTTAATTGCAAAAAAAGTGTAGGTAATGAAATGGTAAAAAAGGTCATCTTCGAGATTTCATATTATCTTAATATGGACAGCCTTTATGTCCATTAAAATAAAGTAATATTTTACTTAACTGACAATTAAGGTTTAATTAACATCTCTTAGTGCAGCAGTTAGTTATTTCCGCGTCAATACCCAAATTTCTAGAAACCAATATTCTCAAACAGCTTACATAGGGTTGTCGCACCCAAAACTTGCCGCACGTAATTTGAGCGTTGACAAAGTTACTACGCGCCGGTATTCAGTAACTCCGTACATCAGCCCAAGTGCACTTATGTTATTACGAGCTTAACTCATAGAGGCACTCGCGAGTCGGGGCCTTGGCGTGCAACCAGTGGGGTGGTCGCAAATGATTTGAGAACACGATAACATTGTGCTAGTTGGAAATGCCTCTGATTTGAGCTGAGCGAACTGACTTCTGCCTTTGATCCTTAATAGGATAACTTAGTGATTTGCTTCTTTCATCTTAACATATTCCCAGTTGCAATCAAAGCTGTCGCTTTGGAGCTTAGATCATGATTCAGGATTTAGGGAGTCTGGTAATTAAGTAGGTACAATGAAGCATATGCCGTCAGACCTTTGCAACCCTTAAATAAGGGTTAACCACAATCAACTAAATCATGGTTATGTAACCATCTGTTCCAGAAACTATCCGAATCAATCAAAATATTTTCCCTCACCGCCAAGCTACTGGTAAAAATATGCATAGAAGTTTGGAAGTTTTTGGTCTTGTATGCCCGTGCCTAGGAAAGCACGTTAAGCCGTTGGTCCTGCGCTCAAACCCTCTCTGGTCATGTCACATTGGTGTCCCATCGAATTAAGAGGTAGGAATAGGGAGTGCACTCGTGTTTGCGCATACACTTGAGCACTATAAATTATCATGCGTACGTGGCAGATCGTTAAGATCGACCGCCGTAGCCGAATCGGTTGGAGGTTATTATTATGTGTGTTATAATCTTCTCTTCTTCTTCTTTAGCCTGTTTCAACTATTTTAGTGTAGGCCTCCTTCAGCATTTTCCATTTCTTCCGGCATTGCGCTCTTTGCATCCAGTTTGACCCAGCCACTCTTTTCACGTCGTCCTTCCAGGGCGTTTGAGGTCTTCCTTGAGTTTTGTTATAACAAAGTTAACGTCTTTTAATTGTGTTTTAATGTAAACCTGTTTTTTTTTATTTTCCCTTATTTATAAATGGTTAACGAAGATAATTACTTTCGATAAACCTTCCTGGTTATTAACTCATCAATTAAATTAAGGAAGAATTTAATCGCATAACTTGGATATCCAATTTGTTAAAGAGTAATTTTTTGTAAGTACGCAGAGTAATCGATGATTCAGTAAGAAATCGACCTTAGCGTCAATGACATAAGGTAGTAATTTTCTCAAAATTCCTACTTAGTATACTAGGTTATTGGTAATTTGTCGTCATAACAACATACACAGTTTCTCATAAACGAACGCATGAGAAGGCCAAGACACCTTTTGGGTCGCTGTGCCGAGGTAAGGCTGAGTCTGGGTAAGTACAGTCAACCCCAAAAATATGTATACACTTTAGGACCTTGTCACAATACACTAAGAAAGAAGAGGTCGTTATACTTTCTTATATTATGTATTGTGACAAGGTCCTAAAGTGTATACATATTTTTGGAGTTGACTGTACCTAACCTAGTAAATAAATGATTCTCTAACAGCTAGGTAATAATTAAAATAAATATTAAATTATGATCCTTAATGCACAAGCATTGTGTCATTAATGATGTGTGTTTATGCTGCTGTGTTTACATGAATAACCACATCAATCATCATAAATTCACACAAATGTAACATCCTCTAACGACCATTAATCTTGTATTAGCATACCTCGAAATAGGCTGCTTCAAGATCATTCATCATATCTCGAAATAGATTACAGGTACAGCATCCGACAAATGCTTGTGTGTTGTTAAAAACTAGCCAAGTTCGAGTCGGAGTCATGCACAAACGGTTCCTGTACCATACCTAAATACCTATATATGTATTCAACGTTGGACATTTTGGAATTAAAATGTTGTACAAATCAGGTTATCCACAACCTGTTAAATTTCATCATTTGATATTCATGCCATTACAGTAAGATGAGAAAGATAGAAAGAGAAGAGAAAATTTACAGTTTAATATACTTTGATGTGAGGTCCCCATTATTAAATTGGATAATCAACAAACATTTTTGTAATTCATATTTTAATAGTCTACCAGTTGCTGTTATGGACATTGAGCAAATAGGAAAAAAAAACATACGGCATTTTTTTACGCACCTCTTCTTCATTCGAACCTTAACAACATTTTCACGTTTTGTTGTATGGGAGCCCTTCTTATAAATAATATTTGTATTATGTGTACGTATTTGTTATTATAGCGGCAACAATGGTTCAAGAGATACAAGCTTGTGACTGACTTACGATCAAACGGCAGAGTCTTATTTAGTAATAGGATCCCCGTTTTTAACTCTTGGATACGCATCCCTAAAAACAGCTGTACAGTGTACAATACTTATTTCATTGATGTATTAATAACGTAACAATAAAGTAAATATCAAGTAAGAAGAGCAAGTGGGCCACCTGATGGTAAGTAATCAATACCTTCCATGAACATCTGGAAGGTCACTACATCACCAGCCTATGAGAAAGGAGTACGCTTTCCCTGAAGGAATTTGATCAACTACAAGGTAGATACGCGTACGTAAAACATTAGTAAGGTTTACCACGTACCTAAGTGCAATCAGATTTATTGACTCCAAATATCGACATGACACCCAAACGGAGACAATAGACTAGTCTAAAAGGTTCAGTCCCCCGAACCTTGTTCAATTGCCCGAATTTCACTAGGAGCTGGCACAGAAGGTGTTGTGTGCAATTAGATTGCGCTCCAAGTCGGGCGCTCTCTCGGATAATGTGGAGCACACAGACTTGACAAGCAATATACGTACATGCAGGGCCGGCCCCCGCTGGAGTGCCGATAATCTGACGCTCGATACACTTATAGGATAGATTTTCTTGTGTGATGAATGAAAGCGATTTGAGAAAAGCTTGTGGTCGCGTTATTGGTTGGCATGTGTTGTACAAAAGTAAGCAGACTATTACAAATTAGGCGAAGAGTACACACATTATACAAAGAATGTCGTAGAAAAATAATATCGGTAATGCAATCAACTTTAAACCACGACCCTCTGTATGGAAGGCGCGTTCTAATCCATTGAGCTACCATCGTTTTTTGTCAACATGCTCATCCAACAATATGCTCGTAAATATAAGTGTATAATCGTCTCCTTTTACCTCTAAAGATCAATGGATATAGGGACAACTAACAACAAAACTAAATATTGCCATTAATAGTTATAAAGGAGGATATTGACCGCAACACCGTGAGTACACTGGCCATCTATCAAATGAGGACATAAGGGAAATCTAAAACCAAAGATGTGAGTGACCTTAAGCGTTCTCAACGTCAATTTATTAGGAGCTCCTTACTCATCTTACGCATCATGTTTACTTCAAGTTTTTGTAAGGAAAAAATGTTTTTCTACAACATTTACTATCATACAAAAACTGTTTTCATTTAAAATATAATCGCACATCCTCTGAAAAACTGTCCTAACACATTTGAGATATTTATTTTTAATATAGGCGGCGGCACCTTACCATCCCGTACTTACACACCCATAGCTTACCATCAGGTGATCCGTCAACTATGACAATTTTTTTTTCGGAAAGTTGCAGATTGAAGCGTACCTCAAATATTTTTATGTCCCCCATGAGATTTCAACTTCACTATTGCACTATCAAGATATGAAGATAGCGTTCTTAGCTCCACCACGGAATCTGTTGCAACAAGTATAAAAGCTTATACTAAGCTCCCTGGCCGTTCCTGTAGTTGAGCAGCCCTACCTAACACTAATTAAAAAATCCAGACAAGTGCGAATCTAAATCAGACATGGAGGGTTCCACACCAACTTAGAAATATTTAATAGTTATTTGATTACTTATCGCAGACCAGTGACCCTACTTCAATACCGGGCCACTATTTGTTTAAAATTGTATAATTACATAGATGGAGCTAGGTGTAGTTTACATCGCGCTAGTGTTTCGCCTTTGCGGACATAAAAACCTTGGCCTTGGTATGTGTAGAAAATAGACAATTACCAATTTACGAACTTCTTGCCAAATACCATGATTCCGTGAGAAGTAACAAAATAAAAATCGCACCACATCTTATACATAACTTACTTAACTTTATAACAGGTACAGGTATACACATTATAAACCTGGTTGGTACTACTAAAAGGAAACTCTGAAAAGAAGTAAAGACGGCCCACTAGTTACATATATACCAAGTACACTAAACAACCAAAATTAACGTTGCGATATTATTTATTCATTTCAGCTTGATACCTTTTTGGTAGATAGAAGGAAAGACCACAAAGTGATCTACATTTCGTTTTTTTGCTTGAGGTTCAGAACCCTAAAAATACAAAGACCGTAATGGAAAAGGGAAATGGACGGCTTTCAGTCCAAAGGGCTTGTACTAGGCGACACGGTCTAAATAATAATATGACCGCGCCCTTAATTTGTGAGATGGATCAGCCATTGTGAGTCTTAAATCTATTGTAGTGAGTGAAAGACTAGGAACAAAGACATGTTACTTTGAATGATTGGGCTCAAAATGGATGTTTCTTTGGTCGCTTTCTACGAGTAATTCTCTTACTTATTACAATGGTTGTATTAGTTGACATTAACGACCTTTATCCATGTTACTTGTCTTATGATAGAGCGATGGTAGTTCAGTGGAAAATAATTCACCTTCCATACGTTCGTTCGTTGCGGGGTTCGTGGTTCGAATTCGAGCTTGCATCTATGCATTTTTCAAATCTATGGTTATTTTTAGTATATTTGTACCATTTTGACATCTCATATCAAAAATAACCAATCACCTTGTAGGTGGACTTCAGTTTTACAGTACTCCATTTAGCGGATTTTTCACATGCGATAGCCTCCTTTGTCAGGTCCCTCCACCAGCCCATGGTCCTTCCTACCGTCTCGGCATACGGACCGAATCTTGGGAGACGCTCACCAGGTACTTGCTAAGGGCTCTTTCCCCGGTGCGTTTCTTCACTCCCTACTGTGTCTTTGTCCCATCTCAATGTCACTTCTCCCCAAATGGGGCGTGAAATACCACAGCACAAGCGACTCGCGCTCGGGCAGTTCGCATCAATCAAACTCCTTCCTAATAGTTAAGCATCTATTGTCAATTGATGAAAACGTGTATATGTCTCCATCGACTGCTGCGCGGAGACTGTGACCTGGCAGTTCTGACCTTTAATTCCAAGCCTGGCCTCAACTTAACTACACGATTGCCAATCACCCCAACTGTGATTCCAGGCGCTGTTGCGTGACGTTCACTCGTGAGAGAATGGCGTCCGCGCGGGTGTTTGCCGAGCTGATTGCGCCTTGAGGCGCTGTGTTTGAGCGAGCCCTGTAATCGAATAGTGAAACTGAATACACGGCTAAAAATATCACTGGCCGAATCGAAATTGCGTTAGGATCAATAGTTGTTTACAATAAATACGGTGTCTGGAAAGCGGAGCTGACTGCGAAGCGACGGCATTGGACGCGGTCGAATGAAGCGCTGATATAATTATGATGAAATGCTCTTTTTACTAAGAGCGATAATAAATATTCCTCAGTGGAGTAGATGTGCGCTTTCCGAATGGTATTTCGTTGATTCGAATCCAATGATGTACCCGTATCTCTGAATTTTTCAAATTTAGGTTTGCGTATTTATACAAAGTGTATAAAATAGGCGAACAATTACAATACTTTAATCATCTCTTATATCAACCATACTGATCAAAATAAATTTTGCGGCTTTTGAAAATTCGCATTTAAAAAATCATTGATCATCAGTCATGTTTTCATACATCGTCGACCTCGTGACTTAGTAATTTTCTTTGGAAATCGATTTTTTTTTCAATGGTTTCCAAAAATCATAGAACATGGATTGGTCAGAATGGTTGGTGTAAGTGGTGGTTAAAGGGCCATTGATAGTGTTACATACAGGGAGTAATAAATACATCCTGTATTATGTTACATACAGGTGTATTGATAAATGTACCAAATCAGATTAAGCCACAAATAGTTAATGACCAATAAATTTACCCAAACATCGCCATTACAATTTGTCACCCTATATTAAAGCTTTCCACATAATTCAAATTCACGTGCTATTCAGGATCTTGTATGAAGGGATTATGATAGATATGTCACAACTCGTGAGTGTATCCCGACTTAAGATGTAATTGTTAGAACGATTGCCCTAAAAGAGCTGCCATTTTGTGATATTCTATCTAAAAATATTATTAATGGATATCACTAAAATCATTTTTTTTATAGGTTTCCAGAGTCCATAAATAGTGGTAACAACTACTGTAAAATAATAAGTTATTAAGGTGCGATTCGACCAATCTTTATCAAATCAAATCACGACAGTAAATCTTTAGTATAAGGCTGTTCGTCGTGTTCCATACGAATTAAAATGTTATATCGTTATACCATAGATTTATCCTCGGATGAATATTGGTCGCGGGCCTAGGTAGGTACAGTCGACTCCAAAAATATGTATACACTTTAGGACCTTGTCACAATACATAATATAAGAAAGTAGCACAACCTCTACGTTCTAATATGTATATAAAGACAGACAAGCACTTGGCTTCAATCACACCTGATGTTAAGTGATGATGAGGTCTAAAGTGGGCCATGCTTGCTCATGAAGAGCCTATTTCTTGGGATTAGTTTTACAAACAGTGGGATTCCAACTAAGTAAGAGAAAATTCATCTTGAGTGCATTCAGGTAAGCCAAGCTTGTTACCTCGAGTTAGTAAATAGGGTTGACATCACTAGATTACAATAATAAGATTAAGTTCAAAGCTTCTAGTCATTCGATTTGTATTCATCGTATCGCCCGCCTCGCGAAGCGGATTATAAGCTACCGTTTAGGTTACAAGGTCTTGCTGTTTTACGAAAATTACTTTAGCATTTCATCAATTTGCTTAAAGAAAATACGGGACAGCAAATAAACCGATCCATTTTTCATGACCGAAAAAAGCAAAACACATGTGCGATGTATATATGTGTATTTTATCACACAGCGCCATCTATTGGTTGCATGGGAAACTAATGCCCCGAAATGAAGTGAGGGCGGGCCACTAGTTTTCATTATAAATGTGCTCAGTTGCTATAAAAGATAGAAAAGTTTTAAATTTTAATAATAGCCGAATCTATTGATGGTAATAAAATGGTCTATCTTTATTGTTGTAATTGTTAGATTATAATTGGTTCGTTAGATTATCACTAAGCAAGCTATGTACCAACATTTTCATCTGATCACTTTTTTGTGGGAAACCCAATGTCAGCGGTTATTCACCGCTGGCATCACCACTAAGCGGACTACTTAGTCTGATTATTTTTTTTAGAGTGCAGCTTTTGCAGCTATTATAATGTGCTATTACTGCCGCCCATAGACACCTGCAACACTAGTAGAGTCACAAGTTGCTACCAACCTTTCACCCCCTTTCCCCCAAATTGGGCCTCCGGTAGGTACCCTTACTCACTCGACGAAACACAGCGCAGGCGCTGCTTTACACCGGTCTTCTGTTGGGCCGTGATACCACGAAGTGATTACTCGCCGATTCATACCGAAAGCGTGGCTCGCCCACGATTGAAATCGGTTATAATTTCGGTCTACTTTAAAAACTTGATGTTGAAGGATACGCTACGCAAACATAATATTATTTCATACTCGGCTTTAAGATTGGTTTACATGGAGCGAACGCTAGTACGAGTCAGTATGCCGAATACCTGCACTGCAATTATTAGGCACTCGCACTGTGAGGACTTCACTTTCGAATAACTTGCATGTTTCATCTGAGAGCCCAATTCGAACTGGTTACGACTGAATTGGAGTTCCTTTCATAAGCGCCGTGTACCACCTTTGTTTGAATGCGACATTTTGTTTTTGTGTCATTTGTCTGAAGCAAAATATTGTGTTGTGGTGTCCAAATTAAGCAATGTATTTTCTATCTTTCTTACATAGACACACACAGGACCGGAAAAATGGCGAACTTTGACGTCGGAGGCAAAGACCCACTTTGGGTCACTAAGCCAGCGTAGTAAGTAAGTACTATCTTTCTTTCTTAAATAATCGTATTTACAAGACTGTTCAGTTGCAATTCAGGTGTCGCGTAGACAGCAAAACGAACTGTGGGAGAGCCACGCTTCGGCATGAATGGGCCGGCTCGACCGGAGTAATACTCGTACCATTGCCTCACAGAAAACCGGCGTGAAGCAGCCCCTGTGCTGTGTTTCGCCGAGTGAGTGAGGGTACCGGAGGCTCACCCGGGGGGGAAGGGGATAAAAGGTTGGCAGCGCACTTGTAACTCCACTGGTGTTGCAAGTGTCCATGAGCGGCGGCAATTGCTTACCATCAGATGATCCGCCTGCTCGTCTGCTATCTATCACATAAAAAAAGCGAGCTGCTGGCGTACGAGTAAACAACACATAAACAGGACAGCTAGCTCGCACGTGCTCGCAACGTGTAAACCACCCGTTAAAATCGCAAACGTTCTGGTGTTTATACCGTAATTTCTGGCGAATAATAAATCATCATTATTGAGAATAGACTTATGAAATTAAGCGTACGCGGCGTTATTAATAGTACCCACGATTTTGCCAGTTTGTTGGCTATTACCGATCACGTGTCTATTCCGCAGAGGCAGACAATATATGAGTAATGTAGAAATTCGTGCCTCTCTGGTTAATTAACATTTCCAATGTACCTCGAGAGAAATTTGTACTTGTATGAGTTTGTATTTAGCTTCATTATGTAAGTAGAGTTGTGTAACTTATGACTGCGTGATGTAAATAATACATATCTATCTTTGGTGTCTATAGGTATGTGGTATGTATGTCTATGGGCGGCATCAGGTGATCCGTCTGCTCGTCTTCCACCTATCACATAAAAATAAATTATCTTTTAGTGATGATTATCACTGTACACCTCAGTAACATATTGTTAGATGAACACTTAGATGAGCGGCGTTAGGTCAATGGATGAAAGATTGATTTATTTTATTAAAAAAAAACTATCTCAATTACCAATATCTTTGTTTTTTTAGCTATGACAAATGAATTATTATTATTATTCTTATTCATAAGTTTATATAAGTTCATAATAATGAAGAATGAATTGCAGGGAAAAGTGAGAGAGATTTTTATACCATGCGTATTTTGATTTCCCAAAATGCGTGGGCTGTGGGATTTAATCCCGCTTCTATCTAGTTTTAGCTGAAACGTAAAATATGAATTCGCAGAACTATAAGTATTTTGTAAATTTGTGTCTACAATTTTGATAAATCCGAAACGTGCTTTGTCAGTATGTCATTTCCCTCACCGCCGAATTAATTGTAGGAAAACGCACATAGATTTGAAAAATCCTGATGTGCATCCTCAGATTCAAATCTACACTCTCCCAGTATGTAAGGCGTACGATCTTTCTTAACTACTAAGTACACTGAGCTACCTACCATCACTGTGAAATTCTCTTATATCAACGAGCCTAAAGGGTATCTGACATGAAAAACCAGCGTATTGTGGCTTTACATTACATTACTGAGTAAATACGTCTAAAATAATACTTGCGAAAACGTATAACAGTTTTTGCCTGTGCTTTCTTTTGGGCTTAAATCGTTGTTTTGCCTCTCAAAGGTCAATGTTTGCACTGAGGTTTAGGCGGACTCATTTGTTACCCTCGACGGTCTTATTAAATATGTATGTATTTATGTAGATTACGTTTTATTTTTCTTCGAATTTTGTTTTAGTACTTTTCTACCTGTTGAACGACAGAACGGTAAGGGTGACAGGATTGGCAGATCAGTAGCGCTACCATGAGGTGACATCTAAAACTGACATAACGTAAACTATTGCTCTGTCTCTTTCAAATGCATCACAATGAAAGAGACAGAGCGATAGTTTTCGATAACGAGGATAGTATTTCAAACTCATGGTAAGGCTACAGGTAGGCCGCCGTCAGATACGAGTATATTGGAGCAGGCGAAGTTTGAAATGTCAATAAGTATTATAACTTTTGAACAGTTTGAAATGTCAATAAGTGCCGTATACTACAAGTTACAATAAATATTATCTGGACACTAATGATTGATATGTTCATCACAGCCTATTATCGATATCAGACGCAGAACCAATATCTTTACTTGCTTTCCGAGGCACGGAGGTAAAGACCGCCAACTTCCAGACTATAGACTGACACTAAGAATTTCTGAACAGAAAAACTCTGGTACAAATTTACAACCTTATACCAACATTGGCCGACCGACAGACAGACGGACACATTTTCCCATTTATAATATTAGTATGGATATTGTCTATTAGCATCTTAAGCTACACGCACCGCGTAGTTACTGGGCCAGTTTTCCCGGCTCCCCCTTTTATGCAGTTCTTGTACTTTTTCCTTTCATACGGAACTCATTACGAACGGCTAGGAAAATGGAGTAAGCGTGTATAGGAAATAGGCCAATATCCATCAAAGCAGAGCAAAGTGGGGATGTGTTGAGAAACAACACCATCATTTGACCGTGGGAGAGCCACACTTCAGCATGAATGGGTTACACGACAGATTGATGCCATGGCTTCACAGAAGACTGTCGTAAAGCAGGGTAAAGGAGGTTAAAATTAAAAATTATTCGTTTAGCAGTTTCATCTTAACTAGTGGTCAAATATTTGCAATAATGTTTCCACTGGATATTGTAATGTATACCTACAATATTGATGAGACAATCGTCAGCTCAAAACTACAAAATTCGTCGGGTTCGGATGGTTGTAAAGTGGATAGCATATCTACCCGGTCTGTATAATGAAGTGGGTGGGTTGTGGGTTCGAGTCCCACCTGAACCCTCCGAGGTTTTTTTGAGTGCAATATTTACTTAAGAATAAATTGCAAAGAATTGCTATACCAAAAATAAAAATTAAAGGTTGGCGGTTGTGACTTTACTTGTATTGCAGGTGGTAAAAACATTTTGTTTAAAGTTTGCTAACCTGATATTGAAAGGTTCGCCCGTAGATTTTCGACTAAAACATCCAGGCCTGTTACTATAATGTATTCTGTGTCTAAGCTTTGATTCCCAGAAGGGAATTTTGGTTTCGGTCGGGTTGGTAGTGAATTTAAGGTATTTCAAGCCTGGCTAAATTATCGCTACGCTAGAGCCTTTAACAACTTAATCCCGGTGCCAAACCAACAATGACAAATATTTGTTTTGTTTTGATAACGTAAGATGATAATAAAATAATGTTTAACTGCGGATGGCGCATTTGTAGGGGACCCTGCCTCTTACGCCAAAGGTCGTGGGTTTGAATCCCACCCTGGACAAACATTCGTGTGATGAACACTTGTGTTTGTTCAGTGGCTGGGTGTAATATTATTTTGTGTTTTCCTTGTTATCTGATATCTGTAACACAATTAGTGCTTAAGCTATGTACCTAATGTAGTAGTAGTGGTATCGCTTCGGTTGAGCCGACCCATTTATTCCGAAGCCGAAACATTAAAAATGTTTTTATTTCAGTTCAACGTTCTGAATCCAGTGAATCGAATTGTCGTTTCATGACATTGAATCCAAATTGCAAATATTTAAGTAAATAGATTAAAGTAAATAAAATGTGACTAAAGGAAACTAACAACCATTAAATCTCATACAGGGTTGTCACCACTATTAACGCGGTCCGTGCGCGCCTTGCCCGGAATGGCCCATTACCGACAAACAAGCTCACTATAGGCCATCGTCACGAACGGTTTTATGCCACACTGATTCACAACATTAGTCTCTGTGACAGTGACTTGCGTTTTAAGTCAACGTTGCGTTGTATTCGTGTTCGAGTATTTCATCCGACTAATATTATAAGCGTGAAATTTTGTAAGTATGGATGGATGGATGTTGGCTCCTCTTTCACGCAAAAACTACTGAATGGATTTTCATGAAACTTTACAATATAGCTTTTACATCAGAATAACACATAGGCTACAATTTATAGAAATAATTATATTGAGTGGGTTGTAATACAAAATAACTCTACGCGTACGAAGTCGGGAGCGGCCGCTATGTAGTGATATAATAATTTAAAGCGTAAAGTCAATGCTTATAGATAGATAGATAGATTCTTTATTGCACAAAAATAGAATACATGAGTGAAGCAACAGCTATAGACTGTACAATAAGGCGGTCTTATCGCTTGTAGCGATTTCTTCCAAACAACCTTTAGGTAGAGGAGAGAAAACAGCGTGTTGCTTATGTGTTTTTTTTATGTATAACAGAAAGATTTATTTGATGTTATCAGTATATTATAATCCTAACATAGAGGTTAAAAAATCACTATCCCACTTACAGGGCTTGCCTTGTCTCCAGGTGTGCCAGGTCTCCATCATAGAAATCAAGTCAACGCTACTATGACGGGACTAAGCTTAATCGTCTAACGTCTGCATTACATAGCGAAGATCACAAACCCGAGCTATGTTCGAAAATTCGTAAACATACTTGCTTGACCTGAGAATCGAACCTAGGACGCCGAAATTGCTCCCCTGTAATTAAACCACTAGCTAGACGAAGAGGGCGTCACATACATAGATAGAATGAATTTTATAGTAAACAAAATGCATTACTTAGCTAGTAAAAAAACTTTAATGTTATGTTTAAATATTCACTTCTTATCTTTTTGCTGTACCCATTAATTCTAAGATTATTACGTTTTTACAGCGTTGATATCGCAAAGTGCTACTAATTCAGATAAAAAGGTTAAAAGGATTTACAGTCCCTCAGGACTTCGGCACAGCGAAACAAGTGTCAGTGAAACTAAATTGTAAAAATACATTATTTCGGTATCGGTGTATGCAGACTTCAGATTTAATTGAAATTCAAACATTTTTTTGCATCATTTTAGGTATCGTATCTTAATTGGGCCCTTCAGCTCATTACCATCTAGCGAGCTAGATGGTAACATCGTGATCAATTATAATAATTTTAATTTTAATTATAATCATTCTAACGTATATAACCATATTATACAAGTTAATGGTATATTTTGTACTCAGCCGTTTTGAAATGTAAGTGTTTTTTCAAATAATGTTTTCTTTTGCGATAGGTGGCAAGCGAGAATATCAACTGATGGCAAGCGATTGTGGCTGCAGATACTGCCTACCCTTTATCTTCCTTTCCCTTATACATAACGCATACTCTGCTTCACGCTGGTTGAGCTTTTGTTGGTTGGTGAGGCGCTGGTATCCTGGCAGTTTATTCTTGCCGATACGTGGCGCTACCACGGACGGACAGTTTGTGAGTTCAAAAGTGAAAAGGATTTTTCATTTACAAAACACTGCGTTTTACTGTCATTCGTACACTGTGAGCCCCGTTCGATTGCCTCTTAGCTCATTACCGTCTAGCTCGGCAAACATCGCGATCGACAAGGGGCTTTTTGCGACTCGTCTCGTGTTGATAGTCCTTGTAACGGGGCTTTTTCTGATACTGCGGAGACGGTTCCGGCTATATTGGCCTTAGAAAGATCGGACTTGGAGAGTGGTATTACTGCTTACCTAACTAACTTTACTGAAACTAGATTATAAATTTGACATATCGAGGGTGAAATTCCAATACCTACAGTAGAAAAGAGGTTTTTTGGGAAAACGATTTTTTTATGTCAAACGGCATTAAAAGTGGCGGTGGCCACGAGGTAGACCGCATGGCGGGAAGAGCTCGACTCCTATAGACCCAACTGGACCATAATCGCCAACAATCGTGAAATGTGGAGAAAGGGTAGGGAGGCCTGTGCCCAGCAGTGAAACACGACGGGCTTATAATAATAATAATGGCATTAAGGTTATGTTAATTAATTTGTGTGATAGGAGGTTTGGCACATAACCGAGGATATTAAGCACTTGTGGTGTAGAAACAGCCGAGAATAAACCATACCTACTACTACCAAGCGATGGCTTTTGGAGAACAATAATTTAAATTTAATGAAATTCCGGCTTTTTAGATGGTTTTACAATCACATAAAAATATATTTCAGAGATTGAAATATGTGACCAATTATTTTTTACAGATAATTCTGGCATTTTTTTTTTCAATCTCCTACCAATCTTTTAGTATCACTTCTCAATTTATTCTACACCAATTTATTACAAAACTGGTAAGATAGAATTTTTTGTATACAAAAAATGGACCCAGACCCTCAATCGAATTTGTTTTTGTTATTCGATTAAAGTTTCCATTACGCCCGAACCTTTTCTGGAGCAATTCGTATAAAACCTAAACTGTCGATCTGTCTTTTAAGAAACGTGGCAAGGGATTCCTCTGGAATCCAGATACGGACGATTTTTAGTAACAATAACCAAACGGTCTCCTACAGTTGCAGATTTATCGACAGTTCGATTATCGATAAAAAAAATCGCGTCACTAGTCAGACTATAGTCTGACCAGTAGCCACGATCCAGTGGCCAGTGTCATTAAAAACGTTACTAAGACCATTTATTGTAATGGTAGCGGTGAAAGAATGGATGAGGCTCGCAGGTGACCGTAGTGAGTGGCGTTATATAAAAGAGGCGTTATACCTTCAGCAGTGGGTGGATGTGGGCTGACATGATGATGAGACCATTTGGTCTAAGAAACATTTTTTAATCTTTTGAATAAATTAGACTCCAATATCAATGGACTGATGTTTTAACTCAACTTGCCATTCCACGTTGCATCTAACCATTGCTTTGAGGGCACGCTACATCCATCCATACTATTTATAAAGATGTAAATTCTTTAAACATCGACTTACAGAGTGAAACTAATGTCCCGAAACAAAGTGAAGACGAGCCAATCGTAGATGCATAAACAAATTCTAGTACAGGTGAATTTATAGGTACTAGAAACCTAAGTACAGTAGTAGGTTGCTTAAAAAACTATCAGATGTGTTAAATTATGCTGTAGTATTTTGAAAGCATTAATGCAACCATAATATTGGCCTATTTGCCTTATTGACACTATTAAAAACGATGTTAACTTACATGTTGTCGATAGTTTTTTTTACTAAAAGGCGACTCTACATTCCACTCGGCGGGCGTCCGTTTCGGAAATGCTGCCAATTTCTCATCCCTAATTGAATTTGGTGTCAGAAATCATTCGGCTTGCGTGCTACAAATTTTCTGCTATATTTGATATAGCGACCGAAGTATGATTCTTTTATCTCGGATCAAGCCTCTGCGATTTGTCAATTTGATTCAAAGCAGATGACTAGGTCTATAATTTATAGCTTTAATTAATTTATGGGAAAATCTGAAGGGCAGGGAACGTTTTGACAATAATTTAAATTTACATTGTTGGTTCTGGCCTATAGTGTCGTGGCTAAATATTGGTTTTAATCACTTTATGGTGTGTCCGAATGTATTTCATCAAACAGAATTTATCCAAAAACCACACTAGCCTTCCGGGAACCCAAGTTATCCTTTTAGTACACGTAGTTTTGAATATGAATGAATATAATCTACAAATTAAATGAATACTGACGGACATAAACGATAAATATAGGTACTTTTGTTTCCGTTTTTTTTTTTGGAAATAAGCAGAAATAAACTTTTTAAGACTTATGCATCGAACAAAAAACAAATAAACATCGGAGAAACAAAATTATCAGTTAATAAATATTATGAAACAGGTATTAAATTCTGAGAAGCAATAAAATCGCAATTTCGCAAATGTTTAAAGACAATCTGTTGCTTTGTGTTTTATATTAATTTAAGGAATAATGACTTACCCCATGGAGAAAGTTATAAAAAAATCTGGTTTTACCGCCATCCAACCGCCATCGGATGTTGAGCCACAAAAATTTTAAGGAAGTTGGCTCTTGCCTAGCAGCTGACCAAAAATGATTCCTATATACAAAATGACAAAAGGAAGCATACTACTTTTTGTGATTACGAATATCATCCAGGCAATAAAATAATTAAACAGTAGATAATATTTCCTTAAAATTGTTTCAAGATTTACAATCGTCATAATTTATTTGATCCTAATTTGTCAAATTACAATAAAACCATCACTTCCAACAATCCCTCCTCTTATACACAATATCTTTGAAGACGTCGTGGAAATTCTATGGGGACAGATGAATTAATTAATTCCGTACAAAGATGAAATGTCTCCAGGTACCTAGTGATTAATATTCATGACAAAAGCTCCTTACAACTACGGTACTGGCCCTCTCACATAAGTGCTCGGTCTAAGAAATTCATATAACCGAGACTTCCATTCTAAATATAGGGATTGTAATACGTACTATGTTTAGAGTTAGTCTCGAGTTAATTTGAATTAACCAACCGTGAGAGAACTACGCTTTGGTATGAGGTTGCATTCACCAAAGTGACACCACGGCTTCGCGGTAAACTGGCGTGAAGCAACGCTTGCATTACGCTATGCTTCGCCGAATGAACGCATACGAGAGGCCCAATTTGCGTGAAGAGAAAAAAGTCGGCAGCGTACTCATCACTTTGTTGTTCTTGCAGGTGTCCATGGGGCAACTAAGCAACCATCAAGTCAAAATAAAATGGTGCAGGCAATTTTAGGAAACATCTTTTTTATTTTTTTGAATCACGATCAAAAGTCGTGTTAACTCGAGTAACGTTTACAAATAGAGTTGATTCATTTGACAATATTAGTTAGCACATCTCTAGGTTACTTCTCTATCGAGTATTTACTTATAAATGAAAAAATACTGTGTGCATTACCGGCGCTGGTACCCCCGTACCGTGTACCGGCTAGCCATCTTCAAGGAGGATGGTGACCCGCATACTGACCATATGGGCTCGATCCCCGACATAGTCATAGACGACAGAAACTTCAAATGCTACGTAAATTTTATCACTTTTTTTAATTCTTTTGCATTAAATTAACTTTATCGTGAACAAAAAAAACAACATTTAAAATGATTTATCTCTTCTGGAACCCATTTGTAATTACTCATTTAAACACTTTCCTTTCAACTGTAATAAAATTGGAACTTGTTTAAAGTTTCAAATTAATTTTAATAACTTCAGCTTGAAGGTGTTTCATTTTAATTGGATGCATCAAAGATAGTTAAAAACATGAGCTAATTTATGTTCAGTTTTCATTGAAAGTTATGAAAATACTATTTAGGTTTGTTGACCTTTGCACGAAGGTAGAGAAAATGTTTAATGCTTGTACAGTCAACAGCAAAAGTAGACGATCATGTGAATCACTTTGAGGCTATACGGAGTTTGCCTAAGAACTGTATGAATTTGACACCATACAGTTCTGACGCGCACTCCGCTCAGTATAGAGTTTTTGATTTTGATCATCTACTTTTGCTGTTGACTTTACAAACATAGTTCTTCTTATGTTTATGGTCCTAAATTAATAAAGGCGAATATCCCGCTGTGGTTTCAATAAATATTTATGTTGGTGTGTTTCCAAACAGTGTGGAATGGTTAGTGAACTTAGTAGTTTTGTGGTATAATTTTCTTCACTAGCCCCTGTCTCAGAATTCCTGTCATAAAAGTAATGGTTTACGTCACTAAAAGATGTACAAACGATAAGAAGACATCATACAGTTTGCGAGTACTTATTAGAAAAAAAGAAACTTATTTGTCATAAAATTCAATAGTTTCTGATATGTGAGCGTAGTGAATTGTCTGCTCATCAGCTACTTATCACATGAAAATAGTGAAACTTGGATACAATTGGTCTGATTCCCCTGTTATAGGGTTGTAAAGGTCAGTTACTAGACTCCCCAAATTCTGAATCATGTGCCAAGCGTACCCTGGGCTTACACAACCTGAAATCACACGCCAAGATGAAAGAGAAACTGTACCGCGATCCTAGTATATGAGCGCATTGTAATATATTTATTAAGAAAGCGTAGGCCTTTGCTTCGACTTGACTCGACTGTTTGTCGTGTGGGCGTATACAACATCAATCTTAACTCGGCTCGTCTAGCGTAGACCCAATATTATAAGTAACATGTGTTTTTAAACTTTCGCGTTGCATTATACAAATACTTGACATAAACGTAGTACATAAAATAGTAGTAGTAGTAAAATAGTATAAGTACATTATTTAAAGCACTTACTGCTTGACGTTTCGACTGCGTTACAACAGCCGCAGTCACAAGTGGACTGGAGGCGCACGGCGTCGTCTATAATGTACGGACAGCCGCATATTAGGTTACTACAATCTGTCAAATTTCCTTAGTTCATATTGAACCAAACACGTTTGACATAAAGGTGAGGTTCGATTGAAGAAATTTGACAGGATTGTAGTAACCTGATGTGCGGCTGTCTGTACTTATATTTAAATATCTTCGCTTTTAGTTCTGTTTATGTCAAGTAGTTTTATAAGTCCATTCCGTGCGCGTTAGGTCCTGAAATAGAGTGAAGGTGCGTCCATTTCAAAGGAAAACATAATAATATGTTGGTTCCATTTAGATCGCAACGTACGAAGTATGATGAATAGTCGAGTAAATTAGCAGAAAAGAGGGGAAAAAACGATGCGCCACTTTCACGAAAACGCTTCCATTTTTCAAGGCTTGATAGGTACATTACGGCGAAAACTGCAAATGTTCTGGAAGGAGCGATACAAATAAAAATTTCTTTTTTTTATCAAGTTTGTTTCCTGTTGTATTTCTGTGAACGAGCTCACTAAATCTTACACGCGTCAACATCACCGCTAAGAAATCCTTAACGAGAAATATTATGTCATTTGCAGTGCTCGGCGCTTCATGTAGGTTTTCTGTGAGGCCTTTGTAGGCACCTACGACTCCGGGGAGTCGGCCCTTCATGCCAAAGCATGACTTTCCTACTGTGATCAAATTAATTATTTAGTTCTCTTTGTGAATTAGTAACCCTGCCACTTTATTAGTTTTATAGTGGTCATTATTAAACAACATCAGAGGCTCTATGGGTATTTTGAAACACCAAGACCAAGATTTTACGCCTATTCGATGAGAAAGTAAAAATAAGTAATTTTATTAAGGTCCCCTTCAGGCATCACGCAACCTTTTTGTCCTGTTTCAACCTTACAAAAAACGCAAAGGAAAGTGCGTAGCAGACAACCCTATAAAAAAATAGGCCAGCTATATCGGCCTCGCGAAGGCAACGTTTTGACTGACTTGCGTCAGGCTTACGGACTGAACATTTTTCCCACTTATCCCGGATGAGGCAGAACTAAGATATATAGTTCTAGCGCTGCCCCTAAGAATAATAAGCCTCTTATTCTCGGGTTAACGGAGGTGCCTTTACAAATCGCCGGCCTACAATGGGAGCTAGTTATTCGGCAATCAATCTGGCTGAAATAATGTAACGAGTGGTGGAATATACCTTGCCTTTTGTAATATCATGTTATTTTTTCCACCTAATTATCACTTGATATTGAATCGGATCATCGATTTGACTTCGACTGCCCTGGCCGGTGTTGGTATTAAACAGACTTATGTATAGTCCGAGGCAAGAAAGTGTAGTTATGTACCTTGAGTGCGCAGAAACCAATTTTGATAGAAAGTCTTCTTTTATACAAGTGCGCAAAATAACGCTTTTCGTGCCTCCAGCTATAATTACTTATTGGCGCAAGTGTTTCGCTCTTTCGATTTACCTTTTTTTTATTCAATGACAGACAAGCATTTCACCTCGATCACACCTGATTTAAGTGAAGATGAGGTCTAAGGTGGGCCATGCTTGCCCGTGAAAAGCCTAGTCACTCAACCTAAAACATTTTCGTTCATATAATTTACCACTTAAAAAAAAATTCTAACTGCAGTGCAGATGGACAACTAACAACCACTTGGTTAGTGGCTTATTTTTATTTCATGACTCTTGAGTTTGATTGACTTCGACTGTTTATCAATAATGCCCACTAGACTTAGCTCAGGTACTTTTATAAGTAAAAATGTTAAATGAAACTTTTAAATAAAGACTCACAATACCCCCAGTATGTATTCTGCAAGCCACTAGTAAAATATAAACAAAAATAAAACTGTCGACAAGTCAAACCGTACAATAACATGGAAATCGTCGGGAGCATTTTGTAAGCGAACTATTTGCAGAGGTTGTTTCAGTCGGTCGAAACGCTCCTTGCTCGATGTCCGGCAGGTTCGGCTAAATTGATGCAAGCTGTAGTCGAGCTGCTAAAACTGCATTCGCTAGTGTTGTCGGATTTTGAATTTTATACTATTTAGATTATAATGATATGGGACTAGTGGCCTTACTAAGGTGCATTCACCTATTGGTGAATATATCAAAGTAGGTATGTAACTATTAGCCTATATACTGTCCCACTTGAGGGCAAAGGCCTCCATCATATAAATTAAGTCATCGCTACTTTGATCGGATTAGGCTTAATAACCACGCTAACTAATAGATCAACTGTCCTTTACCCAAAAGCTGCCTGGAAGAGATCGCTCATAGTGATAAGGCCGCCTTTGTTGTACATTACTCCTGTAATAACTAGTTTTAAGTTTTATACCTCTGTTTTGTGTGCAATAAAAAGTATATTCATTAATTATGAAAAATATCATCCTATGTAGGTATTGAGATATAATTCATTTAATCTGACTTTTATTTTATGAATACGTAATAGAAACAGGCAATAGCTTGTTCTTGTATTTCTAATTCAAATCCAAAGTTTTTACTGAAAAATAATACTTTTGAATTTTTGTGTAACTTACATAATTTAAGTTTCGCTTTCAGCAATCTCTTTAAATCTACGCGATGTGTTACGGTCTTGCTTGTACCAACTACCACACATCAGGTTACTGCAATGAGAAGCAGTCGAGTTGCCCATTTCCACTTCAATCTGGCAACAACACTTTTACTCTCTAAGCAAAGTTTATTTTACTAATCCAATTTTGTAAAGGAGTTGGCAGCACTGGCTGGGTCGGGATGCACAAACGAAATGACACTGCAGCCAGCTTATTGCTGCAAACAGAATAACCCAGACGGTTGGATGCAGATTTGCAACATGCACTACGAACTAAATTCGAGCACATAGTTGCAAGTTATGCAACCACGGGTCCAGAGTTAATAGCTGTTAATTAAACTAGAATTTTAAATTGGCACGTAACAAATTTAACTGGGAAAAAAATAACGAAGTCGGAGTCGAACTCGCCCGTTGGGAATACCGTTTATAGATTATATCGAGGTTTGAAAGTTCGAACCTCTTTTAATAATTTATTTATGAAAAAAAGGAAAACATGCACCTGCTAACAGTTGCCATATATCATATTAGGTATATTATTCAAGGACAAAACAGGGTGTTTTGATTGTACCTATTGCAGACCGGCTATTAAAAATTAAAAATTGTCTAAAATGTCACACGATTAATCCTATTTTAAAGTTTGTACCAGTTGATGAACTTTGAAATGATTTCTTGAAAGGTAAACTACCATGCCACCAATGCTTTGCACCAGAGTCTTACCAATCCAACGGTCTCGTGGTTTTTATACCTCATTATTATTAAAAAAGAAAATGCTTGGCTTATCCAAGCCAAAAAGAAATAGCACATTAGAATAATTATTCATTTGAACGATCAAAGAAGATCTAGGTACACGTTACAAATGTGAAAAAGACACAAAGAAAATCAAAGGTTTATGATAAAAGGGAAAAAATATCATCCGTACAAGAAAAGAGAGAAACCAGATGACATTCGGAAAAAAGATTCAAAAGTACAATTTCTTATTGCCGCTCGTAACATTTAAAGAGCTGTTTGTTTTATCGAAATATAGGTCTTATGATTTCTCCAACAGAATCTCGTTGCAGTCAGGAGTTTAAAATAAATCGTCGAAGTTGGACTTGGATGAAACAGTCACCCAGATATGAATCGTGAAAAGTTGTTTCCAATGAACGAGAATTGCTTACTAAAGAAAGTAGCGGGGTGGTGGGATGAGAAATAGACAGTTCTGAACTAAAGGAGTTTATGCATCAAGCAAGTTTACTGTAGCCAAGACTTAAAATAATATATTATCCTATTTTTTATATTGAGATGACCTCACTCCGCCTGATGGTAAGTGGCCGTGCGATCCAAATATGAGGTTGACAGGCACGAAAGAACAATCTAAGTACTAATATAAATATATGATAATATAAAATTTGGCTTTATTTTATAGCGATAGGGTAGCGTGAATAAGGAAGAACGCTTTCTAAAAGGGAGATCAAAGGTTCAAATCCGGGCTCAAATCTTATTTGTACACGTATGAACCGCTAGCTCGCCGGACAACGTGGCATCAGCACGTTTTGCATTGATTTTCAAACTCGCAATTCTTGAGATTACTATTTTGCAGTTAATCTTATTTCAGTTCGCCTAGTTAACATATTTTACTTGCAAAGGTTAGATGGCAATCGTTTCATTGTAATTACCAAACTTGTCAAATCCTAGATTCCTGGTGCATGACTTCAAGCGTTTGAAGCTTTGGACGCGACTGGGAATAAAATTATGAGATGATGATTTTATATCTAAACTAACTAACTAAATATCTAAACACTAAAGATCGGCCCAGGTGCTGAGCGGATTAAGGCCCGGTTCAGACACGGTGGAAATGCGAGCCGCGCGGGTCGAGTGACTGTAGGCGCGCGGATTGGCAATCCGCGCGGACAGGTATGAACGAATAATGAGTGCTAATGTAAATAAGACTTCTTGTGCGCACAAGAATACTAACGATTGACTGACAGTTTTGTCAACCTTGAGACTCCATTGACTGTCACCAGAGATGTACACGTTGAAACGTTCTGTCTTTAGCTCAGAACCTCATTCACTTCCAACCGGCACGCCACCCACGCAAAAATAGCTGCGAGTGGACGCCGAGCGGAAAGCGAGCAGCCCGCCATTCATAACAAACCTTAATTCCTACAACATAAGATCATTTTTTATTTATGCGAGTCGTTGGCATGAATGTACTGCGCGGGTCAAGTTCTGAGCAGTAAACTCGTTAAGTACACGACGTATTTTTCTGAGCGATTATTATTGTTGTTCCATTTACAGAAGCGGGACATAATTTAGCGATTCCCGAGGGAAATACTAAGGACGGCAATGCGGCATGAATCTGCAATATGCAAGTGAATTTGCATACACATAGCATTGCCGGCGGTTATGGCGCCGTGTAATATGATTGAGGAACGGGGAGCGTTCTATTGTTTGAATGATGGGGGCGCTTGTGATAGCGGAAAGCGATTGAGGAACGGAAAGTAAACTAATCAAACTGATTATATGTGATTGCCTTTAAAATTGAGAGTATTTCTGTTCATAATTATTAGGACGTAAGTTAACTTAAGCCTCTATTTTAAGACGTACCTAAGTATTGATATAAATTATGAACCTGTTAGTACTATATATCACGATCTCACGGAAAATCGGCGTGAAGCAGCGCCTGCGCTGTGTCTCGTCGAGTGAGTGAGGTACCGGGGGCCTAATTGTGGCGAAAGGGGGTTGAAGGTTGGCAGCGTACTTGTGACTCTACTGGTGTTGCAGGTGTCTATGGGCGGCGGCAATCGCTTACCATCAATTGATCCGTCAGCTTGTCTGCTACCTATCACATAAAAAAATACTTACCTACATATAAGTAGTCGATTTTTTTAAACACAACAGGTGTGGACACCATGTCATTTGTGTATGTACACACAAATGACATGTGTACACAGCTGTTGCGTTTTTTACTATAAACATTTATCAATCTCCCTATATCCACGGCTGCCACTGAGGACTGACTAAGTTCTCAGTTGTGTTCAATACGTATTACAACGCTCGGGCGACAGACAAACTGAATCTAACTTCTTATTAATCTTGTTCCATGCTTGCATGTGGATGTAATTGCATTTTATTAAAATCAAATGGGATTTGGGGAAGCCATTGTTTTTTTTTTATTTTGTAAATCCCGTGACGGGTTCAGCCATTTTACGGTTTTCACTCGCCGCAGGCGGTCGTTGTTTATTAAAACGATTAATTCTATTTTATACTGTTTTTTTTTGTGATAGGTGGCAGACAAGCAGACTGATAACTTGAAACACTAGTAGAGTCGCCCCATTCATGCCGATGCATTGCTCTCCAACGGTTAATGATATTGATAAAAAAGTAATAATCTATATAGACAACTACAAGGCTTATACATATCACTAATAATTATACACAGAAGGGTGACTGCCTAATTACAATAAAATAGGCTACGCACGATCTAGACGTACTTTGCCGTCAATGACAAATGTAAGTTTTTTTTATCTAATTATTATTACATAAGTTTCACATTCCGACAAAATTTTCCAGGTGTTAAAAGTTGTTAAAGCATATTTGCCAAACATTTTCCGCTCTTTCATTATTTGTTTTTACGACCATAGTTTTAGATTCGAGTAGTGTCCAAACTTTTCATGAATGCCACAGAAATATTCAGTCAGGTTAAACTGGATTTGTGAAAATACATTGTTACCATCATACAATTTACAGGAAACTCTCCATCCATAGTTCATTCCTTTGTATTTTTTTTTCTATTATAATTACCACGTTCACAACAAAAATAGCAGTAGGTACATATTAAAACCTGGGATTTTAATTAATTTCTCCCAAAAATTACATAGATTTAAAGTCTGTATGTAACCTTTTATGTGTGATTAAAGAGTATCTATCAGTCTACACATTTAAGTATAAAACATCAGATCTTTTAAAACCTTCTTCATTTGTATCGACTTTAAAAATACTTACAAATCATGAAATAAAATAAAATAAGAATATGATTTAAGTTTTCTTTGTAACACATGTTAAGTCCCATGTGTCACCAAATTTCTTTTTTGGAAATCGTTTTACTGTGGACAGGGCTTGTCTAGTGTGAGGACCAGTGCAAGATATTATCTATTGGTAAAAGAGAAGTATTTTTTTTAAAAAGAATACTGCTCCTCGCTTGTTAGTATACCACTAATGTATCTTGCAAATAAGAATTAAATATCACTGTTCACAAATCAAGGAGCGAAAGAGGGATATATATCTATCAACCTCTCACGGTATACCACATTAATCATACAAAAAAAATACTTATAAGGCTAATGCTTGGCCCCAATCGCACTTGATGGGACAGGGAAGCGACGATGCGACTTAAGATGTGATGTATTTACCAACAAGATGCCTGCTCACTCTTGCCTTAAAGATATCCGATTATAACGATCAGAGAACACATGCTTCTAACTACACGTTTAAACATAAACAATATTTTTTTCCAAAGGATCCGGCCAACAACTCGATAGTTATTCTTTTCATTAAATTCTTTTGATGAAAGTAAAAATCATATCTGTTCGTTTCGCAATTGAAAGAAACTTCTTGAAAGAAGCAATCAGACCGGAATTGCCACATTGTATAAAATACTTTTTAGAGATTTATTTCTTAAGTTAATATTCGACTTTAATAATTTCACCGTTACGGATGTCCTAATGGAACTTTGACGATTAGCTGACGAAGATATTATACCAGGTATTTATCGTTTTTAATTGATGTTTTCCATAAAAAAGTTAATTATATAAATTAACTTGTTTTCAATACCCATCCCGTTCAATTTCTTCAAAATATAAACAATTATGTTTTTCTAGGGCTGAATACAATTTCTTTGATCGTTATGTAAATTTTACATGCTATGCGTAAAACATTAAAATAAAAGCAACCTACCCCAGTTTTTAGTTTAGGTTAATAATGAAGGAAATATCAGCGGTATTTAAGTATAACAAATCTTGAAGTAAGCGATGGTGGCGGCCAATTGGCGTAACCAAAAATTTTGTTTTTTTTAAATAGGTAAATTTTGTAGAATATCATTCTCACATTAAAAACGTTTCATATATAAATAACTAAGTAATTGATATAAACGCGACTAAACGCAAATAGGGGTAAATATAACACTATAGCGCTTACAGTACACATTGTACATACTGGGCAAAATAAAAAATAAATGTGGCAAGCGCGGCAGGTAGTATCTGCTGAGTAGAAGCAATTAGAAGCGGATGGATCACATCTCTATTTGAGATGATTTTTGGGGAATCGACAAAATTTAAAAACTTTCCCAGCGCCCAAAACTCGCCATGACACTAATTGCATGCTCGTTCCAACTCTGATTTTGCCTTTTAACGAATATTACTCTTCAAACTGTTTGTAAGCTTAATAATTACGAGCTAAATTTGTGTTTGGCAACTGTTCTAGAAATTTCTTTTACTTGATATCAATTTAACGGCTTTTACGTAAGTGATTTGAGGAATAGAGTATATTTGACTTAGCAATTAAGGTCGATACAATTTCAGCTAGATAACGTTTCATAATGATATATAAAAAAAGTAAGTAAGATCTGGCTACGTTACATATTATGTAGGTACCTTTTATAAATTTTCAAGATGTATATTAGGTGATGAAAATATTTATGTCACCAGTGGCCCGCCCATAGAATTAGCAGGGGGCCCGCCCATTACTTCGTTATGAAACTTAATTTAGGCCAGAGCCAATAGATGGCGCTGGGATTCGTCGATTACATCGCACAAACGTTTCGCCTTTGCACAAATGAAACTCTGTAACTTATTACTATTTGAAAAGAGTAACTACTGAGATTCTTGCTTGCTGTAGAAATCGACGTTCCGAACCAATGGTAGATTATACATATGTTTTGACATTCATAAGTGTATCTTCTGTATGGACCTAACTTAAATAAAGGTTTTTTCTATTTCTATTTCTTTTATTTTATCTATAAATTTAGACGCTGAATATGCGATTAACCTCTTTATGATAAGAATGTGTAAGTGTAAGGGTGGGTAAGATTATGTTTATTTCTAGATACCTACCTATAAAATAATAATTATTTATTTTCTTACTTTTGCCTGATAAATCAACATTTCAAAGATTGTAATTACCCTAAGGATTCTGACGAGGTTGTGTAACCACTGAAATGACTGGACAAATGGCTCAGCGAGTGACTTCAAATTTACTATTAAAGCGTTTCGCAGCGACAGATTGTACCCTGCGAAGCATGAAACCGTGTCTCTTTCAAAGAATCAGCTGTGATTCATGCTAGCCACGTCTAATCACAGAGGTCAGTTACACAAAGCGGTTGTGTACTAAGGTAATGGGTAGAAGAGATAGGGTACAGTTGGATACAGTTACGACTAGTGGTGTAAGTCGAGTTCTATTGTCGATTCTTTTGTAAGACTCAGTTGACTTTGAGTCTTTTGTAAAAAATAATGTCATGACTCTTAGAATTTAAAACTGAGATTTTTTCAAAAGACCTCGATTCTGAATTCATAGCTTAAATAAAGTCAAATATGGTCTGTAACTGCAGATAAAGGACGTCACACACAGTAACTGTTCTTTTGCGGCATTAAATCAACTCATTAAGACATTAAGGGAAACTTAATTAAACTCAGTTATTGTTTTCTTCCTTCTTTTGTATTTTATTTGTTGCACCATGTTTTATTGGATGTTTTTGTGGTCGTTTGGTAGATTGTTTGGTGGGTCATCAGTATCTACGCCGTGAGGCAGGCACCCGGGAGAAATGATGCATCACGTCTTGTGTGACTAGTTGGTATATTATAATAACGATCAATGAGTAATGTAGGTCTTCTGTACTGGCACTACTGACGTCATATCGTCTATCACATACGTGGTCAGATCTGCTGACACAGCGTACGTGATAGAGATAACGGCAGCCTGCAGAGACAGAAATTCAGTGTGCGTGAGTAACCGCTACAGTAGTCTTAAAGCTAACGCAGTAATTAAATTTAGTACTGACTGAGTAGCATGACGTATAGGTTGGTAATATAGACCCTGCAAGGGTGTTGCAATGTGGCACTACATATTATGTATGTAATAGCTATTAATGCTATCCTTTTTCTCTCCCAGAAACATGAGCAGCTACCATTGATAAAAAATGTAAAGTTATTAAACAAAACTGTTCGTCCAAATTGTATAATTCAAATGACTCATGACTCTCATAAGTAATCCCGACTCATGCAAGACTCGAATCTTGAATTTAAGACTCAAAAAACACAAGTCCTTTACAACACTAGTGACGACTGTAGCAACTTGACGGGGGGTATCAAGGATATAACGTGATAAACATATGGACTATATGTCAACTCATTAGGGGATTTAACTAGTATCTAGCGAGTTACAACTGTTCTCATTTTGTATTAATAATTATTTATGTACCTCTTAAAAATGATAACGTTCATACGTTATCATTTTTAAGCCAAAAAACAACATCTTGTGCACACTCAGAAAAAAAAATTCAAAGCTTTCCTTCGTAAAGCAGCACCTGCTCTCTGTTTCGTCGAGTGAGTGAGGGCACTGGAGGCCCAATTGGGGGGAAAAAAGGGTTAAAGGTTGGCAGCGCATTCGCGACTCTACTGGTGGTGAGATATCTATGGGCGGCGGCTATCGCTTACCATCTCGTGATCCGTTTGCTCGTCTGCCACCTATGACATAAAAAAAACAAGTGTAGGTATAGCTGGAGGCACGAAAGTATAGCGATGACCGTTATTTTGCGCACTTGTAAAAAAGAAGACTTTCTATCAAAATTGGTTTCTGCGCACTCAAGGTCATAACTACACTTTCTTGCCTCGGACTATAACTAATCCTTTTACAGCTGGCTATTCCTGCTAACCACAGGAACAAAAACTACAACGCACTAATTGTCACCCACAATTGTTAATTAAATTACACGATAATTCAAAGTAATATCTGTTCCACGCGGGCTGAAGCGAAAAGGGGTCAGGTTACATTACTAATGGGTCAGCTAATGTCCCTCCCACAATTTCGTGCAAAAAGCATAATTACAAATGAAATATAACGCGTAATTTAGCTAACGCTCACATAATTCTGTTAGGATTTGCGTACTAGATAATTCTAATGCATGTAGGACTCTTTGTTCGCGACAAACGATTTAGAATTTACCTACCTTTTGGTCTCCGCCGCTGTTACAGGTGATGTGGTCACGGTGTTACTCGAGATTTTGTTCATGTAAGGGCCTCGTTCACCACCTCTGAGTAAAGTGTAAAGTAATTTACTCTTCAATTAAAGTTGGTTCGGAGAAAATTGGCCCCTGGTCCGCGGCCTAGTTTAATTTTTTTTTTCAATACAAATACCAGGGGACAATTTTCTTCGAATCCACTTATTGACAAGTAAATTACTTGACACATTACTCAGAGGTGGTGAATGAGGCCCTAAGTTGTTACTGGACTACCGGGTAACTTTATCGGTCTACTCTTCTGCGAAGTGTGTTTACTGCGTCCATCTCCGGTACCACTGTTCACAAACTAGATTTTTCTCGCACCTGTTCTCGACACAGAACACTCACAGATACTTTGTTTAGTTTTACAGTTTACACACAAATACTTTGTTTAGCGTTACAGTTTTTACTCTTTCGATTCACTGAATTTCAAACACAAGACGTTTTAACTGGATGTCAAACTATACTTCATGCCAGATAAACTTGCAATAATAGTCATTCACCCCACTTGCCACTTGTACCAAGAAGTCGTCAAAATTCACGATACAGGTCGCTTTCCATACTAACCTATCGATAAAATGATATTTGCCGTCAACTTTGACGTTTGGTATTATGAAACAAGGTAAATGTAATTTTATCGACAATTAAGTATGGGAAGCTATCTGTATCGCGAATTTTGACGACTTCTTGGTACAAGTGGGGTGAATGACTTTTATTGCAAGTTTATCTGGCACAAAGTATAGTAGAACCCTTGAACTTATCGTACTGTTGGCTGTACTAATTGGAAAAAAACTCAGAATATAGGTACAAACAAAATAACTTTTTGAAACACTATTGAACGATTTGATATCCTTAAGTACCTGACCTTACAATTCAAGATTATAAATAATAAACATTAAAGGAACAATTATAACTGAACTGAAAGGAAATAATATCCTGTATTTGTATTAAAACAAGACCCTGTTTTGATGTTGTACAAAAGTTGAGAATTAATAAAATTACCTGTCGAGAGATTGTAAGCGAAGCATTTATTTGCTATTTTTTTCTTTGGTCCCTTTTTCGTCAGACGATAAGGGACAAGATAAAGGCACAAAAGGGTCGGAATCACAAAGGACGACGGAATAATGACGTTAAATTTTTGGCATAATTTTAATTAAAGGCTAATTTGTGACATTCACAAGCCGGAAAATTGGCCTTTGTGGAAACATTTTTTGGGGAAGGAGGCATGAATGACTTATATGTGAAAAGAGGGCAGACACCAAGGATATATTCGACATGCGCCACCAAGATATACCCTTGTACGTTCGTTAGTCACGTTCATGCTTTTGAACTTTTGTTGGTGCCCATATTTCCTCAACGTAATTTAAACTTAAAATTATGTGAGTGTCATTTTAAGTAGAAATTAAGTAGGTTGAGGAAATATGGATACTTATGTATTTTTGTTTTGATAGAATTTTAGTCACAATGCTTTTTTCAAACAATTCATTTATTGGTCTGTTGGTTAAGACCACCTTGAATGAGGATATGGCATGCTTATGTGTAAGTGCGATTTCAGATTAGCATTTTATATATAAAGTATAAGGTAGTTTTTTTAATAGCGCATTTAGATGCGTTTTGCGACTTAGAATCTGTAAGCTGTTCTGTGATTAAAAATTCACCTTGTACGAGTACTTACAACTTTCCCAGCAATTGGGTATTTGACTAAATTTTTTTATGTGTTTAATCAAAAGACGCCTCAATTTAAGAAACATCGTTGAAAGAATCACTTGATTCTCATTTGAATTACCTGAGATATCACAACTTTAAGAGCACATATTTTGGGCAAGCCCAAAAACGCTCTATACAAATGGCTATTGTATTGTGACGTCACAACGCAAACTCTTGTATGCGCGTCTAGTAAATTTTGTATGGTAGCTATATCAAATGTTTCGTTTAAGTAAATGGTTTATAATAAAAGTTGGTGGAAATGATCGGGTAGTTCAATGATATAATTATTATTTTTTAATTTATACTTAAAAAATGGACTTGCCTATGAAACTTTGAATGCTCACAAAACCAGCTAGACGATACATTTTTGACTGAAAATGTTGGCCATTGGTTGTTATTTACCAATATTTTAATAGAGTATCAATATTTTTTACTAAATCGAGATTAGTCAAATACCCAATTGGCCACCTCTGCTTATTCTTCATGAAAACACCATAAATCTAAAGTATATCCTTACTCCAATATGAGTTTCGTGAAAATGAATCCAATATTCATAGAACGAATTACAGGGTCGGATCGGGTAATATTGTTTTAAGCTTCCTAAAACAACACTCGAAAATGACTAGGATACTCATACAACACGAATTCTTTTGTTACCCCTTTAACTATGTCAGCGAGTGTCGACTGTCGAAAGGCTTAATAAAATAACTTCTGGCTGTACAGAACTTGGACTTGAGCCGTGTAAAACTGAGCTAACTGCATTCGCACATATTGCAGCTTAGAGTTGCTGTAACTTAGTTCATTCCAGTTGTGTAAAAAGATAGACTTGACGAAAGTTGTATTCAGTTGCACCATACCTCCATCAGTGCGAATTTCCAACTGTTTAAAATAAATGAGAATTTTCAACTCCGTGCCTTGTTAGGAAATATCACGAACTCCGAGTTTCAATTACTAAAATAATGAGTCTAATTTGATGAGGCAGGCAAGGTATATAGATATTATAAGTTAAAATTGGTTAAATTCATCTTGTAGAATAGCGCATACAATGATACAGGGTGTATCGTTGAGCATTTACAACCCTTTGACCATGTCTTATACCAACCATTCTGAACCACTTTTCATACATTTCAACATTCTTTTCAAAGTCGTTCAAAGTTCTTTTGTATGAAAAAAAAATCTACGAACTTTCAAACGACGTAAAAACAGATGTTTTATAGAATAGTTAGTGGAAGAGGTTGTTAAACGAATAATGTTACCGAGATACCCTGTATCATGTATGTATATTCTACAAATACAAAAATCCTAGAAAACATCAACAATTCATATATTGAAATAATCTGAACTTATATTTCCTACAACGCAACGTAGGACATTTAAAATAATTTTCATTTTCACTCATCGTAATACATTAATGTAATCTTTCGCAAATCCCTCCCTGGGACCAGCTTTAGCTGTCCGCAAACTTTCCAACAAGTAAAGCGAAGAATACAAACACTTTAATACACGATTTGGGTATTCTTTTATCGGAGATTCGGCCCTTTGCGAGTTTCCCCTATTTTAGTAGTCGCCTGCGTAAGTACCCTTTCTTTATCGGAGTTTATCTGGTTAATCGACGGAAGGGTCAGATCTGGCAACTCAGGCTTATCAAATTAGGCACACAAGTCTTTCGCTCAATTGAAAAAAGGGAAACGAATTATGCACTTAAGTACCCCTCTGGGAGGTAGTGGCCTGGAACGATTTGCAGCTGTCCCCTACCATTAAAGCTATACCTACAGAGCAACATTTAACCCGCAATATGTTGCATAATACGAGTATTGTTGCTGCGACTTTTTCTCCATCTTCGTACCTTAAGTCATGTTCAGAGCTACGCTTCTGCATGAATTGGCTGGCTGGAGTATACTATGATCTCAAAGAGAACGTACTATACGGACCGTACCCGTATCCGGACGTAACCGTGGGAGAGGAATGTACCTATTATTACAATGACAATTAAAAACTCACCCACTTATTTTTAACTGTAGCTTTCACACTCGACGCCTGCCTCTTACAATGTGAAGATATTCGTAGACATCATACGATTAGAAGATTCAATTTTACTGACATTAAAAGTATGTATAGTCTACGGCAAAAAAGTGTAGTTATGACCTTGAGTGCGTAGAAACCAATTTTAATAAAAAAAACTTTTTTTTTACAAGTGCGCAAAATAACGGTCATCGCTCCTCTTTCGTGCCGCCAGCTATACCTACATAGCTTTTAAGTATCGACGGTTGGATCAGCCTCTTCCCATATTATTTATGTTTTTAATACGTTTATAATATTCTGCTATTATAATTGTCTTTGGTCTTGCCTTGTGATTTTTTTGCTGGCCTTTGGGACAAAAGTGCCACTTGTCAAAAATATGTTTAATCAAGAAAGCATATTGAAAATCGACATTTAATGAGAACTTGACCATCGATGAGTGAAAATACTAAAAGGACGAATCCGTGTTTACGGGGTCCCCGAGAAATATATCATAATGATTTTTAACACCCGATTCAAAAAGAGGGGCGTTTGGTCATTTTAATTTGTGGCCTTTTGATCTTAATCAGCGTTTTGATTACTGCAAAATATTCTTGATTTGCCCATAACAGGATTATATTATCCAAACATTACCATCTATGATTTAGCCCGTTCGCAGTAGTAATTGTATACTTCTTTGAATGTTTAAATGCAATAAATAGATAGAACATTTATATTCAACAACTTACATAGACCATTTGTACTTGTCTGGCATAAAATGTATCATCTACCAGTAAACAACCAACCAAAAAAGAAAAAGAAAACTATGATTATTCAGAGTCGAATTAATCGAAGAGCAAAGATACTCCAGGTAAAAAGTATAAAATACGTCAAACCGACTAGTAAATTGTCTAAAATCTCTTGAGGGTTCCTGTACAATGGTTCTATAGAGCACCTGTTTTACTGGCAAATATTAGCATAGGTTCAATATCCTCTTTAAATTTAGGTTCTCTTTGCGTCGCAAAGAAAAGTATTAAAAGGTTGAATAAGGTTTTATTGTTATACCTTCAAATATTTGCGCTAAAAGTAGCTATTGAATACGAGAGTAATAGATACCTGGAAAGTTATTTTTTAAAATAAAATGTCGAATAACACGTAAAACGTCTTTATTTACAAAAATATTTACAATGTTACACTAACTCTTTACAACTTACGTTTACTTCAATACAGTTAATGTAGTAATGACTTAATTGAGTATGATCTTGTGGTACAGCAACATTTATCAGGAAAACAATGGAACATCAAATTCTATTTATGACTTAGATGGGGTTTATGAAACATGTTTGCAAAAAATGCACTAAGTATACAAAATTTAAAAGAACTCACAGGTTGAGTTCCAAATCGGTTATACTGACACGATAATGAATTGTATTGTGTTGTGTATATTTGTAAAATTGTTAGTATATGTACCTATGTATTACGTATCTATCAATTTATTTACATTTTTAGAACTGTATATTTATGATTTAATTTGCGTTATTGCCGATGGCAATACGTCCATTTGAAGAGATAAACATTTGATTTATTAACATATTATATTTAACAATTTTAAATATATTTTCGCAATAAAGTTTAACAGACAGTCAACCACAAAATATACTGAACTAAATGATGTACCTACGTAAATATTATCAGAGATTGATTATGTTTAGCGTCTTAATTTTATAAACAAAAACCGTCTAACTAGTGACTTTCAATTAAAGCAAAAATCCAATTTACATGATTTTGATATTATCGAAATCACGGATCTAAACGAAAAGAAAAAAAAATTAAGTTTGATTTTAAATTTATATTCAAGAAAAAAAAAAACAAAAACTTCATACTTTGAAATTATAATAATAGATTTTTTCTTTGAAATTACAAATCAAAGTAAACCAAAGTGGTGGATATTTTGATAACACAATGTAGGTACCTACATTAATCTTAAATTTGACTTTTATTTATTTTTACTGGACATTTAGATCTTTACGCAACCAGTTATAATTATTGATAGTCTGTCATCACATGTCTTTAGCTAAGTACATATTTTATTACAGTTATCAGCTTAAAAACGAGTATCTATCTTAAATTTCAATTCATCTATTTTTTTTCATTGATATTTCACAACCGGTAATTAATAGAAGTAGCCGAGAATTATCGTCGGCTTATTGCAAGAAGCCATTTTTTACCAAAAAAATTATGAAGTTCAAAGGATGCTTTTTTGTCTTCGTTCCTACTGTAATAAATAAAATTGTATTTACCAGTAGTATGATGAAAAACCAATAGCTTTAAATTTTCATATTTCATACTTTAACGGGTCTTACAATAAATCGACCTTAAACTCAGAAATAATTTATATACCTACTTTGAACTGTATTTGAATATATTTATAAATAATGAGTTCTTGCAATAAGCCAGCGATTTAGTCAGTGATCCTTATTTAATAGGTTCTACCTGTGCGCAATAAGTTGAGGTCACTTTGGCGATCGTAAAGTAAAAGTTAAGACAACGTGTATACTATCCCAATGCAGGGCAAAGGTCACCATCACAGAAATCAAGTCATTGCTACAAGGATTTGACTTAATCACCACGCTTGCCTAATGCGGATAGGTGATCACAAACTGGAGCTATATTCGAAAAATTCAAAACGTATTTTTTGCTAGACCAATCTAGCATCACCGAGATCACGACCCGGTAGGTACTTAAACGGGACGTTAGCGATCGTATTGTACCAAACACCAATACCATTGTTTATGTATGATTTTCAACCTTATACTTGTAAAGATGCGCTTCAAATTAACTGTAGCGTCCCTTCGCTCAGACCTCAACATATCGCGCACGGGTAGTAAGTAAGTACTCTGTGGTTAGCTGGTGGATATTTATTTTCGTTCTCATACGTCTCAACAGAGGACGGCCGAAAAAGAAATGGATGGATGTGAATAATGACATGATTGAAAAAGGGATGGATGATTCAACGACAAACGACGGGGATGAGTGGAAGAACAAAACATACTGCGCCGATCCCAGATAACCTGGCAGAGGGATGTTGATGTCTTTTTGCATATATCTTAAGCTAATTGAGTAAAAACGCACCAGTTTATTTACACCGATCAACTAGTCTCAAACTTAGACATTTCCATTAAATCCAGAAACAGATTTTAAATAATATTGCTTGCCCCATTAGTGAAACAAGGTATGCTGACAATATACAACAGTAATGGAATCTTCTTTATAAAAAATAAATGTATTACCAGTCGAAGAACTGTCATAGATAGACACAATTTTTTCTGTTTGATATTCATTAGTCATTCCCAACAAGTAATGAGTGCCGGAATGTCGAAAACCAATAATTGGTTTAATTACATAGGAAAAGTTGGCTGGAATACAAAAATTTAAATCAGATTCCAGTGTCGTTTCAGTCAGCAATTTACAACCACACCTTCGGTGTTTAAATTAATCAATTAATTATGCCCATGTTGATTTATTCAGCAACTTTGCAGTATTTTAAACACTTACTACAGTTTTAAGAGTAAAATGCAAATGGTGGCATTTTATTCTAACAAGTAGCTAGTTTTATTTGAAGTTCATAAATTTATTGCGTGATCTACACCTTGTTTTTGTTCTGTATCTGGGTGTAATAAAATAATATGTATTTATTGGATTGAATTCATTAACATGGCTCCGTAGTAAGAAGCTTAAATAGGTACTTGTGTTACAGATATCCGACAACAGAGGAAACTCAAATATATTACACCCAGATACTGAACAAACACAAGTGTTGAATGTCTGTCCAGATTGGGGATTTAACCCACGATCTTTGACGTATAAGGCAGGGTCACTACTAAATGAGCCATCCGGCCAGGTCAATTAAGTTCTGTATTAGGTCTTCTGATGTTTGATATTCTGTAACATATGTCCTTTAGCTACTTAGTTAGGGTTTAAGTCAATTAAAATTATTGTTTATCAATTTTTCGGAGAGACAAACAATAAATTGTGTTGTAAATGGGAATAAATATAATCACGATGAACTACAAATAAAAATACAAGCTACAACGTAAAACAACTGCGACGTGAATCCTTACGTGAACACGTCGCGTGATGGCCTCTATGGGAAGTGACCCCTGGTCTACAGAGGTTCACTATATGTAAATTCGCTTTTAAACTCAATGAACATCAGGTGTACTCTTAATTGAAGATACGTTTTTCGCTATAATGTTGATATTTACATAATCTGTTGTTGCTGTTTTAAGATTACAGCTTTTTAAACATTTATTTTACTTGGTACTCAGTTTTCTACTTAGTCTAATGGAATTTGTTTGAACGTTTGCATAAAAAATTAAACATTAAATCTTTGCAACTCAGAATTTTGACACTTAAAAATGTAATATCAGCATTTTTTTTAAATTTGCAGTAGTACTTAAGTACATAAATGATGAGAAGGTTTTGATGTATAAATTATAACGATCATTCCAAAATCCGTTAAAGATAACATAATTAGTTTTTGGATGGAGTTTCAACTCTGTCACAGATTACAAACATAGGTATACTTAAATAACATATTAAGACCGGTTTTTTGTTATAAATGTATTTTTCTTAGTGCTACACAGTTTCAATTCTTTGTTTAATAAGTTTTGTTAGATGTAAGTAGATAATTGGGGTCTTCTATTAGTTTTTGAAATCATTGCGCAATTCTTTAATAATAGCACAATAATCTCCCCACTAGTTGAATAATAATATTACATCACAGTATACAGATAGTCATCTATATTGTGTAGGTAATATTATTAAAGGTGTGGGGCACCCTACTCCCTACATTTATGCTTATAGTGTAATGATATAAACTTCATAATCTTTTCCATTTAGTTTTTTCAAATGCAATCAAGTGTACATCTGAATCGGATGATTTGGAAACTAAGGGTGATGATCCAGTATTCTATTCTAATCTCGTAAGTAAAAATCCATTTAGCATATGAGTACTATGACAGACTTATTCCATAATTCGTTTCCATACGCCATAGTTTATTTAAAATTAGCTTCCTATTCCATAAACGCATTATATGCCTTTACTTCTTTGATAATTCAGGTCATCTGCCTATGAAGCTATACCTACTGTATGTGAAAAAATGTGAATATAAATTGGTTAGTATATTTTCTAATGATACGAAGGTTCTTATGATGTTATCGAGTATTGACCTAGCTTCTTTCGTGTTGAGAAGGAGGAGGAGGATGGTGGTGAGAGATGGAGTCGTCATTTTGACCGTGGAACTCTGCATGGCCGCTGGTCTTTCTCCGCTCACCACGTGGACGACGACTGACGCTGAATCTGTGGAAGAAAAATCATTTTAATCATACTATTTATAAAGAAGCAACTTCTAAATACAACGACGAGGCTAAAAGGAAATCGGAAACGCGAACACATGCGCGATGTAATCGACACTCGGCGCCATCTATTGGTGTTTCCGAGCATAATAACATACAGGCAAGAGGGATCCCGAAACAAAGTGAGGGCTTCCACTGGTTAGGTTTATAAAAAGGCGTTGATCACGCGAAATTAGATACAGCTTTCTAATACAGAGAGGCAGCTGTTGGGCCGGAAAGGTGCATGAGTGAAGGCTGCGTACAGAAAGTCACAGACGTGGCAAGCCCCCCACAAAGTGGACCGACGATCTGGCGAGGTTCGAGGGAATTCCTTGGATGCGGATGGTACAGGACCGATCTGGGTGGAAAACATTGTGGGAGGCCAATGTCCAGCAGTGACTGTATTGGCTGAATATATGATGATGATAATAAAAAGGCTATATTAAACAATGACAAGCCTTTTTTAGGCGAACCTAAAACAGCAAAACGTTTATTTACGCGATGTACCCGACGCCCAGTGCTATCTTTAGGTATAACTTGGAACTAATTCTCCCGAAATCGTTACCATTTGGAAACTGGTTATCTTATCTCTAATTGTAGCCACACAACAACATTTACCACTATTGTCATGGCTAAATACTTAGGTGAGATGGTGGCAGCTAGCCAAGAGAATAAAATAAGACGATAAAACAGCTAAATTGAGTAAACCACGGTGCGATATGTTATCTGGTAGCATCATATTCTAAAGATCCGGAACTTATCTGGCGATCTCCCGACATTTTACCCTAGTTACATCCTTAATGATAGTGGGAACTTTGCTATACTCGTATTTGCTGGAACAATTTCACACAGCAAACAAAGTAGATCAGCCTATATACTGTTCCACTGCAGGGCAAATGACTCCATCATGAAATCAAGTCATCCCTACTATGATGGGATGGAAAAAAACAAGATTGTGCAAAATAATTTTGATTTGATTTCTTTCTTTTTTATTTATTGTTTGTAGAAAATTTTAGTATGTGTAAAAACTACCAGTCCGCGAAAATCCGATGCAGGTTTGGCTAAAACTTTTTAGGAGTAAAAATATCCACCCAATTTTAAAAGCACTTTGGTATTGGACAGGTGGACCATCCGTTTACACTGGTAACATTTTACAGGGCATAGAAAATGGGGGTGGCTAAACTTCCGCACACAAATCCTACGCGGTTTTTTTTAATTTGGCGCTGAATGGATGATATGTGAATACCGAGTGCAGTAATCCCTTCTTACTCGGTATTCACATATCATCCTATTTTTTAAAGACAGGTTTGAAACACAATATGTCGCCGACTGAGTGAGACCCAATTCAAGTGAAAGGATAAAAGGTTGGCAGCGCAGTTGACTCCACTGATGTTGGGGGTATGCAAAGGCTGCGGCAATTGTTTACTATTCGGTGACTCATCCTCGCGTTTGCCACCTATCACATAAAGAAAGTTGCATTCTAATTTTAAAATATAGTTCAAAGTTATATTTTTGTGGAAAAACCTTCCAATAATTGGTGTGTTTAAAATTTTGATGTCGAATTTGGAAGGACGATCACGAAAGTTAAATCTCGATTAATGAATTAGTTTTTCCATTCTATTTGAGCATGGATTTGCTTTTTAAAAACGTCATAACTACCAAATAATATTATGAAAATTATAAATTTAGTCAAACCCAAATATACGACTAATTCGCTTTAATATGAATATCTCCAGAGGTTCTACAAGTGAATGGGTGTTCACTGGCTGTGGCCGGGAGGAGTGGACATCCAAGCTTGCTATTCCATTTGTCTAATGTAAAGAGAATTCCTAAGCATCTCATTCCCTCGATGATATTTAAGTAATTTTAAGTCTTGGAAATGATACTATTTGCCTCATATACTCGTATTTGATTACGAAATTATTACTGTGAAAACTAAAAAAAAGTACCTAACTTTCGCACGGTTAAGATCGCCTGTACCATAAACAAGAGAGGGAGCTACTCTGAAAATGCTGTTTTGAAAATGCTGCTTAGTTATCATAATCCTCTTAGCATGTCGATGGGCTCTCCCTTTGGAGTCCGCTAACGAAAATGACATGCGTTTTGGGTAAAAGGCCATTCGGTGATGCGCCAGCGGCAATTGCAAGTGCACTCAATCAGCTGGACGCTCACCCGCTCATTAGTACGTCCGTGATCCAATTACAACTCTGTAAAATGGAAATAGTTCTAATGCCGTAGTCGTTAAGGTAGCCGAGTAGAGGACACAATCCTATAATATGAATTCCTTCAAACGATGCGTGAAAAACGGGTATGATGCCATGCTATCACGTCAGTTGTAACTACAACGCTTTTATTTTGTTTACCAGGCTTAAATGAGCCAATATACTGTGCCAATATAAAAAAATAAACTTCACGGTAGACTGTCGAGGACTAAAACCACGATGCGTTAAACCTATTTTCACCACCTTTTATGGCTCGAAGAAAACTACGTTCTTTTTTTTAATTTCGCGAGTCTTTTGTTTTCATTGTCTTTTTGTTACGTATTGTACTATTAAGTAATTATTAACGTATTAAATATGTAAGCCTTTATTCAATTTAACTTTGTCCATCATTTGGAAATACAAAACCCATGTCTACTGAATCCCAATGGCAAAGGCTGCCGGTACGACTGATTCTTACTACGCAAACTCAGGCGATTCTAAGTGGATCTTTCTCTTTCGACTATTTTTCTTCAGTTAACTTTGACATGTTAGCGATCTAAAGTGAACGACATCAATACTACATTGTGCCCTCTAAGTCAGAATCGTTGACTCGAGCCTCAGTGACTTCTATCAGCCTTAATCTGATTTAAATCTATTCAAGAAATTTCAATATTTCCCGTGCGTGCGCGCCGTGCAAATACAGACTCATAAACGAAAATAGAGCGAGAGGAATACAAATTGGCGATAAAAGATTAGTGATGTGACTCCACTACAGATTTGACTATAGGGTATTTGACTTTTTTTTTCTTGTGTTTAAAAGACCCCTTATTTAAGAAACATTGTTGAAAGAATTACTTGATTCTCATTTCAATTCGTTTATGTACATAGTTTCATAATAAAAGTTTGTGTATAATGTATGGGTAGTTCAATGATATAGTTATTTTTATAATATTATAAACTTTAAAAATGGACTTGCCCATAAAACTTTGAATGCTCACAAACAACGTTCGAACGTTCTTATTTACAAATATTTTGGTAAAGTATCAATATTTTTCACTATATCGAGATTAGTCAAATACCCTATTGCGTCACTTTAATATTAAGTCACTCAAACTAAGAATTATAAGACAATGTGCGACTCATTCTTGTCACTTACAACAATCACAGACATTGCTCAGCTATAATGCTTGTTATTTCAAAGTGAGTATAGATTGGCTGTAATCGATATTATATTGGATGGAAAACGATATCTAATTAATTAATGTATTGGTTTTTGTATTACACGTGACTTTACTGTCTTGTTTGGATAAAATAATGAGAATCCTATTTATACCTTATTAGTAAGTAGTGTAGGTAATACTTATCAAAGGTGATTCTGTAAGAAAATTGTAAACACTGATGAATGAATAAGGTAAACAATATGTCGTCATTCACGTACATTATGTTGGCATGGGAAAAAAATTATAAGGCTGCCAACTTTTAAACGCCCTTTCCCCCGTTTGGCTAGCCTCCGGTACCCTCACTCACTCGGCAATTCACAGAGCAGGCGCTGTTTCATGCTGGTCTTCTGTGAGGCAGTGGTCGTTCGAACCCCTACTCATGCTAAAGCGTGGCTCTCTCACGGTAATATGTAATTTGTTTTTAAATGTATAATGTTTTACTACGCGTATCTAATACTGCATTTCGGACTGGAAATACAAGCACGCAAATATACTCGATGCCGTCAGTTGGCTCAGTAAATACAGTGCAAATGAATTTGTTGTTGTCAATATTGTTTTTCACTTATCGGATCAGTTGGGAGTTAATCTAAGCTCTTTAAATATGCGAAGGTAAATCCAAACTAACCTGCGGACTTCAAAATCTGTTTCAAATGTTTTACTGATATTTAACACCACTTTTACTATTAAATGGTTTGTTAACCATTTTTTTTATTAAATAAAAATGGTTCTGAAATTAAATAAAGACAACAACACATACTTTGTTCTGATCTCAACTAAGGTTTTTTCTTGTACTATGGAAATGGAAACTAGGAACAACAAAGGGACTACAAACACCCAGACACAACCCAAATATCTGTTTCGTCAACAAACGTTTGAGTCAACAAACTGGTCTGGGAATCGGACCCCTGCGCTAAAAGAGTCGCCTAAAATTCAATGCACTTTAATAAAACTTTGACAGTTCCTTGCAAATTATGACGTAACGTAACAAATCGTTTAATTGTAGGAGAGCCATGCTTCGGCATGAATGGGCCGGCTCGACCGGAGTGATACCACTGCCTCACAGAAAACCAGCGTGAAGCAGCTCCTGTGCTGTGTTTCGCCGAGTGAGTGAGGGTACCGGAGGCCCATCGGGGGGAAGGGGATAAAAGTTTAGCAGCGCACTTGTGACTCCACTGGTGTTGCATGTGTCCATGGGCGGCGGCAATTGCTTACCATCAGGTGATCCGCCCGCTCGTCTGCTACCTATCACATAAAAAAAAACTAAACGTCAAATTATTAACGTCACATCACTACTGCCATACGCCGTAAACAGTGGATTTGAGCACGTTGATTCAAGACTTCAGGGAGGGCGTGGAAAGAGACAAATGGCCGTAACGCAACTACGGGCAGAGATGTAGCGAGGCGAGGGACGAGAAAAATGTAGCCTACTCAATACACATTTATAACGCTGCACGATTTTTACATCTAGCACATTTTCTATTAGTGTGGCAACTTTACGGTCGTTCCAACTTTCGCAACAATGATATTTCAATCCGCGTCTGAATGGCAGAAGAAAAACACTATTGGAATGTTTCAATTTGTTTGTTTTTAGACATCGAATAGCGTTTGAAAAAGTGATGACAACAGCGCTGTCATTAGTGGTTTTACCAAAGATTTTACACTTGTAAAAAATCTTTGGGTTTTACAACTTTCGATTTGAATTACGATTATGCAGTCAAGTTCGAAAACAAAATGTAGGTAGTATTTTGTTTTTGACCCTAATTCTGAATGTGCCAAATAGCTGAAGCTTTTATTGGCGGCGAGACTCTTAATGCATTCACGCTGTATAAGGTTTCTCTGAACGAAGTTTTTAAGATCTTTATATTTACTACTTTATTAAAACAATAATTACAATCATAATTAGGTAAAATATAAGAAAAAAAATATATGCCTACCTACAAGGATGAAATACTGTGATGAGATATTTACTACTTGAATGTAAACAATGAGAATTCACCATTTTTAGTTTTACTTTTAGCTCGTGTTTTGCTTGTGGATGTTTGACAGCCAAATTTTAAAAACCGATAACCGTTTTGGTGAAACGTTTTGTATGCACGAGCTTGGGGAATTAATTCTTTATTCGTACAATAAAGAGTATTGTATACGCAAGGCAAAAATGTTACAGTTACACGTTCAGCTTTCTATGTTTATGGTGACATTCCGTCGAAAATATAGTAGTGACATTGACAGGGGGCGCTTTACATTGTTTTTCAATGGGGACATGTCAATCAACACTGCCATTTGTAAAGCTAACAGTTCTGCTTTTGCAGTGAGCCAAATAATCGCTGCCGGTAGGTCGCTTTACAGTAGTAGCACAAAATAATTAGGACACAGAAGTAAGACTTTGACCTGATTTTGAATTAAGAAGAGTTCGTTGACATATGCTAGGGTTGTTGCCCGGCATGAGTACATAAGCGCGCGGCCTCTACCATAGACCTCGACAGTTTGACAATCTTATGTCATAAGTAAGGATTAATGTGGTCGAAAAGGCGTTTTTGCCTGTTAGAGCGCATGCGTGAGTACATGACATAATTTTTAGCTCTTAGTGGGCAGTCAGCCTTCTGTGTCAATATGTATTTTGTGGTAGTAGGTCGCTTTACACTAGTAACAGTAGTTACTAGTAAGTTAACCTATGTAAGCAGTGTAAGGTGTAAGTACGTAGAGCTTAAAAAATGCCTTGAAAATCGGTCGATGCTATCATCGACCATTTTCAAGGCATTTTTTAAAACAGAGACGTACGCAAGCGCGTTAATTTTCACATAAACGTCTAAACTACATACATTTGAGTTTTTGAATACAACCACTGAACAACTTGGCATTTTGACAAAAATCGGTTTTGTGCATGATGTAAATGAAGCGGTTTGAGCCAGATGGCCTAATTTGAAGCGGGCGTTACGACGAATCGGAGTTCTCCTCTCCCTCTCACACGCGCTGTGCGCGCGGATGGACAGGGAAGGAAGATTTTTTAAATTATTTATACAACAACCATACGTAACATTAGGTTTGGTTAAAGATTATTATTCTCATAAGGGACCATAAGCGCCTACATGGAACAAGCTTACTTACTAATATGACATACTTTTTCGTCCAAGCTTCCAAAATACAGAATCGTTCATTGATTAAATAGCACTAGTCACAACACAATTCAAACACTCAAAAAATACCTTTCCACAACATACTCAGCCAGTTTTGATTTAAATAATCGAAAAGAAGTTTCACTTTTGATATCTGGCGGTAGAAGGTTATAAAGTTGTGCTCCTGCCACATTAATTAATTTGATTCCCTACTAATAAGAATTACATAGGTATCATTCGTTGTTTCTGGTTTCCATAGCACAAAGGTAAACCAAAGATTGGGACCAATACAATGTAATTATGTGATTTTGTCTCAATTTATTTATTATTTAAATTTGCCGCATCGGAAAGTCAAAATATTTAAGAGAGAAGTGTATAAAATTACCCTAATATAAAACTCCTCTTACAAAGTTAAATATAATAAACAATGTTGTTCCACGCGTGATACTAGCTCATCATCGTAAACTAAACTGTTGTTAAGGTTTTAGGGTTCCGCCGCTATAGCACAAAAAGTGTAGGTACATAATTAATTACATTATTAGTGGCCCACCCTCATTTCGTTTCGGAACAATAGTTCCACTGTCTACCAGTAGATGGCGCTGGGCGTTGATTGCATCTCGCTAGTGTTTTGCTTTTTCAGTTTGTATATAAAATAAGGTTTGCCTTTGTTTAAAGGATTTATCTCTAAGTTAAGAATTGTGATTTACTTCTTAAGGTATCAATCTCAAAAGTAAAAAAAAAACCTAAAATCAGTATACGAGTAAGTATCGAAAACGACGTACAAAAAATTACCCTCTTTTGTGCGTCGATTTCGATACTTATAGGCTGTCTATCATGGCCTGCCTATCCCCGCCCAGGTGTCTATTTGTGTCCCAAAAAGGCGTGAAGGTATCAAAGTCAGATTTATACCACATACTTTAGGTCTTAGAACTATTACGAATCCACTTTTTTCTATCCTTAGTTAGGTATATTGTAGTTTACTAGGTACTCAACCACTGCAAGTGAAATAAACATTTTGCAATTGAATGCGTTACTTATGTTTTTTGTTGTATCAAAATTATACCAACCAAATAATACCAACATTTATTTTAATGGCTTCTGAGCATTGACATCTGAGCCTAAGTTTTTTGGTACAGATTCAAGAAATAATATGTGGAACCTTTTGCTCGCGAGTCCGAGTCATACTTGTCTTTAAATGGCGTAGCAAAATTAATTTGCGTGAAATTACAAAGTTCTAAAATAGCCTTTGTGGTGACATAATTAATATAATGGGGCTGTACTGTGCTAAAAAATTTGGTTATTTTGCTAGTTAGCATAATTCGGTAAGTTCAAAAAATGCTATAGTAATTTTCTATCGGAATATATCTATACTATTTATAAAGAGATATCTTCTATAGACAACGACAAGGCTTATAGGTAAACCGAAAACACGAAACACTTGCGCGATGTAATTGGACACAGCGCCATCTATTAGTTCATTTCTGAATTACGGTCCCGAAGCGAAGTGAGGGCGGGCCACTAGTGTGCGTTATAAAGAGACAATAGAATTTATATGCTTTCCTTTCTACTCCCGTACACCGTAATCATGCCAAGAAATTCACCAGATTTTACGACTATAGTAGCCCAGAGATCAAAGAAATAAGGAGACGTGCCAACAGGGTTGGAACCGAGTCATGGTGCAAGATGTCAAAACTCGTCCACCGTTTGTTAGGGTCTGCTAAACGTCTCTCGATTTTATAAACTATTATTCAACTTGCAATGTTTGTACGCATATGTTCCGGTGAAATTTTGCAACTCCATTTTGTAACAGATATCTTCAACGGTTGAGCTGAAATTTTGTATACTCGTTAAGTTTGAAACACAAAATAGGCACATTATAAACTAGGTGACGTCATTCAATGGCACTGATCGAGTGGTGGTATGGTAATGGTATCGAGCAAAATTTTTAGTTTCTAAGAATCAATGAAGATATTTTTATAACAGTAATTGGTATTTACTTATACAATAATAATTGGCATGTGAACAAATAAACTATGTTCTAGGGAACGGGATATTTTGGAATAAGGCCAATCGAGACAGTTCGGGATGCGTGTGTAATAATACCTTTAGATGGTTTTAGATGTAGCAAAAATATTATCCAAGAATTTGCGCTATTGTTTTCATATAACTTAGGCATTAGGTATAACGGCTTCAAAATAATACACATAACGTTCCAGTCTTAAATGATGTTGGCCTTATCATTAGCAAATGAACTACGTATAAGAAAAAAATAAAATAGTGTATTTCAATAGATTTATCAAATCCAGAAAGATTAATTTATATCACAGTTTAAAATTGACCCAGGCGTAAAAGTTGAATAACATCTTCTGGGTCATAATTTAACATCACTATCATATCATTGAGTGGAGGCCGCGTGCAGGAGGCCGTAGCCGTGGCAGGCCTCCCACCAGGTAGACCGACGATCTAGTGAAGGTCGCGGGAGTCCGTTGGGCGCGGGTGGCACAGGACCGATCTGTGTGGAGAACGTTGGGGGAGGCCTCTGTCCAGCCGTGGACGTCTATTGGCTAAAATGATGATGACATACCAGGCCACATCCACCCACTACTGACTATATAGGCCTCTTCTTTTGTCACGCCACTCGCTATGGTCCCCTATCAGCCTCATCTATTGTTTCCCTACTACCGGACCAATGGGTAGTTGGCCTACCCATACGACGTCACATTAATCCTGGTTGCCATACATACTAGTGCTACGGCGTAGCACACAGTGTGCGGTGTGGTGCGTACGCGGTGCAGCATTGCGCTACAAGTGCTACGAATAAGTACGAGCTACGATTTGTCGTAGCACAGAACGAATAGTTATAATTGCTACGAGCAATTTCTACAAAATGTATTCCCCTAAGAATTTGATTGTAACAAGGTCATGATGTCTATCATATGTATTTTAGTTTATTTTATCCTTATCATCACAAACAACCTTGACCTTATTTTATGAGGAAACTCATCCAGAAGTAGTAATTAATGTTTGTTTACGTATCATAGTTGCCAGTAGATTTTATTAGGTTAGTAAATTGGGCTTGTTGCTGGGTGGGAAAGCGTTGGGAAGGAAAAGGAGGTGAGTTGTTGCCACTCTCCCAGTACTCTGTGACCTGGCGAGGTCACGCTGTTGTAACGTTGTCATGCGGTCTTTAGAAAACGTTATTCTAATTTATTTGGTTAGTATACTACACTTGTATACTAATTACCGATATAAGTGTGCTGGTATAAGTATTGACTATGATGCCACCATGCTCAATATAGCTCATCACGAGAGTGCTGCGGTAGTAGTAAAAGTAATTCAAAAAGGTTAAAGTGATTCACCGAAGAACGAAGGAAGACTTTCTACAGCTAAATATGTCAAGCCTCCGCTTAGTGATTCTAACGGGGCATGGCAAAGACAGGCTTCTGTGCAGAGGATACATGGAGAAGGATGAAACAGCCACCGACATTTTGTTTGAGAGCAAAACGGTAGCCAGCTGCCGGGTGCAATCTCCAGGAGATTTTCAGCAGCGCATAAGCGCTGTCAGGTTTCCTAGATGAACTTGGCTGGTTGGAGTGAAGACCGACCTAGGTATATCAAATTCCGCACGCAAAATGGTTACGCCTGAAGCCTAATTGCGGAAAAGCCCGTACGAAAGAAGAAGAAGAAAACTCACCAGAGCTACTCGGCGCGCAGGTGTAGTTGCCCGAGTCCCTGGGCGACGCGCGCGCAATCAGCAGTCGACTGGTGCGCGTGCGCTGCTCTGTCTCCACGCTGATGTCACCACGCTCAGTATAGTTCACCACAAAAATGGTTATAGTGACTCACCAGAGCTACTCGGCGCGCAGGTGTAGTTGCCCGAGTCCCTGGGCGACGCGCGCGCAATCAGCAGTCGACTGGTGCGCGTGCGCTGCTCTGTCTCCACGCTGATGCCGCCGCGCTGGGCGTAGTTCACCACGTGAGTGCCTCGGTACCAGTAGATAAAACTGTTGAAAAAATACAAGGTCATTTATACACGTCCACTTTGTTGACTCTCAAATAAAAAAATAACAATCTTTGAATCTGGGGTGTCTGCATCCAATATTTCATAAAATATGGAACAAGTGATTTAAATCCTTTCACATAATTTAAACTTGATTATTATAGTATCTATGGAAATATAGGCAACACATCTTTAAATTTAGGTCTATACAAAGCAATATCTTATGGATGACGACTTCTATTGAACAGAACCATAAAACACTCTGTAGTTTTTTTCAGGTATTAATGATTATAATATCTGATAAATATACTTTATGATACTAACTTTGGAATTTAAAGAACATCGACTAAGGTCTGAGGGTTGCGCAAGAGCGACAGAAATACCTATAAGTGTCACAAAGGATAAGCAATGGACAACATGAGGTCATTGTTATAAAAATTGAATAAATAAAAAAAGAAAAAATGCGGAAGTTTAGTATACACACAGAAGTATCACACATTTTATAAAAAGGCTAAAAATTAACATCAAATTATTAATATTAGGAAGTTGCTGTATTCTAATAGAACCGAATTCAATTTCGGAACGATTCCGTGCCAGAAACGCTATCGGCGGTTTTATGGTCTTATATTTTCGGAAGTGAAATAGTTGGCACCGATATCCAAGATTATATTAACCTGTCCGTAAGTAATAGTACTGTTGCCAGAATCTGTATCTATAAACCTAATATTTGATGATATTAATGATTGTTTTTACGTAAAAAAGTGTTTTTTTAGTTCATTTAATAACTAAGTTTTTACAATTTCAATACCGTCTGGACCAAACAACACAAAAATTCGGTATCGTTGACTCATGTTCTGTTACTAGTATTATTCAGTGAACAGACACAACTTCCTTTCTTTTGAATCTGGTGGATACTGGCTTTCAAAGGGGCCTCTACGTTTTGGATCTGTATCCCCACGCACGCCTCCCAAAACGACTCCGGACGGTCTCTGCGCCGTAATTTCCCGCAGGAGAGATAAAAACAATATTAATTTAGATTTATAGAATACTAGATACTGAATATGATTTCGTTTTTCTTTCTGGCACTAATAAGTAATTTAGCAGCAAACTATTGGCAACTAAACTAAACAAGAAAAACTATCTAGTGGAACACATCCGAGTACTTTCCTTACGAAATTCAGTCGGACGGTAAATTTTGCCAGTTAAAATGCTATTTTGCGAGACAGCTTCGTTTTGTAAAACGACCCAGATGTGTAAGCTCGGTCGGGATTAGAAAAAGTCTACACTAACACACGCTGGATTGGAATAGCGTGTATTTTACTTACGACAAAGATTCAATCCCGCACGAGTGTGATTTAGTCCTGCGAACACGATTTTGCGTAAAACGGAAATCATGTTTGTTCAATAATTCAACAGATTAAATTGGAACTTTGCACTCCGTTTCGGTAAGCGTGAAATATGTATTCTCTACTTACAATTATCTTCTGTTTGTGTATAGTTGAGTTGGTTTCCATTATATTGCGGTGTGGTCAACTCAGACGTAAATTATTGTGTATTCGACTGCGATGAAGGAGGGGTATATTTTTGACGCATTACGCGCTCTGGTTTTTGTTTCGTATAATCCAATGTTTTTATTTTGTTTTCGTGCTTTTACAAGGTTTACTGAGTATCCCTTTTTTTCCATACAATACTTTTAAGGTCCAGAACCCCAAAAATGAAAATATTTTTTTCGTTATCTTAAAAGGAATTCTTTTGAGAAGGAGGAAGGATGAAATGGTGCCTACTTTTTATTGAATCAATTTGCTATCAATCTGTCTATTATTTTCGATGAACCTCGAAAAGTCGTTGAACAAATGCTGGTCAGTATGGTTGGTTAAACATGTGATTATAGAGATGTAAATTTTCACATAAAAACCGATTACTTACCTACATATCTTATCTGTGACAAAAACACTTAATTGAAACTTTATCTTATCTCATCAATTCGTTCGTTATTTTGGTTATACAATACATTGTTTAGAATACATTGTTTCGCTCTTAATCCAGTACAAGAATTCTATTTGAGGACCGTTTTCGGATGAAGGCTTAAGTCTAAGCACATGAATTAATTACTAATTTACATTTACTACGCCTAATTCATTTGCCTTTGAAAATCCTTGCTCTAGTCTCTAAGTACTATAAAATTAAGTCGCTATTTCTGTAGCTTTGTTGTATGGTCTTTTAGAGTTTCACAATGGGTTTAATGCGGTTAGATGGTAATATAGAGTAACATCAAGTGACTATACTCACAAAGTGTACATAAAGGTATTTAATTTCCCGTTACATAAAATCAACGCTTTTGGTTAAAGACAAATTGGCTTCTGAATGCCTTTGATCCTTTTGAAAACGAAATTTTGACAATTTATTAAAAACGTGAGCTTTCGTGGCGTTTTACAGTACGGTTCCCTTTGTGGCCACTGTGGCCACTGCTCCAGTCTAAGTGAGATGTCACATTAGTGCGTTGCGCTGCGTTACGTGGCGTCATAACACATACGTATACATACTGAAAATACTCATCATCATTAGTGTGACATTAATGTGTTCTGCTGCGTTGCGTCGTTGCATGTTGTCTTTCTAATGTGTTCCAGCGCCATCCCTCATCAGTTCGTCTTGAAATATAGCTGATCACTTCTATTTCAGCGAACCTGGTCTACTTGAATCAGTCAAAGGCCTAATGTCTGGGTCTGTTAAACGGACGAGGATAAAGACTTGGTTTTCAGAGTAGTTGTATAAACCATTGTTAAAATACGTCGAATAATGGCGCCTAAATGTACGTTACATATGCTATTATTAGCTATAGTTCTTTATGGGCGCAAATAGATGGCGCTACTTAAAACAACTAAGCCATACGTTTGTAAACCGTGATGACGAGATTTTTATTTGATTATACTATTAAGGCTCGAGGACTTTGAAAATTCGTCACTTGAATTCACCTTTACATTTAATAAGTATACGAGTAAGTTCCATCAGTGCGCTCGGGTTCCGTGGTTTGTCCAGTAGTGGTAATGACTTTATTCCCCTTCAACTTCTCCTCCAAACAATGACTATAATATATAGCCTATTAACGGATATTATAGCATAGCATGCTCACCTTGGAGGATCTGGTGCATGTCTTGCGATGCATGTGAGGTTGATGTCTGAGCCAGCCCGCACGAACAGCTCTGGCCCAGAGAGTATCTCTGCTTTTGATACTGGAACAATGGAATTATTTATTTAATTAATAAATGCTTACAACATCTCATATGATTTCGTGCTAAGTACCTAACGCATTTGTGCTACAAATATCAGACAACAGAGAAATTGCAGTGTAACTTCTGTATCTACCTAGTATTTCTAATATCTTCTGTGCCCTTATAATTTGTTATAAGGGCACAAGATATAAAGCTAAACAGAGATATTACAGGTAGAACTGAGATCAGAAACATAGGTAGTGAAAAAATATTACCGAAGCGTTCTTTGGAGTAGCGACGATGCTTATGACCCCTCAAATGTTAAACAAAATACAAACTGTATTTTTACTAAGCAAAAAAGTGTCATGAATCTTTAAAAAAAAGTATAACTGACCAGTACGCTAGTAATATTAGTTCAATAAAACTGACAGCAGGTTTGTTGATGCTCACGCCATTCTATGATTTTGAACATTTTCCAATTGTTAGTTAAAACTAGAAAATAATAAAAAAAATATAATTTTAGCTACACGTATAGCTGGTGAAAGGCAATTTGTATATTTATGAAAATGTGATAATAAGTACGATTGACTAGCACTGAATTTAGTGAGTAGGAAAAAAAGTGCACCTTGTAGTTTGTGTTGCATTTGGAGTTCGATCGCCCCATGCTGATAAAATTCCAAAACAATGGAATATATTTCAAATGCCCGGCCAGGCAAGCCTTTCACAGTGATATGTAAAATTGGGGCACTTCAATCCGGCTGTCACTTACTGGTAATAACTTTCAGAGGGACACAGGCCTCCGTCAACCAAGTTACGCCATAAATTGTAGCCGGAAACCAGCCTTTACTTCTAACCGTTTCGATATGTGGCTCTAAGTGTGCGTCCATACTTGGCAAGAGTGCCTCGGGTATGCGAGCTACGCACGTGTATTTTCGATTCATGCGCCAAATCTGCGTCGCCCGCGTGCAGTGCGCAAACAATATACCTGATGCCGTATTCTAATTGTGGAAAAGCCACGCTTCGACATAAATGGGTCGACACGACCGGAGTGATACCACTGTTTCACAGAAAACCGGCGTGAAGCAGCCCCTTGTGCTGTGTTTCGCCGAGTGAGTTAATAAAAAAGGATAAAAGGTTGGCAGCGCGCTTGGTGTTGCAGGTGTCTTGGGCGGCGGCAATTGCTTACCATCAGGTGATCCGCCTGCTTGTCTGCTACCTATCACAATGACAGCGTGCGCCAGCAGCTCGCATCCTTGAACGGAAAAGTCGTCAGCGCGAGAAATATGTACGCTGCGTGTGTAAGGTATCACCCATCGCTGGTACACCGGAAAAAAAAATTTCGACGTTCCGAAAAACGTATGGCGTAAAAACCGTCGTCGGATAATATGATCTACGAAAACTTCAGGTCAATGACTGGTAACAAGCAGTGCAGAATCGACCAAAGAAGCGTTTTCTTGTTGCGGAGGCCAAGACTCGGCTTAGCTGAGCCAGCGGAGTAAGTATGTTAAAATGCGCGATACGAGTATGTTGGTTTCAATGTAAGTTATTCTATAGATTTAGGATGATTAAGTTTTTTCAAAGCAATTTATTCAGGCTTGCGATAAAACGCAACAATAGCCATTGAAATTATTACTTAGTTGAAAAGATGATATTGGAACAAAAGATCCCGACAGTAAGTTTACTTTTTGATTTACATACGTGGTCCCGTTACGGTTTTGTTACATATGATATCAATGCCGAGTGGAGGTCGAGGTTTCCTACAGTTCCTATTTACTCAAAATATAAAACTAATAAGACAGAGACTGAACAAACTAGTAGATTATAAATAAAAAAAAAATAAAGTATCACTCCAGAACGAAAGGTCGATGGTTAAAATCCGAGCATGTTTTTTTTTATAGTATAGGAAGGCAAACGAGCAAGCGGGTAACCTGATGGTAAGTGAACTCCGCCGCCCATGGACATCAGCTACACCAGAAGGATTGCGGATGCGTTGCCGGCCCTTTAGGAAGGTATAGGCTCGTTTCTTGAAGATTTGTGCTCTTCTTGAAGATGTATGCAAACTTCAGATTTTCCAACCTGCGTATTTCGATCATTCACTGGGAAAAAGCTATTATATAGGTTACCTATGTGCTAGTATATTTTTACTGCTGTATTTTTTTCTATTAAATTTTATTTTGAAGGTTTAATTCTTCTTATTTTTTGAATCACAAATGATTTATACACACTAATACGCATGCACGTGTTAGCAAACACAAACTACATGCAGTGCGTACGATTAAACTGGTAAGAAGAGCACGTTTGGAAAAAGATGAAACGTTCCTATAGGCGTTTCTACGAGTATAGCATGCGTTTTAAAAAACCTTATTTGAAAAGGATTTAATCTGCTCTACCCATTGTTATATAAAAAATAGCTACACTTTTACAGGGAGAATTTACCTTCCCGCAAAAACCGTCCGTAAGTAAGTAATACAGACGGTTTACACATAATGAAAATTTAATGCTGGCCCGGCATTACTAGTCGGTTAATGATCGTTACGCTGTGGCGCTTATAAGGACGATGTAGAATACTCTATTTTCGTATTATTTACTGTAAAACAGCGCTCGGTGAAAGATGTATTTGGCAACCATTAATATCGTAATTAGTATCAATAAATTATCGCGCAGGTGCTGGTTATTTGTTACGGGGACCCTTGGGTTCGGTAGGTTGAAAATTATGTTTTTAATTCGGGACGCACTATTGCTGAAACTCGACATTTTGATTGTCACGATAGAGCATTTGATGAGACCCCCTGTGGCATTGTGGTTGTGTGGGTTTGATTATGATGATGGGGACTTTTTTATATTAAGGACAATCAAGATTACCCCACTCCGCCTGATGGTAAGCGGCCGTGAGATCCAAATACGAGATTGACAGGGACAAAAGAACAGATAAAGTGTCCATTCTCTGTCACTCTCACCTTGAAGGCCTGCTGAGATGCCACAGACACTTAGTAGACACTTGGCACTCATATGCGCCAGAGTGGCGTGGCTGAGCCGGCGCAACCCTAAAACGCGCGTCGCTGCTGTACGTGTATTTTGTATTAAACTTACCGACTACTATTATTCGAAAGGACAGACAGATCTTCGGCTCAGTAGACACTTGGCACTCATATGCGCCAGAGTCGCGAGGCTGCGCCGGCGCCACTCTGAGGGTCCACTCGTCGAAGTTCTCCGTATGAAGGGTGGCAAGACGCGCGTCGCTGCTGTACGTGTATTTTGTATTAAACTTACCGACTACTATCAGTCGAAAGGACAGACTGATCTTCGGCTCAGTAGACACTTGGCACTCATATGCGCCAGAGTCGCGAGGCTGCGCAGGCGCCACCCTGAGGGTCCACTCGTCGAAGTTCTCCGTATGAAGGGTGGCAAGACGCGCGTCATTGCTGTACGTGTATTTTGTATAAACTTACCGACTACTATCAGTCGAAAGGACAGACTGATCTTCGGCTCAGTAGACACTTGGCACTCATATGCGCCAGAGTCGCGAGGCTGCGCAGGCGCCACCCTGAGTGTCCACTCGTCAGAGTTGTCCGTATGGAGGGCAGGCGAAACGCGCGTCGCTGCTGTATGTGTGAACTCCCACTGTGAGGATGTGCAGGTCTCGCTTTCGGATCCATGATACCTGACGAAAAAAAGGTCCAATTTATAATATACACCGCTAAATTTTAGTCGTTTTATCCTCATGAAAATCAGCTGTTTAATACAAGAAAGAATATTCACCATAATGTTTGCAAAAACATTTTTTTATTACGCTTATATCGATGACCCAACATTTATTCATGTCTAGCTTTTGCCCGCGGCTTTGCTCGCGTTAAATTCGGGGTACGGAGGGGTAAAAAGTAACCTATATTATTTTGCATCCCTTGAACTATCTCGCGTCAATTTGTCGCACCGTTTTGCCGTGAAAGACAGACAGACAGACAGAAACACTTTCCCGTTTATAACATTAGTATGGATATGTATTAAGAGGCTTCCGCCTTGACTTGCTATAAGTCTTGACGTGGTAAAGGAGATTAATGACTATAAAAATAGTACGATTACGTTCTTATTCACTGAGTTTTCATCGATCTCTATATGTTCATCGCTTACCTATAAATCTGTACTATTTTTAAAGAGATAACATCTATAGACAATGACAAGGCTTATAGGTAAACCAAAAACACGAAACGCTTGCGCGATGTAATTGGACACAGCGCCATCTATTGGTTCATTTCTGAATTATGGTCCCGAAGCGAAGTGAGGGCGGGCCACTAGTATATAGATAAGCGTATATCTACGAGATTATCGAGTAAGAGAGGTTTCCAACTGCCAACTTAATCAAACTCAAAAGGGTTTGACGGACCAAACAGCACTTTGAGTGTATTTGGAGTTGTATTTATAGTTACCGGAAGCAACACCTAATCAATCAATGGCAGCCATTAAACTTGTCAAAGTAGGTTGTGGTCGGGATCCATTTAACAGTAATTAACTTAGGCCCAGTTCGACCAATCTTTATCCGAGAATAAATCAATGGTATAACGCTATGAGTCATGTGGTATAACAGCGTTATAATATGCTGTCGATAACTTGTTTAAAATATCATCCAGCGATATTATAACTCATCACACCGGTTAATCTTCCAAAATATAACGTGCCTCTTTAATCACTCGACTTTGGCAGAATTAAAAGTGTCACTAGCAGCCAAATAAAAAAAAAATAAACTTTCGGATAAGATTATTCGAGTAAATGCTTATTTACTATGTGCTTACATAGTCAAGTCAATTCAAAGTATTGTTGCGTAGTTTGGGGGCGACTATGCGTATGTGACGTAGTGCACAACAGAATAATAGACCTCACCCATTTGAGACAAGCTCTATTTCCGTATGCAGGGGCACATAGTGGTAAGAGTATTCTTTATTTCCATAGGCTTGTAAACTACACTTGACATAACTACAATTTTTTTTATCTATTTATTTTTATTGTATGTAAAAATAAATTACATGTCGATGTATAAATGAAAAATAAGTTGACATAATGCTATCATTCTACCACCGGAATTTAGCTGACTTTGTTGAGTTTTCAATAGTTTTTTGTCTTCATACCAACAGTCCATTACGTAAAAGAAAGAAATAAAAATATCAAAATTAAGGTAAACCAGAACTGATCAGTCTCCACAGGTCCACTTGCTGATCATAAGTATGATGTATTTGACTTTCTTCTTCTAGCTCGATCCCTCATCATTACTGAGGAACTTAACTGGAACTCATCAAAAAAACAAACTTTCTCTGTTGATTCCGAATGTAGCCTTCACCAGTTTGTAAAACTTTGGAACGGCTTTTTTGTTTCGGACCATCGTATTGGTGACCGGACTCGTGATCTTTCCCTTCGGTGTTGTCAAGTATCAAGGCTAAAAAATTTGATTTTAGATATAATGTGACAATAAAGTGAAATTAATTGATAGGGCCATCCCTGCCGCTTATATCATAGGGTATGGTAACCCCCAATGATTACAATAACGTATTGAAACTCTGTTAGTTCCCAAAAATCCGTTTTCTAGACTTTCTTGACGCATTATAATACCTATGTCCAAAATTTTTAAGATCAAAAATAATCTTATAGGAAGCATTAGACATAGATTTGGAGTTGGTAGGTTTATGTACAACTTTCGAACTTTGGCACCATTTAAAAACAATAATTGCTTTCCTACGTTAAATTTCTGTAACATAATAGTAACAGCTGGTACAACGTACTTATTTTCTGTTTATTATGCTTAAATTCTACTAAACAATAAGAGTTTCTTCTAATGATAACTCCAAAGGATTGTAATAGTCATATTTAATGATACGCGTTCAAGAAAAGCGCCTCCTGCTAAGCCTCTTAATTTCAATTTAAGAGACACTTAGTTTAATTTTTATTGCATCACAAGTTCAACTGAAGGTAACTTAATTTTAATTACATTCAGCTAATTAGACAGGCTTCATATAGACTTTAATTAATTTCTTATGTAGATTTTACGAATAAATAGCCTTTGTGTACTTATTAATTTTAAAATTATAATTACAAACGAAAGCAATGAACACTTAATAAGTTTTTAGTATAAAGATTAAGTATTGTTTTTAATATGACTCAGAAATATATCGATAATATTCATCAATTCATAAAACTTTTAGGAAACAAGTTAAAACTGCAATAAAATCAACGGTTCAATTTATAACCAACTTGACTGAAATTAATGATTTAAGTTAGACTTCTCAGAAAGATATTAATGATATAATATTTGACTGGCGCGATGGAGCATTTGTTTATACCCTGCTTCACACGCCACAGCTCGTGGGTTCCATCCCTGGATAAATATTCTCGTGATGAACACTTGTGCTTGTCCAGAGTGAGGAGTTGTAGAAATGCATGTATGTAACTATATTATTATAGACGGGAATTAACGCGACGTAATTTTTTAAGCACATAATTATGTACTTACTGCTTGACGTTTCGGCTGCGTTACAACAGCCGTGGTCACAAGCGAACTGGCGGTGCGCGGCGACGTCTGCTGGGGCCCGGCGGTGGATCTTCCGATACCCTCACAGTTTCACTTATAAAATCACCACTGGATACAATGTCAGTGAAGCCACTCCGACACACCATGCTCACAGTATCGGTGTTTATTCGCGTTTCCAACGGCCTAGTACGGGGTTTGCATTTGTTAATCACTGGATTCCATGTAGGTGAAATTTTGAATCCGTCATCCCGATTGAAATTTTTATATTTCTTGATTTCAATTGCTTCACGTACCATCCTCGTGTGATAGTGCCGATCAGTGGAGAGGATTTTTGGGTCATGTAGCTCCATCCAATGATTAACTCCCATTTCTAGTAGATGTTCCGCTACCGCTTAGTTGGGAAAACACCGTCTTTCGTAAAAGACTCGTACCATTTTAGGGATATCGTAAGGAGTATACGTTTGGAACCAGGAGACATAATGGTGAGTTTCGACGTGGAGTCGCTTTTTACGAATGTCCCACTGAAGGATTGCCTGGAAGTGATCAAGGGTAAGCTTTGTGATGAGGAGTTACCGAAGGAATATATTGTTCTGACTGAAAATTGTTTGGACGGAAACTACCTTCTATTCAGAGAACAGTTTTACCTCCAGATCGACGGAGTTGCAATGGGTAGCCCTCTGGCACCGGTCATTGCAAATATCTGGATGGAACATTTTGAAAACACAGCATTAGCCACTGGACCTCAAACTGTGAAACTCTGGAAAAGGTATGTGGACGACATTTTCTGTATTATTAAAGGTGGCCAGCAGGAAGTCGAACAATATTTGGTACACCTGAATTCGATCCACCCGAAGATAAAGTTTACCTACGAAATGGAAAGGGACCGATCATTGGCATTCCTGGATGTGCAGATTAGAGTAAAGGATGACGGTACATTATCACATGGAGTTTACCGAAAACCCACGCACACGGACCGATACCTACACGCCTCTTCGCATCATCATCCTCGGCATCTGCAAGCGGTTGTATCTTCATTGACCAATAGAGCTCATAACCTCTGCGACCCTGAACATCTTCAGTCTGAGCTTAGTCATGTTCAGGAGGTACTCAAGCAAAACGGATACAATATGCCGCGGATGTTGAAAAGGCAGAAGAAAAAGGAAAGATATCCTGAGGTAAACCGCCAGGCAGCATTTTTGCCGTACATCAAAGGCATAACGGACAAAATTGGAACAGTACTCAAGAATTTCTCCATTAAGACTGTATATTCTCCGTTATGTCGAATATCTAAACAGCTGCGGTCACCAAAGGATATAATACCGTTCCAGACTCCAGGTGTTTATAAAATCGATTGCAGCTGCGGTAGTTCTTACATCGGGCAAACTAAGCGATCAATCGCCGAACGTGTCAAGGAACATATCGCAGCAATTAAAAATCGACAGGCGAATAAATCAGCGGTAGCGGAACATCTACTAGAAATGGGAGTTAATCATTGGATGGAGCTACATGACCCAAAAATCCTCTCCACTGATCGGCACTATCACACGAGGATGGTACGTGAAGCAATTGAAATCAAGAAATATAAAAATTTCAATCGGGATGACGGATTCAAAATTTCACCTACATGGAATCCAGTGATTAACAAATGCAAACCCCGTACTAGGCCGTTGGAAACGCGAATAAACACCGATACTGTGAGCGTGGTGTGTCGGAGTGGCTTCACTGACATTGTATCCAGTGGTGATTTTATAAGTGAAACTGTGAGGGTATCGGAAGATCCACCGCCGGGCCCCAGCAGACGTCGCCGCGCACCGCCAGTTCGCTTGTGACCACGGCTGTTGTAACGCAGCCGAAACGTCAAGCAGTAAGTACATAATTATGTGCTTAAAAAATTACGTCGCGTTAATTCCCGTCTATAATAATAATAGTTATAATGCAACGCGAAAATTTAAAGAACTGCATGTATGTATTATAGTACTCTAATACATACATGCATTTATACAACTCCTCACTCTGTACATGTACAGAATTGGATTACAACAGGCTGATGATGATGATGATGATGATGTATTAGAGTATTTTATTTATAATTCATTTCTTGTTTCATATCCGTCACACAAAAGCTCAAGGTTATTTAGTACAGAAACATATCGATGAGAGTGAGATGTGTATAAGATGTTGTAAGAATTTTATTTTTATACAGAAAAAAGATTCTTAAAGCATTTTTAACATTCATTTATAAAAAAAACTATATTTTATTCGATTAATTTAAGGAGAAATGCAGCTCTTATATTCCTTAAACAATAGTTTTTTACTAAGATAATTTACTTTAGCCAAACACAGCTATTTACGTGATATGTTATTTATTTGTTTATAAACTATGGATGACTTACAACGCGTTCAGAATTTGTATACCTAGTAAATAGTCTTAATTTGTACATTAAAATAGCTTTGTTATAATTATTTACCTATGTGGTACAGTTAGCTTAATAAGAATTAAAGTGAGAATTGTATGAATAACTTATCAAATTGTAATATTCCAATGTGTGAAAATCGTCCGTACCCAAAAGTTCTTCAGCTACAAACAAGTTCATTCTACTTTTTTACATCATATTTATTTCTTATTCTTACGGCCGTTCAATAAAAGTTCGCCAGAATATGTTGGCTGAGAGTATTCAAATAATTGAACTACTCGTGTTGACATTGTATCCAGTGGTGATTTTATAAGTGAAACTGTGAGGGTATCGGAAGATCCACCGCCGGCCCCAGCAGACGTCGCCGCGCACCGCCAGTTCGCTTGTGACCACGGCTGTTGTAACGCAGCCGAAACGTCAAGCAGTAAGTACATAATTATGTGCTTAAAAAATTACGTCGCGTTAATTCCCGTCTATAATAATAATAGTTACTCGTGTTTATTGTGATGCAAGGGTAGAAAGTTGGTTTTTGCCAACGAGCTGTCATTAGCAAGCTCGGGTTGAAGGCGAGGGTTTTTAATGCCACGAGCACGAGTTTGGAATATCCAACACACCCGTGTATCATACAAGTACGACGTCGTTTTTCAATACAGCAGTATTTGACTTGATTAACAAAACGAAAATCCTTTTCTGCGAATATTCAAAACTTTCTTAAAGAAAAGTCACACGGAAGCCGTTTATTAGAATCAATAAAAGTATCTATACTTAAAATAAATCTGTAGAGAGGTCAAATCTGTACATGAAATTTATTTTTAAAATAACTATCAGGAAAATTATCGATACTGATGCCAAAAATGCGTAAAATCGACTCTTGGGCCATGATGCCTTATTAAATACGCCATCGGATCAGTTATTTTGCAGCATTTACCTAACCCAACCTAACCTTTTGTAGGTACTTTATATCAGAATTGAAGAACTTTGGCAATAAGAAAAACGTAATCGTTTTTCTTTAACATAGTCGTTTACTGGGTAACGGAGTAAATGGTTCGCATAAAAGCATTTCGTCGCCAGTACATTTCGGAATTCGTTAAAAACAAATGGGTACTTGTAGATGCTATAAATTATGAATCGTGCCGTGACTTCAAAAGGTAAAACCGTTAAACTTTATTTTTTTTAAAAAAACAGGAATCATCTGACGTCATCCAGTATACGTAACGCTGGACGACCTGTAGCGCTACCATGAGTTGGCATCGAAAAGTAACGTAACGTTACTACAGTCGATAGCGAGTAAACGGGCGTCGAACAGATTTCGATTGAACACGTAAACCTCGCTAGCGTTAGCTCGATAGTGAGTGCGTTATTGTTTACCCTGAAAGCTATCGAAAACTATCGCTTTGTCTCTTTCATTGTGATGCATTTGAAAGAGACAGAGCAATAGTTTACGTTATGTCAGTTTTCAATGTCAACTCGTAGCGCTACGTAAACGCTACTCGCTAGCGAATACGTTTCACTTTGACAACTCGATACTACAGATTTTAGTTTTCCGCTAGAGGCGCTGTACACTTTTTCATACATTTTTTTACGCAGACGCTAGCGAGTTCTGTCACTGTAAACTCATGGCAGCGCTACTGAATTTTGTTTACTGAGTCTAGGGCACCACTTGGTAAAAAGTTTACTTCACCTGCTCGCTACGTTCCCATTTCCGCTTGAATTCCATCACTCTAAATCCGACATGGACTTTTGTCCTGCGTCAGATTTCGAAATTCTTCAAAGTCTTGTAGTTAAATTCCAGGCATTTTTGTTTACCTATGTAAGTATACGAAAGTATAAAGTTAGTATACGAAATGAAACATTTTTTTTTTTAAAAGGTGCAAAATTTATTTCATTTAAAACAATAATTATAAGGTGCAGCAGAACATAAATGAAATATGATTTGAACCTGGCTAGATTGTATTTTCGATACAGTTCCTGTAAGTAGTAAGGTAAAAGCGATGTTTTGTTCGTTTAAAATTTCACCGAGCAATTAATGAGAAACCTCTAGTGAACTGGAGCTCTTTTTGAAATGGAAGTTTATTGTTCGCCTGTACCTAGAAATGGCTTCGCAATTCAAAGTTTTTCTGTTGTTACTAAAATCATTGCAACAGAATTAATTAAAATTCAAATTTAGTTTTGTTGCTGCTTGAATAAATCATGATCACACCATAAATATGAAACGATCTATCCAGTTATATGTTTGAATATGGCGATCAAATTTTAAGTTAAAAACCGCCAAGTCGAGGCTGTACCAAACTTTTCTCGAAGTATGTATTTACATAAATTACACACATCAACGTGGTCTAGAGATATTTTCAATTAAACGCAAGTTTGTAACTACAATTTTATTGACTTTTTATTTGGAAACCTTCACATTAAATTAAAGCGTTGTTTAATAGCCTATCTAATCCATACTAATATTATAAATGCGAAAGTAACTCTGTCTGTCTGTCTGTCTGTTACTCTTTCACGCCAAAACTACTCAACGGATTTAAATTAAATTTGGTATACAGATAATCTAGACCCTGAGAAAGGACATAGGCTACTTTTTATTGCGAAAAGGGGGTTGTAAGGGGTTGAAAGGGGGGTAAAAAGTTACTTTTCCACGCGGACGAAGTCGCGGGCGGCCGCTAGTCTTATAATAAACTTATAGTTAGAATTGAATTTAAAAAAACTACTTAGATGAAGAGAAAAATGTCCGACATATTTTCAATATCAACTTTATTTTTGGAACAACAAACCTTAGACAAAATAATGAGCATCTCTTATTAACAAAAAATAAATAAAAAGGTCAGTAGTAGGTAGGTACGTAAGTAGTATGGAGTACGTATTTGCAGGCCAAAAAAAATATTTTAAAATCGGTTCATTTATTGACGGAGTAATCGTAGGCGAAACTTGAATAAAAATACAGTCGAACTGATAACCTCCTCATTTCGGTTCTGATGTCTGTTAAAAAATCTGCTGTGTCATCCATTCTTGCCGAGTGTTTGATAGGGCATTCCTTTTTCACTTCAAAATGAATAAAATTGTATAATAAATCTATGTAACTACATTTTAATGTAAATGTAAAAACTGTGTTGAAGATATTGATTGATATTGAAGATCTGTTTGTAAATGATACTAAATTGATAGATCATTGGACCAGTTCATGTACTTAAGCTCCATTGTAGCAATAGTTACGTAAATTTATGTACTTAGATAACGATCAGAAACAGCTTACAACGTCATAGAAGAACATAGTTCGGAATTATTCACAAAAATTGATTCTAACCCGAAAATAGCTTGACCAAGTCACCTTGCCCCTTCGTTCTAAGAAAGCTGTTTTTAAATAGCGCCGTCATCCAGCTATTTCCATCAACTTTATTCGTGACAGGTTATTCTAAAGGAACGAGTGAAGCGTAAAAGAAATATGAGTAGGTTAACGCTCGTCCGGAGCTCATCATTTGAGTACAAAGGATAGCCTAAGTAATAAGTATAGACATTGCTGAAAAGTATAGCCTGAGATGTAAAAAGGTTTCATTGAGATATTAGGTTTATTTGGTTGTCTGGTATTACATTTTGGTTTTACACAAACCTTTTTTGATAATTATTGAGATGAATAAATAAAACTGATACCTAGTATTTTGTGTTAAGGTTTTTTTATGACGAGCAAACCTGATGTAGCGATACCGTCGCCCAAAACTCAGGGGCTATACAGGTGCACGCGTGTCGGCCTTTCAGAGCTGAGATCTGCCCTTTTCTTAAAGGTTTGTAGGTCGTAGTGGTCCGAAAATACCCCAGGTGGCAGTTCGTTCCATATTATAATGATTAGCGTACGTACATCTACACATTAAAGTATACAAAACTGTAAAATTTCTTACATTCTTACTGTTCTGTACACTTTAGGTTGAATATCAATTGAGGATATTTGACAGTGGTAACCTGATGTGTGGCTGACTGTACAACCAAGTGGTTAGCGGAGTGACTATGCTGACATTTTATTTTGTGTCAGTTAAATAAACCAAAATGTAAGGTTCAAAGAAGATTTGCCAGCAACAGACGATGTTGCAACATGAATTTTAAGTGCTGAATTGTAGGATTTCGCAAGATTAAACAGTAATAGACTTTAGTCTCCCCTTCATTTCGAATTTGACTCAACAAAACGTATTAAACTCGAAAATAAGTTTGAGAACATTAAGTATCTTGGTTTCGTATAAATTAGTACCCTAACCCCAATCTCTTAGTATTCTACGTTAGCTAGTTAGTTATGAATATAAAAGAAGTGAACTATCAGCCTGACTTGGTATAAATGTCATATCTTTTTAATTTGATGTCTATCTGAAATATCCGAATTGGAAACAGTATTAAAGGATAACTTATTTGATGAATAAATGATAATCCGCTTGAGAGACAGCCCTACATGATTGATTTTTTTATTCTTTCGAATGTGAAATACCTAGATTTACAGACAAAGGGAATTGAATCTTATTTGTAACCGAATATTGAATATTTTTGTGCGCAAAAGTAGAATGTCAATAATTTAATAAAAAAACTAAATAGTAGTAATGTCTTTGCTCTATGTTTCATGTTGTCTATCCCTTTCCTTAATAAAATTATATTTAAACTCTCATGTCACTCTGCTTAGATGAGAAGTTTTGAACAATAAAATAAATGGAACGGTGGATAAGTAGATTACGGTAGTACTCACTTTGAAACGGTACTGGGTTGGGTTGAGTTTCATAATAACTTATTTAGATCTTATTCAGAGAGCGCAAATGTAGGTAATCACGTCGGTATTCTAAGAAGTTTTGCTTTATCATATTTCAAATTCAAGTAGAGTTTAAATTACACATAATTCAATCTAAACTTAATCTAAAATACATTCAGCAAAGAAGGAAACCAATAACATCAGTAGAAATGTTTATTTGGAAGTAATTACTCAAAGTGGTGGATAAACAGTAGGTAATACAAATACCTACAAAAAAATACAAAAATATTGAATTCAGGAAAGTTATTGCAATCAATATTTTTGTATTTTTTTTTTAGTCTTACTAGTCTAAGAAAGTTTAGAACAAGTAGTCATGATATTGATACCAAATTGATCTCTTTGTGTGTAGGCACATACCGTGCGTCTATGTGTTTGTGTGTGTTGTGTGTGCATGCAATTACATACATACAATTTAAGCAATATATTTATGTATGTAATTGCATACATTGCTTAAATTGTCAAACGTAGTATTCTCTCCTTGATTACGACTACGGCCGTTAAGTCACTTTACAATTATTTTTCTACTACAAGCATATTACGCGCTCACCAGCACACACTTTTATAAGTTGTGATTACACGTGATTACAAGTGACTATGATTACATTTTGGTTCCATACGTTTTGTCGCGAGTGTCCGGAGTGTGACGTAACTTTACTGACCGTGCCAAAAGTTCTTCAAAACGCACGCACACAAAAGCGCACGCGATCAACCAATCACATTGCTCACTCAAAGCGAAATTTCTTTTTATGCTTTTTGATTGGGCAATTTTGGGCTTACACGCAAGTTTATTGAAAGTAAGTTGTTCAGAATAACGAGCTATGCAGTAGAAAAGAAAACGTCTTCTTTGCTTGTATCGACTCCGAGGAATGCACCTCTGGACTTCAAATCTATGTGCATATTTCTACCAGAGTGGTAAAGGAAAATATTGTGAGGAAACCTGTTCGTGTCTGGTTCTGTCACAGAATACTTAACAGAAAGCCCACTCCTAAAAACCGTTTATAGAAAATAATGACTCAGGCTACCATAACATAACGTTGAAATTCCAACCGCCCAGCGTTCAACGCCTACAATTATTCATACCTACAAGTGCGTTATCTTTCTATCGCAAGCAACTGTCGCGCATGCGTCGCCGCTCGCTCGAGATTTTCTACTAATTGGCCCCTCCGGAGTGGCCGCCGCATGTACTTGCAAGTTCAATACCTACACGCGGAGTGGGACAGGCCTGGTTCTGTTAAAGGACAGCGAATGTTAGATGGCAGGGCTTCATTGTAATTGTAAGACTGAGCATGCCCCAGGATCCAAACCAACGACAGCTTTGTACGCAACTTGGAGTTATAAGCTAAGATGAGAGTGAGCGAGTTGTTCGGAATAAAGTTCTTCATACTGGGTTCAATCTCCAGTTCCCCACCCTTATCAAACGTTCGTACGATGAACACTTGTGTTGTTTAATATTTGCGTAAATTCGTAATTCCTCTGTTGTCTGATATCCTTAACACAAGAGTGCTTAAGCTGCTAATACGGAATTAGATTAATGTATGAGATTTGGTATGAATCTATTTATTCATTTTGAAGTATGCATTGCAACTTTGCCATTTAAGCGGGAGCAGCTTATCACCTCCCGCGGCTCAATGTGGCGTGACTGGCAATTTTCCCTAATTTTCTGCGTTGTGTGTAAAGACTTGATTTATATTTTGTCAAGCTTCGTTCCCTCACGAAACTCATAGGAGGAGGGCCTCCATATTGTTTGTCGTGCGAGGACAAATATTTGACCGAGATGAGACTTGTCTTATATTGTACTATTTAGGTTGAAGGGCTTGCAAAGAGTATTAGAGTTAGAGTTGTTTGTTTTTGCGTATACACGAGTATTACTTACAACAAAGATATAGTTACAAATAAAGGTTTGCTGATATTTTTAGACACCTAGATCCTAAGCAAATATTGCAATGGCTGAAAAATGTTGCGTAGAAAGGAACATTATTTTTCTACTTCTATATATTGCGTTTACAACACGAAATAATTGGAATATAATAGAAGCACTTAACCCTAGATTTTAAAATCAATGTGTGTGATTCTACCACTAGCTCACGGTAAGAGAAAACAACGGGGGAGGAAACCTACACACGTTTTAGAAAATATTATTCTGAACGCTTGTGGTGGTGTGGTATTTTATTTTCAGGAGTCTACTCCTGAGCTAGGGCTATTGGGCCTATGGAAGGTTGTGAGTTCGAGTCCCACCTGAACCCTTAGATGAATTTTTAAGTGCAATATTTACTTCCTTGAGGGCGTTTATTTCCCCACGGTTTCCACTCAAGAAGACGCTTACACCATGATGCCTCATTGCGGGTGACGTGTCCTGCCCACCTCCACTTTAAGTGCGCCACTCTCTCTGTTACATCGGTGATTTTGCTTTGCCGTGGGGAAATAAACGCCCTCAAGGAAGACCTCAGATGCGCTGGAAGGACGACGTGAAAAGAGTGGCTGGCTCAAACTGGATGCAAAGAGCGCAATGCCGGAAGAAATGGAAAATGCTGAAGGAGGCCTACACTAAAATAGTTGAAACAGGCCAAAGAAGAAGAGAAGAGAAGAAGAATTATTATTGTATGTCTAGATAATGTATATTGAAGCATATAATTGAAACTAAGTATAAGTTGTGGATATAAACAAACTATTATTTGCATGCTGCGTAGCTTAAGACTTCGAAATAGCCGAGACAGCAATTACAAGTTTTCGTGTAATATCACGATACCAACAATGAATTCATTATGGTAAACTTTGTAGACTTTCCCAATTTGTGTACTTTATACAATTAAAATTGCAACAGCAAACTTGATAATTCATCAATTTTCAAGTCTATCGAACATGATTTTAAATTGAATATTAATTGTTTATTTTAGTGGCCTGTTTATCAGATTGTTTGATCAAGGCTTCTCAAATTGATCAGCTTGTTTGTTCATTTAAAAATACACAATTAAAAAAAAAAACGCTAGTCTTAATTTTAAACCTTTTCAATTTACTCATCTGGACACGATGCCTTTGGACAACGATTTGGGGGCATTCGGTAGTAGACTAAGAGGCTTAACAGATGTTTACGGTGGTCAAAGCCAGCTTCAGAGAGTGCGTCATCACCGAAGAGCCTCTTTCCAGCGACGCACTTTATTGAGTACTAGTGGCCCGCCCTCACTTCGCTTCGGGACCGTTATTCAGAAATGAACTAATAGATGGCGCTGTGTCCAATTACATCGCGCAAGCGTTTCGTGTTTTCGGTTTACCTATAAGCCTTGTCGTTGTCTATAGAAGTTATCTCTTTATAAATAGTATAGAATACCTAACTTCACTCGGAGTACGCAACGTTTTGAGTCTTGTTACTATCTATATTCTTTATACTGTGGTACTAGTATAGGTACTCTATGTACTCTAAACAAAATGCTGTGGGATTCTCGATGTTCCAATGTTTCGCTTGAACAAGAGATTCAATTCTAAATGAGATAATCCCCAAACTAGTGCCTCGGGCGTCGAGCGTCTGGTCCGAACTAAATTTATCAGGGATAGACAGTGAATAAACTGCTGAAATCTAGGACAAGGTATATGCGGACTAGTAAAACCTTGTAACGATAGCAATATTCAATAAAATATAAACAAAAACTAATTTATTTTTAGTCTTTTTGATAACAAGGCTCAGCAATGTGAAAAACCTAGAGAGGAAACCTGCTGGCTTCGGAAAGGACCGTCTCTAACTAATTATATCCACAATTGTTGAGACAATGAACCCATAGTCATGATCTAGTTGATATAGTTTCTCTATCTAAGGGTTGAGGTCAGACGGCAGTCATTTTATTCAATACTTGTGGCCCGCCCTCACTTTGCTTCGAGACAGTAGTTCCAAACTGAAACAATAAATAGATGGTGAGACTTCGACGCTAGGCGTCGATTACAACGCGCTAGTGTATCGTATTTTCGGTTTACCTGTAAGCCTTGTCGTTGTCCATAGAATATATCTTTTTATAAATAGCACAGAATCCGTTCACTTTTTGAGCAGTTGCGTGCATTAAGAGTGACCTATGTCCAGCAGTGAACAAGTGTGGGTTGTTAAATGATGATGAACTTTATGGTGTAACACTGAAGCTAAAAAAAAATATAGGAACCAAAAACATAATTATCAGTTTCATCACTTGAAAGTTTGTCTAGGGCGAGAATAGATCCCAGCACCCTTGAAACGCGAGCTCAAGGTACAGTTAGCCACACATCAGGTTACCACAACCTTTCAAATTTCCTCAATTGATATTCAACCTAATGTGCATGTCAGTAAGATGAGAGTCGATTGAAGAAATTTTACAGTTTTGTATACTTTGATGTGTGACTGTACGTACAATACCAAATCAGCAGCACCAGTCGTCATTAAAAATTAACTTTATTCATGAAAAATGGTAATTCCAAATTATAATGGTTACCCTACTTTCCGACATAATTTGTCTCAAGGGAAATTCGTGGCTCAGTCTTACGGTGAATTAGATTTACATTCCTCTGTTTGGCTTAGGAATCATGCGCGCTTTATCCGAACAAACATCTTTGGGCACACATATTTAATGAGTTCCTAGCTTATGTTTAAAACAAGGGCTTATTAGAGATTAAAATATAAGTACTTATGTATTCTTCATCATCATCTTAAGTCATATTCAAACAATTTGGATGTAGGCCTCTTTCAATCTTTTCCACTCTGATCTGTTTTAGGTAGTTGAAATCTAGTTTTGCTCTTCGATATTTGTTATGTCGTCCTTCAATCTCATTCAATTAGTCTTATCTGATCCTATTGCCTACATCACGGATCTGTTTTTTAGACTATCTATTCCGGCTACTGCCAATTTTGGTTCTCATGTTGGGAGGTAGTTTTGAGGTTATCGTGGGAAACTCACACTTCAGCATGAATGGGCCGGATCGCCCGGAGGCATACCACGGCCTCACAGAAGACGGGCGTGAAGCAGCGCTTGCACTGTGTTCCGCCAAATGAGTGAGTGTGCCGGAGACCTTGGGGGGAAAGGGGTTTAAAGGTGGGCAGCTTTTTTTTATTAACTCTTGTGTAAAAGGCTGCAAGCATTGAAAGTTTCAAGGATTGTAATGAATAGCAATAAATATTGCCAATTTTACTTTGTAATTAATTCGTTTAAATTATCTTTCTTTGTTTCAATGTATCTAAAAGGTAAGATGTTCATTTGAAGCTAATTAAACAAAAGTTGAACAAGATATAATTAGTAAAAGAAATATATGGTTTATTCACAGAAGATAACATAGGTACTTAGTTAAAAAATAAACAGATCTACTATGTAATATATAGTTAGTTATGTATTTGCGATATGTAGTTTAAAAAATAGTTTATATAAATGCATTATGCTGAAGTAAAGTAATTAAATCTTTGATAAGTACATACTTATCAGAGTATTCTCTGGTGTAATTAAATTATCAAATCTTTTCATCGAAAATTAATAATGAAAATAGGTATTATTTTTTTGTAAATATAAAAACGGTTAACTCGAAACACCCTTAATTATACTCGTGTACCTACTTTGTTTCATAAATAAGGACCTCTAATCACATTACAAAAAGGCACCTACCGACCCTAATTAGGCCACTTTTCGCCACCTGCGAAAAGGCTTTCCCTTATTTACTTTCAAGTACCAACCCTACTACCTTTATACTTACTATAAAAAACGTAAAATCTTGCGCCATATGGTAGAGTATTTCATTTATCCATACTAATATATGCGAAAGTAACTCTGTCTGTCTGTCTGTTACTTTTTCACGAAAAAACTACTCAACGGATGTAAATGAAATTTGGTATACAGATAATCTAGACCCTGAGAAAGAACATAGGCTACTTTTTATTGCGAAAAGGGGGTTGTAAGGGGTTGAAAGGGGGGTAAAAAGTTACTTTTCCACGCGGACGAAGTCGCGGGCGGCCGCTAGTTAGTAATATAATATGGCATGCCATCGGTCTAGTGTCAAGGGTCGATCTACCGGGAAACGCCCAGCTGGATGGAACAGGTCAAGAAGGATGTTGGTCACCTTTAAGGGGCTACAATGACGAAACTAGCGCCGAGAACCTATTAAGACTGATTGTGGCGACAATATGATATTCTGTAAGAAAGTAAAACTCTACAAACTTAGATGCAAGTAAATTGGATTTTTCGAGATGAAATACAATATTTTTTACACGTGACAAGGAACAATAATAGTTCATTATTGCTAAAAACGGCCACTAATTTCTTCTGACTTGATGGTTAGCGATTGCCGCCACCCATAGACACCTGCAACACCAGTAGAGTCAGAAGTGCGTTGCCAACCTTTAACCCCCTTTCCCCCTAATTGGGCCTCCGGTATCCTCACTCACTCTACTTTCTTCTGTCAGGCCGTGGTATCGCTCCGGTCGGGCCGGCTCATTCATGATAAAGCGTGGCTCTTCCACTGCTAAATGTTATTATACCTATTTAAAATTTATGACATTAGAAAAACGATAAAATCAGATATAAAACAATTTTGGCCCGCAAGTGTATTGACATCAGCCTGTACGATATTTCAAACAAAGATCATAGATAATCGAAATAGGGCCATATAAAATTCAGAAATAAAGGATTTACGAGTCTCAGCGCTGGGTGAGCGCCAACTGTAACGATCAAGATTTAAAAATCTATTTGAAACATTGAAATTACCATACACAATGGGGGGTATCGTGTGTGAAAAATCTGCTAGATGGATGTTAGAATTCAACGTCATTGGTTGTTTAGTGACATTTGGCATATCACATCAAAAATAACCAATCACCGTGTACATGGGCATCAGTTCTACAGTACGTCATCTACACGCGATAGCCTACGATAGCTTACGGTGCCGAGACGTGGACACTCACGGCTGGACTAATCCACCGGTTCAAAGTCGCTCAAAGAGCTATGGAAAGGGCTATGCTCGGAGTATCTTTGAAGGACCGCATCAGAAATGATGTAATCCGACAGAGAACCAGAGTCACCGACATAGCCCACCGAATTAGCACGCTAGATGGTGTACTGTTAGACTTCAACGTTAATGATTGTTTTGTGTCATTTGGCATTTTACATCAAAAATAACCAATCACCATTTAGATAGACCATAGTTCTGCAATACGCCATCTAGTGGATTTTTAGGTGCGATAGCTCATGTTCATGAGGCTCGTCTAACGCTGACTATGCAAAAAGGCTTCGCACGTGACAATATGGAAATGTTTTCTCATTCACATTGCCTATTATTTGCTGATTTATTGTTTAGGTCAGGTCTATATAATATTGTGTTTGTATACGGAGAGAGACAAAATTAGGTACACTCAGCAGCAGAAATCACTATCCATAGTAATATTATAAATGGGAAAGTGTGTCTGTCTGTATATTTGTCTTTCTTTCACGGCAAAATGGAGCGACGAATTGACGTGTTTTTTTAAGTGGAGGTAGTTAAAAGGATGGAGAGTATCATAGGCTACTTTTTGGCCCTTTCTAATCCCCCATCTTAGAGAAGTGGGGGGCGCGAGCGAAGCCGCGGGCAAAAGCTAGTACACTATAGATGTTTAAAGAAAGGTTATCGTTTAAATTTCAAAAACTATCGCGCTCATAATGCTCAAGGAGTCACAAATATATTTACAGTCGATATTTTTTTTTACTTACAACAATTAATTGTTACTGTATGTGTCAAAAAAGAACACTCAAATGTAAGACACATTTGACGAATTGAATGTCTACGTAAAAATGTTAATTTAGATATCAATATTTTTGTGACGATCGAATTGTATAGGTATGTTTTCTTGGAAACTTTGCCCGCTCAGATCCATTCTGAGCGGACAAAGTTTCCAATAATAATATCTGCTATTGACTGTACCCTCTTTCATTATTATTATATTACACACAATATAAATATTATACATCCTTCAGAGCCAATAGTTATCGGAACAATTACAAGCGTATCATAAACTCATAACAAAAACGTGATTCCCAACACTCCGTTAAAAATGAACGGCCCATTAACATGGAGAGGATATAACGAGGGTTCGCATTTAGAGGAAGGAAGCGATGAAATTAAAGGGCACCTCTTGCATTACAAAACGGTCCGATAAAGCTTTAGCATCGCGTAACATCGATCAGGCTCGAGTCGATCGGCTCCCTCTCCTCATAAACGGAACAGGCCATTATTAACCGGGGGTAAATTGTCATACAGTATTTTTACAAAATAAAACAAAATAGCGCCGCCTGCGGCTGGCTCCCGTCCAAAATCGGCTTCGCGGGCCTCGACCCAATTCTCTGCTTTATTCTCGGGCGACGATCACGCGACATTTCCTATTGCACTTACCCGGGCTTGTACGGGAAATCAAATCCCACATACGAACTGTTAAGCCGTATCGCCAATATACGGACGGAACACCGCGTCCGACGTATTGACGGTGGCTAATGGAATCCTTATTGCATTTTATGGCGCTATTGCTTTGCCGAGCTCGGGGCGTTTGGGAATTTTAAAATCGCTTACACACCTCCAATTTCCAATTCGTATTTATCTATTGCTCTTTCCTTATTTAAAAGTGGGTTTAGACGCGAACGTTGCTAATCGGAAAAGCAATTTGCGGCCAAAGCTGAATTCAATTTGGCAGAGTGAAGGATTAGACTTCGAGAACTCATGTATCATATAATTTGTTACATGGAATTACGCGAGGGAGTACAAATAAAGCCGATTCGTAATTTCGATTTGGAGAACTTCTGTGTTTGTGACGCCGTGGTTACAATGTATTCGAATCTTAACGACTGTGATGTGTTTAACGTTGCGTGTTACCGACAAATAGAGTCTTTGCCGCGTTTCGCCCAATTTTTACGGTAACTGTGTCTGTAAGTTATGACACGGCTGTGGGCAAGTTCCCCAAAATTGTTTTACGTCGGTACATTTATAACCCCCGTGTAAGCGGTGCTGGCTCCTGCATCGTAAACACGTCATTTTGTGTGCTACGAAAAGGTGTATTATGATTTACTCCATAAAAAGGAATTAACTTTTCATGAGTTTGTTTTTGGGACGGCGACATTCTTTTACTACGTTTACCGTAATAATTGTAGTCGTGTAGGTTTGTTTGATACATCTTGATATTTTCTTTGTATGAACAATGCTTTTGATTATGTACTTCAACTGTACTACATATTTAGAAGGTAAAATCTGCCTGAGTTGTGACATGAATACAAGCAACGCATTTGCGATGCCTCAGGCTTTACAGATGTACATGGGCGGCAGTTATCACTTATCATCAGGTGAGCCGTCTGCTGTTTGTCCGCTATAATCTTCTATACTATTTAAAAATTGATAAAACTTACAGTCACCGTCGAGGCTTAATGTTAACCGAAAAGGCGAAACACATGCGTGATGTACTTAATTGACTCCCAGCGCCATCTATTGGTACTAGTGTAAGTTCAGTCGCGAAACGAAGAAGAAGAAGAAAACCAAGAACCAAAAATAAAGCTAACCAAGTAGTATCTCTTGGTGTCTTTTTTAGGGTGCCGCAATCCTCGAGTAACCCCTATACTCGTAGTTTCGTCATGTCCGTCCGTTTAGTCCATCTATCTGTTCACCCTAGCTCAGATACTCTCAGTACTAAAAAGCTGTACTTTGGCGTGACCTAATCGGTAAATGCCTAAAATCTAAGCAATGTATGTGTGATGGATGGATTTAAGTTTAAAATAAGATTACAATTAAGAATAATACACGTGACCGTTTCTCGCTTGGTAACGCTTAAAGAAGGGTCCAAATCCTCTCGGCACCGATGAGGATCTATTCACAGAAGTGCGAATTTGTAACGACAAAATTGGTGGATCTGGGAAGGGTCAACTTCACATTACCGAAATCCAATGATAGGTAAGTGGTGATTTATGAATGAGCCAGTGAAAGGAGTGGATCGTGAGGGGCTTGCGGTCGGCACGTTCAGACGGAAGGTAAAATATATCTATGGGGGCGCTTAATGTCTTAGTGTGTATTATGGGATCCGCTTTGAATACTTGATAAAGTTTTTGTGGGGGAAGTAAAAAGGAAATGCAGGAATTTAAGATATTTGAATTGTTCTTTTTGGTAGAGTAAGTTAACTTGTATCATAGGTTAGATGTATCAAAATCGATTCCTATACTGGTTTTGGCTGCTGTCAACTTTGTGCAATTTAACTCTGTCTTTATACAGACTCAATTAGATTAAATATTTCAATTAATTTCGAATAAAATTTCCGTTAAAGAGGTTTCCAGCCCCATTTCAGCTCTCATCAGACTAGCAATTCCGTTACACACTTCGCACATAGATTTGAAAAATTGAGAGGTGCATAGTCGAATCCAAACCACGGCCCTCCGTATGGAGGTGCGTTCTTTTCCACTGAGCTATCATCGCTCTATAATCGTATGCAGATCACACATAGGTATCAATAGCAAGTACCCATAGAAAAGTCAGTTAATTAATAAGGCACTCTGGTATTGTATTCAGTCGTAAACCTGCTGACAAGTGCTCAGTATGAACTAAACTAAATTGTACATCTCTGTTTACCTAGATTTTAAGTTGTTGTATTTTGTGCTATAAACAACATTGATCTATCTAACATCATTATCTTACCGAAGTCTACCTACAAAATTGTTTCTCCAACCATGACATTGTATAAAACGAGCTGTAAAATACGCAAAGTTGAATAAAGCCAAGAGAAAACAGGGTAAGAGTCGAAGCCAAAAGCGATGCTTTGACTAGACTGAACGGACGGAACGTAGATTGTGTCACCGAGTGGAACAAATGATGCCATATCGACTTGAATCTTTCAAAGCCCCGATGCTCGCTCTAGTGATCGACTCGAACGAGTGCAAAAGACGTAAATCAAACTCACACAATCGCAAAGAGTTTCCAGCTTTCTGTGACGTATTTACACACGGATGGAAATAGGTACATTCACAATTTTGACCAGTTCGATGTTGCATTTAGTAAAGAACTTAGGTCACTCTCATAGAGCTGTCTTTACCATGGCAGTGCTCAAATTTATATTCCACCCAAATTGACATCAGAATCATAGCTAAACATATTAAAGTATATGGCCTTCTATATAAAGGGCATAGATTCTGATATCAATTTCGGAAGAACAAGGGTTATCACGGTAATAACATCTCTGTCAAAATGTTTCTCCCTGACTTATAGGTACATCAAATGCCTTGGGTTTAATCCCTGCCCTCTACAAACATTTGTGTGAGTCTGGGTGTAATAAATTTGTTTAAGTAGCTACTAGCATTTTTACATCGACCTATTTTCAGTGCGACAAGTCTTCTTTGAATGTTCTTATCCACTAAGGTAGGGGCGCCTTCTGAACGAGAGGTCGTAGGTTTGTATACGAAGCATGCACCTCTGGCATGAAACCTGTATGCATTTTACTTTTGTGAACTAAGCAAACCCAAAACGAATTAAGGTTTGCCCTTCTAAAGAATGTAGCTCACCGTTAATAATTGGCACCTGATAATGGTCATAATAGAAATCCAATAAAAATATGTAACAAAAACACCGTCATTTTACTCTTCTAAATGTCATAATATTCGAATGCTGTTAAAAGAAAGTGCTTTCTGTAGCACACTCGCATTGATAAGTGCCCCACTCGGCTCGCCTTTTCTTTATTCCCTTTGTGATTGTCAACTGATTGTGTTTAGGAAACCCTTAAGTGACCCGAATGAAAACACGGATCCATTATAGTCTTTTGTATCAAACCATATGTCCAATCTGAGAGGGCCTACGAACTCACCTGGAAATAAAAAGGTTGATTCTCTCTGTAGTATCTATCCGTATCTATAGGTACTCGGACAATTATTAGATTTTGTTTTCGAAGCAGAAGTTCTTTTCCAAACGTCTACAGTTACAGAGAAGGAAAATTGAAGACTTTGCGGACTTGTTGGAATTTAGCCAATACCGTTCCATCCATCGGCCGCCAGAATAATACCTCTTTCCTATCGGGATAATTTGTTGAGGTAAGTATTGGAAGATGTAGACTTAAATAAGAATGAAAATATCGACTGACCGGTAATAAGTCCTATCTTAATTTCGATATCTTTGAATTTACAACCTTAAATATATAGAGATAAAACGAAATGCTATATCAAATTTATTAGTTAGCTAAATTGTTGAGATATTGCCATTGCTGTGAAGTTGGTAAAAAAAAAACTGTCGGTTCACAGTCGATATTTAGGACGCTCATTCGGTTGCTGATGAAGAAACCCAGGGACAGATGTCTGTGATACAGCATGATGGAGGCGTACATAAATATTAAGCAGTAGATGAATGATGTTGTTTTTTGGTATAGATCAAAAAACGAAACACTTGCGGGATGTAATTGACACCCAACCCAACCATCTGGTTTTATGTGGAATAATTAATTATATTAATTTATTACACAGGCTCTTAAACCTAATTACTAATTAATATTTCAAAACCAAGTAAAGGCAGTAGTATCAATATGATGAATGAAAATACGTAACTAAATACTTAGAATATTTCCCATTTAAGATGAAATAGAGGCGAAATGCTACGTCGAAATGCAAATACAAATAGCTACTATTGCCTCCATTGTGTAGTGTTTAAGAGCCTTGTATGTAAGATCCAGAGTCCTTGTTTCACGGGGTTACTCCCACGGGGGATATACCACTTTGTGTATTGGCCCCTGTTTAGTTTCTATAGTGCTAGTAAGCTTGTATCTGGTGGTTGCTCAGAAGGAAGATATTTTCGTGTTTTAGAGGGCAAATAGAGGTCGTTATTCAACTGCGTCAAGGTGGTAAGTAACTTTACGACTAGCTCAGACCTTAAGAAAAATGGTAGTAATACTAAATTCTGCTTTAAATATAAACTAGGTAGGTTTTAAACTTCGGTATGTTACGAAGTGTTCCGTCAAAGTTTTAATAATATCTACACCTAACGTAGAGGCTGGGAGCTGCTGCCTAGCTAGTAGCTCTCTCGTGCAAGTCACTAGTAACTTATGTCCAAACTGTCTTGTGCCCTCGCAATATGTATACCAGTCCAAAAGGTTTTATCTCCCAAATCACTGATCTTAAATCAATCCCAGATTGTATCAAACGAATGTATCTATACTACAGACCTCCTCGTACGTATCTGGCCATTCTATTAGTCGTCACAACATGTTACTCGGGTTGGGCTTGATTGTTTATTGGATCACAATGTTGACATTGTTGCTAGAGTGCGGACTCATGCGAAGACTCAAGCTGAAGCGAGACAGTGAGATAAATGTGTATATAAATTAAACAAATATTGGATACCTTAACTTTCGCTCAAAAATAATATAGAGATAACTCTTTAGTTTCTCTCTCTATATTTTCAGCCAGTTCTTTAACAGGAAGGCAGTTCTTTAGCTGCCTTAGATCAAAAATAAACGCCCAAGAAAACGAGATAAAAATAATGTGAACAGTATCAGGGATGCAATAAAAATCATTGTAATGGATTTTGATTTCCCTATTCTAATCGCAGTCTATCCATTTATTTACATTAACTCTTTAGACGTTGACAAACTTTATATTACAAAACGAAAAGGCGAAACACTAGCCGTGCAATCGACATCCAGTGTCATCTATTGGTATTAATCTCTGAATGAATTGATTGGATTTAATCTCCCAAAACACGCGAGTAACTCGCATGATAAACCAAGTAACTGTATTTTGACTAGGCAGTAGCTTGCATTGTGTAAACCAGTCCATACATTTAGCGTGTTAATAATATTCTCGTATACTAAAACCTTCGCTCAGGGAAGCAGTTACATTACGATCTCATAGAAGTAACTCAAAATAGGTACTTTGATAAACACAAATAAACAAGGCATGTGAAAGCAAGGCTTTGTATAACATGTCTATTGAATTACTAGCTTCCCGTTCGCAACGTTGCTCCCGTGAACTAATTGATGGTTTTCCGTAGACCTGGGACGTTGGTGTTTCTCGTATTATAATATATCATGCTATAATTATTATAGTACCTACTAGAAGTTCACTCTTACTTTATTTCGTGTTATAGTTTTGTAGTTGTTTTTTTTTATGGTATAGGTAGCAGACGAGCAAGCGGATCACCTGATGGTAAGCAATTGCCGCCGCTCATGGACACTTGCAACACCAGTGGAGTTACAAGTACGCTGCCACCTTTTATCCCCTTCCCCCCGGGTGGGCCTCCGGTACCCTCACTCACTCGGCGAAACACAGCACAGGGGCTGCTTCACGCCGGTTTTCTGTGAGGCAGTGGTATCACTCCGGTCGAGCCGGCCCATTCATGCCGAAGCGTGGCTCTCCCACAGTTTGAATCTTTAGCAATAGTTGGCGGTGGGTGTCGATTATATCGCACCAGTGTTTCTACTTTTCGGGTTACATAACTATTAGCATAATCATGATATGCTTCAAACAGCATCACGCGGTGTTGTGTACCCTACATACAATAGTGTATTAAATACCGTACTTAAAAAGGTACGATTGAGTGTCATCTTAGTTCAATCGCTAATATTTGGCACATACCTATAATGCTACGAGTGGAAACATACCGACCTTTCTCATGGGTCGTTATAACGACAGTTTAATTAGTTTGTAATTCATTTCAATTTGTCGTCCCATACAAAAAATCCCCAAATTTCCCTAAGTGGGCACGAGCCGTTACGAAGGGACGCGTTGGTCCAAATATCCACCGTTTTACGAGATTACTATGTAAATGGGGAGTTAATTTAGACGTAATCCACCTGCACCTTTCCCTCTGTAACATCACAGAGTAAAGTTTGCCAGTGCCATCAACCGTGGGAGAGCCACGCTTCGGCATTAATCGGCTGGCTCGACCGGAGCAGTACTACGGCCTTACAGAAGACCGGTGTGAGGCAGCGCCTGCGCTTTGTTTCGTCGAGTAAGGGTACCGGAGACCCAATTAGGGGAAAGGGGGTTAAAGGTAGGTGCGCTACCTACCATTTGTGACTCTACAGGTGTTGCAGTTGTCTATGGGCGCGGCAATCGCTTACCATCAGGTGATTTTTGAGAATTAACAAAGGAATTCCCATGTTTTATAATCAATTGAGTTATCATACCCTATGATATAAGCGGCAAGTGGCGCTAGTAATAAATTTTACGACTTTATTGACATTAGATGGGATGATGACATTCTAAGGCTGGCTGGAGTGGGCTGGATGACAGTGGCCAAAAAACGGGAGCAGTGGCATGCATTAAGAGAACATAGATCCAGCAGTGGATGAGTGTGGGTGGCTGATGATGATGATGATTGACTTATTATTCATAGCCATGAACAAAACGCTCGAAGGATGATTATGGCCATTTTTAAAAGAAAAAAAGTGGCACTCTAGTCGCAACGTTGTATCTTACTTTTACATTATACTGTGGTGATGCGTGGGTAAATATGATTTTTACTGGGTGTTGTGAAAAATAATGACTCTTTCATTTTTGTTTATTTTTTACCTTTTAAAATATGCAAAATCTGAATGGTTTGTTGACATTACATTAAATTTAGGTGTAGGTGGGTGCCTAATATGAACGATAAAATATACCGTTCTAAATTTGGCTTGGGCATAATAGTCCAAGCTAAGCATTGCAAGCATAGAATGAATAGAATCTAGAGGTTGTCCTTCAATTTTCATACAAGTAGTTTAAGTTTAAGGACCTAGAAATTAAGGACAATAAATTATGATAAATTCTAGTCAAGTTAGTTTATTGCTCCTTGTTTCAAAATGGCCGATTTCGAAACGGGGAGCAATAAACTGCGACGTTGGTTTGAAGATCTTAAGAAGTTTGTATGAATTACTTTTTTTTTTCATAAGTTTTTTCGAAATTGTTTATGTACTGGATTTTATATATTAAATTTCGTTATGCTAATATACCTTTACAATGTAAGCTATCGCGTGTGATGGTTAGACTTTTGGTTAGACATAGGCCTCCCCCAAAGTTCTCCACACAGATCGGTCCTGTGCCACCCGCATCCAAGGGACTCCCGCGACCTTCACCAGATCCACCTGGTGGGAGGCCTGCCACATACACATTACACATTGTACATCTACATTGTGGTTGGTTATTTTTAATGTATCTACCCCGTTCTACAGTACGCCATCTAACGGATATTTTTCACACGCGAGCGCTCTCATTGGTCAACGCGTGAAAATGTAATATAGTACAGTGGCCAGCACATCAAGTTACTACAATCTGTCAAATTTCCTCAGTTGATATTGAACCAAACACGTTTGACATAAAAGTGAGATTCGATTGAAGAAATTTGACAGATAGTAGTAACTTGATGTGCTGGCCACCGTACATACGTGGACTCTCGCCTCCACAATATTGGTGTGGTTAGAATAGATTTTCCATAGCTTTACATGTTTACTTGTACATCTTAACTCGTGCGTCAATAATCTATTCTGCCATAAATCACTCGACCGGTTTATATAGAACCACATAACGACTGAGTTAATTAACATTGAGTCGGATGTGTACCTAAGTAATTGCCTTGCTCGAATAATTTATGTGTTTCTGATAACTGTTACGCATAACATCAGAAAATATTATGTTTCGCATGTTTAGATGGTTTTTAATTTAAAACGGGTGTAGATCCCTCATCTAAGCCTATTATTGCTGGTGGAAATCAAAGCTGCTATTAAATCCCTGGGTACGTTTAGACCATAGTCCAAGATTTGGTAAGTCTGGCAATATAATGACGTTACTGCCGTCTTACCTTTGAAACCCTTAGATCGATGATCATAATTTTAAAATAGTACTGAGTTTCTTGCTGGTTCTTCTCGGTAGAAATTTAGTCTCCGAATTAGCGGTTACATAATATTTGAGACTCATAAATGGTTTGTATGGACTTAAAACTAAAAAAAGAATATTTCTATTTCTATTAGGAAACCCGCGACGGAATCATTTTTATAAGTTGTAAAAACCAAACAGCAGAAACTATCCAAAACGTCCTTATGAAGTTGCGTATAATATGAAAAGTCTAAAGCTGCATGCTTGATTCGAACCTACGACTTCGTATTAAAGGCCACATTCTTAACTACTGAGCTACTGGGTAGACATGTTTACTCGTGATACAGGTAACATTTTTTTATAAAAAGATTGCACTTAACAAAACAGTGTTTCCACAGTGGATTAAAGTAAGTAAATAAATGCGCTAGACCATCACACTAATCGACCTGGGCTCAAACTAGGGAACCCCTGTACTATGAGTACCAGGTGACGAAATTAACTGGGGACGTCAACCCAGAACATACAGACCCAAGAAAATTTAGAAAATGTACTCGTAGTTTTCTAATCGACTTGTCCGGGAATCGAACCTGGGACCTTTTGCACTTCGGGCGAATAGCATAGCCATGTGCCATCGAGGCCGTCTACTTAATTAAGTGACTAAATATAAGAGATAGAATTTCATATAATAGTTTGTATTAGATAAAATAAATCTGCTTTTACGACCTTAGAATGAAACACTGTTGCTAAATATTTATTGTATCTTGAAGCTAATAAGAAAGGAAATCCGGTCTCATTATCAACATTATTAGCTAGCAAAGGAATTTTCAATCTTCAAGTTTAAAAAAAGGATTTCGCTGTAGAGCAATTTTATTAAAGAGTAAACAAGAAGCCTATGTGTGCACCTCCACATCTTGATATTTTTATGTGATAGTTGGCAGACGGATTGCCTGATGGCAAGGGATTGCCGCCACCCATAAACACCCGTAACACCAGTAGAGTCACAGGTTCCCTGCCAACCTTTTAACCCCCTTTCGGTTTTCGCTGTCGGCTAGCGCTGGCGAAGCTTTTATTTTCAGCAGAAGTCATTATACTCTCCAGGTGTTCAAAATGAAAGTTTCACATTCAAACGTTCCTATAAGTTGTTGATTGTCCTAATAGTATAAATCCATACTAATATTATAAATGCGAAAGTAACTCTGTCTGTCTGTCTGTCTGCTACTCTTTCACGCCAAAACTACTCAACGGATTTAAATGAAATTTGGTATACAGATAATCTTGACCCTGAGAAAGGACATAGGCTACTTTTTATTGCGAAAAGGGGGTTGTAAGGGGTTGAAAGGGGGGTAAAAAGTTACTTTTCCACGCGGACGGAGTTGCGGGCGGCCGCTAGTTTTTAATAAAAGTAATAATTTAATAGTAATCATTTTTACTTACTACAAATCATTGGTGATACCATGTATGTAGGTATTAAGAAACAGTTTGAAGAATTAAACGTCTTCCTGTTGTCAAGTCAAATGACTACCTAGCAGTCAAAAATTTTGTGACAGTCGAAATTATGATTTTTTGGACTCTTTGCTCGCTAATGATGTTACTAATAATGTTACTCTAAATCACCATTAGGCTTATCTACTCATTAAATAGCCCACATCAACATTTTCTCTACATCTTTTGTTCGTACTTACAATACCAGTTCAGTACAACTCCACACACAAGTAGTTGTATCAACTCAAGAACTTAATCTACTTCGTAGTTTTATCTTTAAGTTGATCGGCTAAGCGAAAGTTTGAGTAAAATGTAGTTAGTCTTTGAAGCCAACCGTAAAATTACGAAGTAGCGATTTTGACTTAGAAATAATAAGTCTGCATTTTTTTTTAACATTTCATTCATTAACTTGACTCCGTACTAAGCACTTGTGTTACCAATATCAGACAATAGAGGAGTCACACATATAATTCTTAAATACATATACACAACGTTTTTCCAACTTATAAGTAACTAGTGGCCCGCCCTCACTTCGCTTCGGGACCGTAATTCAGTAATGAACCATTAGATGGCGCTGTGTCCAATTACATCGCGCAAGCGTTTCGTGTTTTCGGTTTACCTATAAGCCTTGTCGTTGTCTATTGAAGTTATCTCTTTATAAATAGTATAGAAGATTATTTTTGTTGTTATTATAAAAACTAACCACTTACTCTGCAAAAACAGCTACATAATTTATAACAAAATTTAAATTTATTTTCAGTTTGTTGCAAATCGCTATTCACAAAATTTTAAAAATACACTAACTATATTTTTTCAGTAAGTTTAACATACACAGTGACATAACCCTAAAAAAGGAGTATTTTTTCAAATCCGTCCGTGGTTTTTCTCACACATTTTCTTAGCACAACGAATTCTCACAAAATATCCCCCATCATTCTGCGTAATGGGTTCCTAGAAAAAGACTTTGACTGTTTCTCGGTCGCGTGAGTAATCTCATAACAGTGCCGATTTCTTTTTGAGTTACGAATTCTTGGAAATAGTGAGTTATGGAAAGCGGATTTTGGTGAGTTATCAGTAACCGTTGGATAGTGAAGTGTGTAAGACTGCCTAAACAGCCTTTTCCTGAATAAACTAGATTTTTTTTATTATGTGGTAGGTGGCAGACGAGCAGACAGATCAACTGATGGTAAGCGATTACCGTCCGCCCATAGACATCTGCACTAATAGAGTCACAAGTGCGCTACCAATCTGTAACCCCCTCACTCACTCGACGAAACACGACCCAGGCGCTGCTTTCGCGGTCTTCTGTGAGCTTGTATCACTGCGGCCAAGCCGGCCCATTTATGCCGAAGCTTCCCACGGTTGAAAGATTTTATAGTACATTATTCTATCGTCATTGTTGACTTATGGGTTGAAGTTCTTTATGGCTTGTTTTTGGCGCAATTTATTGGCCAACTAGAGGCCCACTTTCACTTTGTTTTTGGATTTAATTTTGCAATTATGTCCAAACTTTACCAATAGATGATACTGGGTATCGATTTCATCGCGATTACGTGGTCTATCGGATTATCTCTTTGTAAATAGTAGGTATATATTAGGTATGTCTGTGAACTTTTGATATATTTTTTTTGAGCAATATTCAAAACTGGTAAATTTTACCATAATTATAATTATACCTAATTAAAATATGATGACTATTAGAAGATTCTAAGTAGATAGTTAGCTTCCCACTCCCAGCGATACCGTAGACATGTTTCTTATTAAAGAAATGAGACGTTTTTCCGAGGTGAAAAGCTTAAGTTAATTAAAGATTATGAAGCATTCTAACCATAAATATTTTTATTTTTAGTTTTTAATTTCTGTTCGGTACCTGCATACATACGTTTAAATTTTTCTTCTATGTAATATTACTTTTAGTTTAACATACAACACACGGTAGAAATAGCATGTACACAAAGAGCAACAAAATGTAGAAACAGCGCAGGCACCATGAAGTCAGTTCTATTTTCATAAACATTTTCTCTTTTTTTGTACTTTCATTAATAATCTGGGTAAAGAAATATTAAAGTCAATTAACTTAATAATCCTACCTTTATAGTGTCATGTACCTTGCCGTGATACCCGCAAACAAATCGGGTCTCATTATTTTCTTTAAACTCAAAAGAAGAAGTTCCCGCTGTTTTCGTTAGTCGATCTATAAACTTCTATAATGATACAAAGAGTTATCGTTTTGAAGGCGGGATCATTTTTCATCAAAATTAATGGCTGTTATCTGACCGCCAAGGAGCTAAAAATGTGGTATAAAAAATTACAAGAGCAGATACTTTCGACAAACTTACTTCAGGTTCCAAAGTCATGTTTTACGCGTTTAAACGCGTTTTGTGTCTAATAATAATATCGCCACGCAATGGGGACTCTTGTGTGAAAAATTAGCTAGGTGGCGTGTCTGTAGACTGAGGTCCAACTTTGACGTCATTAGTTGTTTAGTTAAATTATGACATCTCACATCAAAAATAACCAATCACCTTGTAGATGCACCTCAATGTGTAGCCACGCCATCTTAGCGGATTTTTCACACCCCTATATACTATGTAGATTAAGAGGCCCGTTATATAGGTATTCGGGGAAAATTTCGGCTGGTTATAATTTATAAGTCACTTCAATAACCTTGGGTGGCATCGAAAAGAAAGCACGTAGTGCTAGTGTAAAATAACTAGTGGTAATATAAATACATACCATTCTCTTTATTGGTATTTAACGTACATGGGATACTAAGTTATGGAGGAGGGTACGGCCTCTGCCCTGCAGTAAGACGTGGACATAACAAATGATCCACCCTAATAAAGTTGACAGTTTCGTAAGGAGCCTGCCAGCGTTGTGTATGATATGGCTTTAGACAGCTCTAGATGGAAACAAAGAGATGACAATTTTTATTGATAAACCAATGCTTGACCAGAACCATACCAAGTAAATAAGTGTTTTTTTGTATCATTGTATGAGATAGTCTTATTTGCGTGACATTTGTATCTTGGGTCAATTTTGACTGAGTTGTTTTTCTCATTTCAGTGCTACGTGACGAAATGGTTCCGTAGCCAAATCGCAAACAAACGGAACCCTGATTTATTATTCCTTAAAAATATCTCATTGAAATTTAGAAACAAGATTTAGCAAATTGATTATGTACATATATCAAATAATCACCTTAACCGATTTTCAAAATCAATAGACCGCAGGGTATTTCACGTAGGTTCGTGCGAAGTCGAAACTTTCGCTAACTTTCCCCGCCATATCCTAACTGTAATTCTTAACTAATCGATACTTCGGATCGCGTTTCAACGGTAATTAGTTTTATTAGTTATCGAAATTCAGAAGTTATTAAAATGGGGACTGCAAAGTTACCGAGCGTAAAATTCTAGATAAACCTTTGAGAGAATTTTCCAAAGTTGATTAATGCCCGTCATCCTGTCGTTTACCTTTTTATATGGTAATCATAACAGAGCCCGTTTATTTCATAAATAATATCAGCGCTTGTGATGTGTTATTGGAAAATCTGATTACCAAAAAAAGGTTTGAGAACGCAATAAATTGCGTTTTTATGCAAATTCCGTTTATGCCAGGAGATGACGAACGATTTAAATTATCACCTGATAATAAATGGACAGCCAGGTAAAAATACACACTAACAACTATAGTGGTACTGATATCAAAACAACTCGACCACGAATCGGTAGATATTTGATAACTGATTCGTACTACTAGCTAGAAAACATCGTAAGTGAGGAAGAAGAAACCACTGGATTTGCTGGAAATTCTCCTAAACAATGCAATGTGTGTGGACACAGTGTGCAATTGTGCATACCCCCAAACGTTACGATATTAGATTATTGTAATTACATAGAAGATTTTCCAAAAACCAGCCTACTTTCAGCTGCAAAGCGACGGTTTTAGATTGGTTTAATGGATAATTATATCAGCATGACACACATTTTATTCATTGGAATATACCTCGGAAGTTTGCAACAAAATCTATAAAACAAACGCGTTCCATCCAACTCATAGTCATAATTAAACTCATCAATGTGCAGAAGTTTCATGCTTGTATAATAAGCATAAAAATGTGTTAGGGTTTCTATTACTATTATATTTCACTAAGAAACATCAAACTTATTTAATAAAGTACCGTTTTCGTGAGCTGTGCATTTAAACTTACCGCACGGATCACCCAAGTTCTTCACCCGGCAATGCATGTAAGCTGGTTGACCCACCGCTGCTGTGTAGTCCCTCTTCGTCGAATTGTCGAAGTATGGCTGTCCCATACTTTCCGTCGAGACGGTGGTGTTCAGAAACGGGTCTATGGTCGATTCTGTGGTGGCCTCGGTGGTTTCGCCGCCACCGCCCACAGACATCCCTAGGGGAGAGAAAAACATTCTTTGAATAGACATCATGAAGTGAACTCGGATCGGGTAGTATTTGTCCTAAAAACTCGTTACAGAATTTCAAGGACTTTTCTAACCTAACCAATATTTTTTCAATCAAAGATTTTTTTATACCAAAAAAAATCTTGAAAATTGTAGGACAAGTTTTTTTGGGACGAATTTCCCCCAATCCCATGGACTCCTGAAACATTAGTGGAGTCAAAAGTGCTCTGCCAATCATCAAAATGGTATTTTTCCCCAGATTGGTCTCTGGGAAACTCATTTTTGTTTCAAACATGAATGTAACTTTCCCTTGAAAAAGAAAACTAGGTTATGATGTGAAAGATATTGTAACTCCTTAACTTTAAGAAAAGCAAACTCATAAGGAACTCTAGATCAATGTTTTGACTAAAGAAATGGTTACATACAGACGTTATTTTTAGTATTATAGTATGATATTATTAAAAGTAATAATATCCACTTATGTTGAGTTGTAGTAACTTGATATCAATTGTTATGGTTAAGATATATTATTTGTATTATTTATGAATTAAAATGTCACTGGTCCACTATTCAAATTGGCTATGCCACTTGCAGGGGCTCACATTTATAAGCCAATATTACGTTTAAGACCTAATAATGTAATGTGGATTGTGCATTAATGAATATGAATAATAATTTCGACAGATTTTAACACTAAGTTCCTTTGTGTTAGAACCATAATCTATGTCCTGTATTATTTAAACATCATGATAGAGTGATTATAAAAAGATGGATTATACCAGCTCTCACACCTATAACAGGTATAAGGCATTACACATAGTTCGTGTTCGTAATTTGCTAAAACTATACAAATATACGCTACTGTATCAGAACTATGTTAAAGACGACCGTCATGGCTTATCTATTGTTTGGGGGCAATGTTAATTGGGGTCCATGAATGTCTTGATTGCACTAAATACCTCGTTTAATTCAACTCATGGGACCTCTAGAGGTCAACTGCAAAATACTTAGTTCTAGGTTCTTGAACATTAGTTTGTAGTTGTAGAATTTCAAACAATGAACCTCAAGATAAAACGAAGTTGTATTTTTTTGTGAAATACGAATAAAGAGAGACTCATAGAAATATTTTCTAGATAGATGATACGTTTATCTAGCTGCACAAAATTATTACATACACATTGTAAACCTTTAAACTAGTCTAGTTAGATATTGAAATGGAAAGTGCTATAAATAAAATTTTGAACTATTGCATAGTTTTTTTGTGGCATTATTGATGTGTATAAGTGCCGGTTACCTTTTACTATCAGATGGGCCGCATGCTCGTCTGCCTATTATAGTAATAAAAAAATATTATTTTGGATCTCAAGATACGGGGTGGTTCCGCGATTTATTTAATAAGTTTCCTATTAAAAATATAGCGCCCACGCTTGTGCACAAATTATATCCTGCGTACGTGACTCAAGCCAAATATCTGTCGGAGGACATTATATTTGCTCTACATTACTTACTCAGCAAAGAATCCGTTCTTCTCTGTCATGTCATGTACATGCGTAAATACAATGGCAACTACAAATATTTGCAGGAGACATCTTTCATTCGTGTTCGCTTTATTTGCGTACGTTTTGATGATAGCATGTTTTGATATCAACATACATAGTGTAAATAATATCAGTTGCTCGATTTATGCCTTTATAGGTCTAAGATGAAGCAAAGTTAGTTAGAGGCGGGTTGCAGTAAGTGAGTCAACTCTATCGCCTTAAACTATCCCTTGGCTTTCTACCTTTAGGGTTTTTACCGCCGCTGGTAAATCAACTACTGTATGGGGCTAATAATTAGGGTATTAATAAGGAGAGAAAAAAGTTACAGATCTCAAAATCAGGGTATAATCAGATTTTCAAATTATTTTGCATTTTTTTACAAATTAAAAAAAAATTAAAACAGTTTTGAAAATTATTTATTAATATTAATATTGAAGAAGCCTTCTAATATAACAACTTGTTAGTATGAGAATTAATACTTTTGTTTATAGATAAAAGTGTTACGTACTTACGTGTGATTTAAAAAGAGTAACTACCTACTGAGTTCCTTGCTGGTGCTTCTCGGTAGAAATTAACTCTCCGAATCAGAGCGGTAGCTCAATATTTGACATTCATAAATGTGTCTTAAATTGTGTGGACTTAAATTGAATAAAGAATATTTCTACTTCTACATATTGCTACTGGATTTTTTATACTGTATTATCGATCTGCGATAGGAAACTTGCAAATCAACCTCGAAATACGGCTCGTCGGGACATTTTCTGCCTTATTCGAGACGGAACGCCTATTCGCGAGTTTTCTTTTCGTTTTTGCTGCCGTTTTATGATTACATTTCGTTACGCTGATGGGAATCTGTAAGTCGTGATTTCTAAATGAAGATTGAGCACTGGTCCCAAACTTTTTAAAATCGTACCTCTTTTATCTGAACCTGGGTTCAGCTGGGGACATCTTTAAGGAAAAGGTTTTCCTTGAATACGTCTTGTGTTATACATTTTTTCCTGTAACGTGTGATAAGGGTAAACTTTTTTGACGTTTCATACTTTTATAAATAGTTGAGAAACAAAATAGAAGAGCTATATACATAATAGAGGAGAATAGAAAAAGTGAGTGAAGCCAGTGCCATTATAGTTTAATAGGAGGGAGAGCTGATATGATGATGATCATCATCATTGCAGCCAATAGACGTCCACTGCTGGACATAGGCCTCCCATAATTTTCTCTACACATATCGAATCGATCGATGTGATGATGATGATGAACTACGTAGTTATTAATTAGGGTTGCTTAATAATATTTTAACAACCAGCATATATTTTTTTGCTTCCATTAATTAACGCATGAAAAAGCACAAAATAATTACACAATTTAAGTGTTTCTGACATCTACATATTTTATTTTACCAGGAAATTGAGTTTTAAAATTATATATTTTATTCAACATTCGAGCTTTAAAAATGTTTTATTTTATAAACGTTTTAAATTAATGAAAAAGCCAAAGCTTTTAAATACACTCTACTTTTGCTTTTATAAAACAAATAACATTAATAAATAATACCTTTTGTTCTGCCCGCGGCATTGTTCACGTAGAATTTGAAATAACGTTCAAATTTTAGGATGAAAAATTACTACTACGTAGGTATCCTTGACTTCTGTAGCGACTTTTTAAGGGATCCGAGGAAAAAGGGAATTATAGGATCTATCACAAAGACTGCAGTGTCTGTAAAGACAGTGAACGTATGTGCCGCTATAACAATTAAGTTGATGTCTGAACCGTTGTCTGTAAGAGATCGCCTAAATTGTAATATAATGATGATTTAGGATTTGTGAACTTTGTGCAATAAAGAGTATCTATCTATCTCTAAAAATCCCTTCACATTAGAAGAGTTCAGTTCATTATAGAAAAAAGGACCATAGAATTGTATTCATATCATATAATCAAAATATAATAATGAGGCCAAGTACTGACCACCTGCAACACCAGTCGAGTCACAAGTGAGCTGCCTTTAACCCCCTTTCCCCCAATCGGGCCTCCGGTACCCTCACTCACTCGACGAAACACAGCGCAGACGCTGCTTCAACCCGGTCTTCTGTGTGTGTGTGTGTGTGGCTGATTTCTCCCATCCCGTACAATGGACCGAAAGAGAGTCTAAGCGCGGAAAAAGGAGTCCACATTTAATTTCATTCATTTCACTCGTACCATTTAATCCCTCGTAGGTCTGGAAAGTAGGTTAAGTCAAACGGGCGTGAAGGAATACGACTTGAAGTGAGTAATCGCCGTCGAATGTAGTTCAGCGCTCACGCACCAATTAATTTCACATGCTGCATTAAAAACGGTAGAAGTTTCTCAGCAGAGCAATTTGTCAATACTGAGAGACAGGTTTTAGTAGTTGAAGGTTGACCTTTCTTTCAGGCATAGGTTGTCAACCTGTTAAAACACCAATTTGATTTTTTATAAGATGTTACCAGCTACTCGTATATCTGGCATTGTATACAATGTACTTACATAATGCCAAAAACGTTTCAGAAAATACAAATCCCATCAAAACAAATACTTGTCAAAAAACCAAGTCTCGCAACTACCGTAAAAAGTTGTGAGCTCTATGTTTTGCTAAGTCGTTTATTCATTTATTGACTTGGCAGTTGCATTAAACAACCGAATCAATAATGCATTACTTGTGAGATATAATTAGTATGTTTAATGTGATTGCCAAGTCAAATACAGCGCTCTTGTGACCCTTCTGATGTTGCAGGTGTCTATGGTCGGCGGCCATCGCTTACCATTACGTGATGCGTCTACTTGTCTGCCTCTAACATAAAAAAAATGATTTTACACCGTGAGTTTGTTGTAACATGGCTTAACCTAACCTTACTTTGTTTTAAAATCTGTTTTCTATTAGCTCTTGAATTCTTTGGCATTTTGCCGGCCTGCAGCACGCTTGCTGCGGTTGCTCGGCCCGCACGCCTTTAGAGTGTATAAGTACACATATTCTGCATCTCAGACATTTGGGACATGTATGAAACAATGGCTTTCTCATCTCGCACGGTTCATGGTGACCTTGTCTATGAGTGGTATTCGAAGCGACTTTAGTCGTGGTTCTAGTTACATTAGCGTAAAAGTTGCATGTATCTGTAATACAGCTAATTTTAGGCAAACATTGTATAGTCAAAGTCAAAGTCAAAGGTGTTTATTGCTTTCATGAATGTTACAATACGCGCGAAGCTCTGGGCAGCTCTGGGTGTGGGGTGAGAAAATATATTTAAGGGTCACTACAATGTAACCAAGTATCCGCATTCAGTGAAGGCAAGGAGGAACCTAAGTGTAAACAATATTTTTTTATTATAGTTACTTTGTGTGGCTTAGGACTATTATAATCTGCCATATATCCTCAATTGATGTTTATTTTGTTGTTATCATGACAATTGCTAAATTAAGGTCCTTCTAGGCCAGCCGTTAACCACGATATCCGTTTTTGCTAAACTTCTTAGTAATATTGAAAAACAAAGAACGAAATACGGGTCAATAAACCGAATGTATAGTGTTGTCTATCTTCATTTCCAACGGACGTGACATGGAGAAACAGTCATAGAAAACATTTTTAGCGAAGGGTCGCGTGCGACACTAAAAGGTTGAGGGTCCCAGGTTGAAGAGTCCCGTGGGTCGAACTTGTGAAATGTTCCCCAGGGCTGCTAGCCGCCGTCCATCATCCTGACAGCTGCCAATAACACTAACCTCTTCTTTTATCACGGTGAAAATTGTAGGGCGATGACGGGGTGCCAATTTATTTTTCATTTTCCCGAATGAAACTTTATCACTTCGTCATCTATTAAAGTTGAAATTCGGACTTGTCACTTCCAGATAGCTAATTTTGGAGTCGTCTCGGGAAATGGGGGATGAGATCTGTGAAATTGCGTAATAGGCCGAGAAGAGATGATCGGGATTTTAATGCCTGACGGATCCTCGGTAGATGTGTTATAATATAATAGCGACGAGGATTTGTTATACCATTCAAGGTCAGATTGAAAGGGCCTAGGTTTTTTAAGGCTTATGAGAAAAACTAGACTGATTTACTGTTATTATTATAGACAGGAAATAACGCGACGTTAATTTTCAAGCACGTTGCACTTACTGTATTATTAATAGTTTTAATGAAACGTGAAAATTTAAAGGACTACGTATTTTTTAGACTCATGTAGCCCGTGCACACCGCTGCAAAACGCAAGCGGACTAGCAATATATTCATTACGATTGATAAAAGATAAGAACGCGCCTTCCATAATGGTAGTTGTAATCCAAATTCACGTGCATATTTTTTCTACCATTAGCTATCAGGGAAAATATCGTGAGGATGGTTTTTGAAATGTGTAATTATGATTCAGTTGCTCTGGTTCCCTTAAAGGGTTGCGGAAGTCAGACAATAGTCACTTCAATGTAATACCAGATCACGATCAGAACTTACCTGAATCATATTCTAAATGCAACTTGCACGTTGAGATAAATCTAGATAATGAGCAAAACAACAAACCTTCAATGTTTAAGTTCAATAACTGATTTGCCTGACCGTACGTAAAAGATTTAACAAAGTAAATATCTTTTACATTTATAACATCAGCTACTTTTCATGAAAATATCATAAAAGCTGTTCTGGAAGATTCCACCCAAGCAACCGCAATAATATTAAGAATGGTGGTTGTACCTCATTTTATTATACTTCCGAGGTTTATAAATAGACGAGAAATGTGATATTATGAAATATGAGATACCGAAAAATAAATATTACAGATGGCTGGATAAGATAATTATGTTGTTAATTAATTGATTTAACTAACGTTTTCGATCAAGCGGTATGCTGAGTTATCTTAAAGTATCGGTAATACTAATACCTATATCTTCACGACATACGAGTTTAGGACTTAGGGTTTCTTGTAGACATACAGTAGTAACTGTGTCGATTGGTGGAATAAAATGACGGATCTTAATTTTTTGTATTTTTTCCTGTTCAATTCCGGATCAAAACAAACAAAATGAAAAAAAAAGTTGAATTTTATTTTTTACTTACTTTAAATAAAAAGCGCTTAGTTAAGGATTTAAGGTAGGTACTTTCCAATTTTTTTTCAACCCTGTATCTAGACTAAAAAATCCGCATTGCTTGCCCCAGCTTTGGATTTTCACCTGCAAGGGTTTTCATCATCATAATTTAGAGGTACTTTAATAACATTAGAAAGAAAAGAGAGAGCGATCTTTTCTTTTTTAAATTCATAAATTAAATTGGTGAATTGAATTTTTTCCACACCACTGGACAAAAGTAAGTTGTGAAATTTACTTAACACTTGTATAAATTATTCATCATTATCGGATGCGGAAAGGGAAAATTTAAGTTTTTCAACTAATTAAGACAAGTAGGTACTCGTACCTCATTGGTTGAAGTTTGCATTATCCGGACAGCAGCATAATTATGAACGAACTTTAATGAACTCTTCAGTTTGTTTTTTAGTTTAGTTAACTAAGTACTGACCGTAATGTTGAACTTTTTCTACGAAATTTAAGTTTTCAATATTTTTTTATGTATGGTGGCAGGAGCAAACGGATCACCTGATGGTAAGCGATTGGCGCCGGCCATAGACATCCGCAACACCAGCAGAGTCACAATTGGGCTGCCAACTTTTGACCCAAACTCACTCAGCGAAACAGCGCAGGCGTTGCTTCACGTCCGTCTTCTGTGAGGCCGTGGTATCAATCCGGTCGTGACGGCCCATTAATGCTGAAGCGTACCTCTGGTACGGTTAAAATTTATAAAATATTAGGTAATCTAAGACAAGCGTACCTAAATGCACGTATCTGTCTGCCAAAAAAATTCATAAAGGTATTATAGTTGAATGTTGTTACAAAAATAAACGCAAATAGAGCCTGCACATCGCGAACTAAGCTGGCTTAACCGCATAGCTGTCGCGATTTTTCATACTTCCGGGAACTGTGTGGACATTGCAAAGCTATGTGAACTCACGGATAAAATACGTAGCTACCAATTTTGTAGGTATGCTACAACAAGAGGCTAAGCCCCTGAAAATAAAAAGAATTAACTCCCAATACGGGAAAAATACACGCGATCCATTCGGAAAACTAACTTGTGCTAAATTATTAATTTAGCACTTTTTATTTAAAAAATGTTTTTTTTTAAGAATTTTTAACTGCGTTCGAAGTTTTTTGATTTTTGCTGGAATTTCCGGAGATAGAACTGGAAAAGTTTATAAATAAGAAATAAAAGATTGCAGACCATAATCATAGGTTTTTTTGTCTTTTAATCATTGAAAATTAAGATTGTGGCTGTGGGATTCCTACTCAGCACTACGATTAGAGTGAGGAATACGTGTTTGATGTCGTAATACATTAAGTAAATAACTTAGTAAGTGTATAACTATATCAATATGTTATGTATGGTGCAAGAAAGAAATAAATAAATAAATTACTTTTTTTTTATGTGATAGGTAGCAGGCGAGCAGGCGGATCACCTGATGGAAAGCAATTGCCGCCGCCCATGGACACTTGCAACACCAGTGGAGTTACAAGTGCGCTACCAAACCATTTATCCCCTTCCCCCCCGAGTGGGCCTCCGGTACCCTCACTCACTCAGCGAAACACAGCACAGGGGCTGCTTCACGCCGGTTTTCTGTGAGGCAGTGGTATCACTCCGGTATTACTTATTGGTTAGAGAGGGCCATTCTGTACGAATATATATAGAATAATATGTATGAAATATATTTTCAGAATAACTATCAGGGGATGATAAATCATCAATACTGATGCCAAAAATGGAATCAGTATTTTTTTTTTCTGTCTGAATGTTTCTTATAGAAACAAAAACTACTACACGAAATTTGACAAAACTTAGTCGGTACAATTGTTTTTCATACTCCTGGGCGTATTGTAGCATTTCGTTCAGTATTAGCAATATTGTTGTACGCTGGATCTCACTAATACAATACTACATAATAAGGAGAAAATGGAACAGCACAGGCCTCAAAGTCCATGGCACTCATGTTACTAACAAGGTTCCCTCGCCGCCATTAAACAATGTTCGGCGCTCACCAGCTCCGGCTAACTTCGTGTTCGGCTGCCTACTTCATTACGAGCTGTCACGCGCCGGACTCGCAACTTAATGCTGGTGGACTTTGATTGCTTTATATGAAACTAGGAGGCGCATAAGTAGGAATAATTTTATGTAACGCTTGTTACGTTCACTGAGAATAGTGTGAAATGGTTTTCTGTATGGAAACTGTTCGCTTCTTGATCAACACTCACCAACAAGGTAACATAATGTAATTGACCGTCCGAATAGCGCTTTCGGTAGTGACCCTGCCTAATACGCCAAAGGTCGTAGGTCCGATCCCCACTCTGGACAAACATTCGTTTGATGAACACTTTTGTTTGTTCAATGTCAGGGTGTTATATAGCTTTTTTATGTGATAGGTGGCAGACGAGCAGAAAGACAACCTGATGGTAAGCGATGGCCACCGCCCATAGACACGGGCAACACCAGTAGAGTCGTAATTGCGAGTCCAACCCTTAATTAACCCCCTAGTATTGTGATTTATCACTGAATCAACGTTACAAATCGATGCTATCTATATTATCGATAGTTTTACACTATCAAATAGTCAGTTAATTTCCGGCAGCATTAGATGCTGTTAGAAATCGCAAAAATTTATCTTATTATCATATTATCTTGTTATCATTAGTATTGCTCAAAATTCCCTATCAATATCATTGATAGTATCGACACCATTGATATTTGCAATACTATCGATGTACTATCGATATCCTGAATAGTTTTCGATGTCAACAATCGATAGTGAAGCTATCGGTATTTTAACAACACTACTTAAACGTTTCTGCGAATACTTCCATATTATTTTAACAACGCGGACCTTCAGGCACCCAATTAGAGGAAGCTGCAATAACATTTATACAAATTATTCAAAACAACAAAATGGTTTCAATGCAAAATGAATGCTTTAATTAGGTAAGAATTGTGTTTATTTATTTAATTCACCCCAACCAGCAATTAACACGATAACGAACAATAATGTTGTATGAACAAAGCAATAAATTAGACAGTACATTTTAGACTACGACATAAATTGTTGTAATTTGACTTATAAGGGTTGTATAATAATATCATCGGAAGCGCTCTTTTCAATTGTACTGGGTGGAAAAGAACATTGGGCCCTGAAGGGAAACTACCTCACATAAGCTGATCTCTTATAATTGTAGGTACACAGTAACAAATTTACTCTTAGATTCTTGTTAACATCAAGGAAGGTCATCTACTTATGTTAAAGAATCTATATACCTAAATAAATGATTGAAATAAGTAAATATTATTTCTCAATGAAATCACACTTTTTTATTTTTTTAAATTAGTAAAATTCTAGATGCAATAGGTCCCAAGTTCTTGCTTTATGGATTAGTAGAATAAAAGAGCCATTATTATCTTTTTCCAGTTCGACTCCCATGCAAATCTAGCACAATAAAAAATAAATGTATACAGTTCTATTCCTTAAAAAAATAATGTGGTTCCCATTAAGTAAAGCGTCCTAAATTATGAATTTAAGCTATTTTCTCAGTCTTGGAGAGCCTTGTATAGAACTATCCTTGGAAAATCATATAAATAAGTAGGCACTCGTAAATATATTTCGACATCGAAAATTCGAGTTCTCAATAATGTGTCACCAAGATTTAACAACTCCACGGGGTTTCGTTGGTATCTCAGCGATATTCATCTCGGCTGGGTTCGGCAATCCGCGTAATGGACATCTCACGGATTTGGAGAATTAAAAATACTCTTAGATTTATAAATGAACCTGCCGAGGTACATGATAGTTAATTTAAAGGTATGTGGTTGCTCCCAGGTTCTATATTTTACTTTGTTTTAGGATGCAAAAAGGAAGGAAGACTGAGAAAACGGATAAAAATGCGCGTATTTTTGTAGGTTTATGTCGAGTAGCGAACGACTGTAATTTGCATTTTCGAAACAAAAATTTTGGACAATTTAATTGTTGAATACATTTACAGGTAAATTGAAATCAACCTAAAGTTTTTTGCATAATGTACCTAGGTTCCTATTTTATTGCAAAATAATATTGCGCTGTCTAAATTTGTAACACCAAAAATGGCTTTCAGAGATTTGAGTAAAGGGTGACGTAATAATTGCTAAGTGTTTGAGTTTCAAAACTATGTCAAAGGCCTTGCTATTCGTCTTCCTACAGACGCAAGTTCCATTGTGCTACAAAAAGCGAAGCATTTCACAGATGCGGGCGCGCTACCAAAAGAAAGATAAGCCATCCTTGACCTTTTGTTCTAATGCCAAATTGAGATAAAAAAGAAAACAAAGATTTAGTGCGTGCGCAACACACAATTGTCTCACTCAGCCGTGCCAATTGTTTTATGAAATAAACCACATTGTGCGAAAGTGAAGAGAACAAAAACGCCCTCCCGCGGATTCTTTTATCGCGTCACGTTCATTAGACCTCGATGTGGGTACTTTGGTACTTTCCTTCGTTGTAATTAGGGCGAATTCTTTGTAAGCCAAGGTTTAAGATAGTGACGTAACGGATACGATTATACGTATTTGCGGAGTATCCTTATGAATATTCTGAAACTCCGAAATATAAATTACATTAGACACGATACCGACTTTCCTGTTTAAAAACCTTGAAGAGGGAGGGCTTGGATTTTCAATTTTGTTTCTGCATTTATTATTAGGGAATTTGTTATGAATAAATTAGATTTTTTCTGTCAGAGTGAACGAGAACAAGAAAATGTTTTTAAATTGTCATAAATAAGAATGACATGATATAGCATTTGGGCATAGCATTGTATCTTTTTAGCGCCCTTTCTAATGCTCTTAACATAAGTTTTAAAGCTACTTTTTAGAATCAATTCGATATAATGAGATAATGTCTGATTATTTATATATTTCCTTAACTGTTTCTTTATGAGCTATGGTAGTTACAAATAAGAACGCGATGATGCGGGAAGTCACTGTTACACATCCCTGCATACATCTCTATGAGTGAGTTCACTCATAGAGATGCATACTTAGCATACGTAGTTACGTATGCTAAATTTTTAAATTTAGCTTGGCAGTAAGGGAAACAAAATCGTGAAGATTCCTGCACGTTTAGGATAGTTTCTGAAATATGTATCTAACCATGATTTGATTGGTCTGGTCTATCTAAGTGTTGCAAAGGTCAGACATTAGTCGCTCATTGTAATTACCAGACACCCCGAACTCTAGATTGGGGTCTAACCATACCTACTCTGGGCTCCGAAGCGATGGTAGGTATTAGACGCTATTGGGAATTGTATATTGAGATGTGATGTGAATAATATATTTGTTCATAAATATATGATATTATGTCGTAGCAAGCGCCATACGGGATAGAGCCCCGTGCTAGTACCGATGGCGTCTCTAACGATTCAGTCCGTATGCCAAGAAGGCGGGAAGGACTATGAGAAGGTGGTGAGTCATGTTCATATTATATTATGTTGTAGTCAAACCATTAACCGATCAAAAGTACTACTTGACGAGCAAAACAGTAACAGTCAGTATATTTTCAAAAGATTTAGTGCGGATTCAGTATTCGGCAAAGCAGAATACTTTGCATCACTAACCCAACTTGAAGTAATTACTTTTGCTGATAGTTAACATTGAGCTGAAGCAAAGAACCAGTCGAGTGTGAATGAAAGTGGGAACTGTTATAAATTCTGGGGTTTAAACTCCTAAGTGGATGGCTTTCTTAATGTTTCTTTGCGCGTTGTTTTAAAAGTATGGAAAGTGCTCCGTGGATAGCAAGTAGAAGGATTTCAACAAATCTTAAAGTAGATTCAATCTGAGGCCACGATCTCTATTACTCGTGATGGGTGCGAATGTTTTGGTAGATTTAGTTAGTATTTTTTTTAAGATAGTATAAAGATTTCTAGATATGGAAATTTATGATGATCACAACTCACTGTTTGGATGATCGTGAGTGAACAAAACCACTCATGGTAGGCAGAAACTGTTCGGTTAACATTTAATTTTTATCTGATAGGTAGCAGACGAGCAGACCGATCACATGTCACAAGGCTCCGACAACCTTTAACTCCATTAGATCTCCGGTCCCACTCACTGAAATACAGCGCAGGCGCTACATTGCACCATTCTTCTGTGAGGCCGTGGTATCATTTCAGTCGAGCCGACCACTTTTTGGTAGGTAGGGACAGTTGTGCAAACACAGTGAGCATAACACTCGTTTGCGCTGTACATACCCGTCGATTTGTCTTCATTCTACCCAACTCTCCCCTTCCCTTTTTTGATGCTGTAAGGCATCTTGCAATGGCTACTAAATATAGTACCCGGAGAGGATGAAGATGGTTCAGAATTAATCTACGTTGGCGCGTACAGCGCGCGTGATCTTGGCGTGGTTTGGCATGAGCCGGAGACAGAATAAACGGACGTGCGGGATAGATATACTGCCCAGCGCGTAGGTTAAGAAACTTTGCGATATCAATATTAGCTAGAGCCGACAGAGTGACGTAGGTATATTACCTATATCCAGATTCAAATAGTCCAAATAATTCATTACAAGACACATTACATCAAGATGTTACAAATAAATAAATTGACAACAGTAAACATGTTAATTTTCTATGTAACCGGACATAAATGAAAAGCCAGTATTTACAAATTCATCGTTGTCTTTTGACTTGGAATAAATGGAAATTGGGTTAGAGTTCTGTTATTAATTTATCTGAATTGCTTTAAATTTTCTTGCACCAAAGACAATATATGCTTTTGCGAAACGAACGATTTGTCGGATTGAACAGATTCGAGAATGTTGTTTGCCCATTGTTTGCATTTACTTTCTATTGAGATTTTAATCGTCCTTCATCTTTGTTCTTCCTTGTTCCTTAAGGCTGCTTTCTGATCCATTCATCACACAGCCTGTGTATAAAGCCTGATTAGTGTAGTATGCTTCTTTCTTTGTTTATTGCGATAAACAAAAGAAGCAAACTTACTCGAATTTACAGTAATTCATACTTTTCAGTCTGAGCAGATTAGCTCATACCGCTTGTACCTTCTTGATCTATCGTATTATGGCTTTCTAAATTCGGGTTTCACTGTGGCTTTTCTGGCTCAAAGGGCTTGGCGTACAGTCGGAAGCTCATTCTGCTTTAAATGCGCCGGATTTCATATTGCCATATTATGCGACCGCAACGGCAACAAGCTGACAATCGCAAATCCGTGCAAGGTCTATATTTGCGGTCGCGCAACGCTGATGGCGGTTTCGCCGCTGTTTTAACACACTGGTGGACACAAACGTGAATAATTTTGTTTGTAGTTAGCACGAGTTTAGTATTCAAAATGTCACTAAATCAAAACATCAACGGAAACTCTGAGAGATATTACAATTTCATCATCAGATTGTCTCACTCCACTGCAGGATAAATGCCGCACCCAATGTTCGCCATTTCACACTGCCTTCGGCTAGACGTATCCAGTCTATACCAATGGCACTTGTGACTCCACTGGTGTTGCATGTGTCCATGGGCGGCGGCAATTGCTTACCATCAGGTGATTCGCCTGCTCGTCTGCTACCTATCACATAAAAAAATGGCTTTTTGTAGGTCGTCACTCTATCTAGCCGGAGAGCGTTCTACACCTACACTACGCATTTCGAGTCGCGATCTCCAATCCAGTACTTTTCTATCCCAACGGTTGTTGTTGTCAGTTCTTCGACAGATCACAATTTTAAGAGGCATTTAAAGGGAGTTTCTAAAATACTTTGACTTTGGATTTGGAAATTACAAATTACTTTTTATCTTTTTTTCGTACCTAGGTATGCTATTACTAGTGGTACCACCTATAGTCTTTACTATTATAAATGAATTAAAACTTTAAACTACGATGAATAATGATTTAAATATCAAATCACCGTGTTACAATGCTCACATTTGTAAGCCTTTTTGGATTATTTCATTTGCAAGTTAATAAATATTATCAGCAGTAAAAAATAAATTGAATTCTACGCAGCCAGTTTAAAGCTATAAGAAAGAACTAAAACATTGTGCTCGGTATGTTATTACTCTGTGATATAACACAGATTCCAATAATATCTTCATAACTTTTTCTTGCTAGACCAATGACACGTTTTTATGATTTCAATATTATTTTACAGCCCTATAACAGGGGATATAATAAAACGTTACCCATATTATAGTTGTATGGTAGAGGCCGTAAAATCATTTTATCGGCTTTGATGGAATAAGTTGGGCCAAATACCGGCACCGCCACCCGCTGCTAATTTCGATTTATTTGTTATATAAATAAGAATTAGGGCCACCCTAATTGGGTGTTGGCGATGAAATACAATGCTTTTCCCTTATCGGACGTAATACCTTTCTTATGGGAAGGCTATAAGAAAGTCCAAATTGGTATGGGAAAACGCGTTTCTAATTATTATTACTAAGTCACAAAAAGTCTTAACGTAAGTCTCATTTATCTACTAAGTTATTTTTTCATAAAGATAATGAACACAATAATGATTGTATTGATTATATTAGAAGATATATTGTATTAGAAGTGACATTATAATAGATATAAGGTACCATTTTAAACAAATGTGTCACAGAAATAAAAAATACAGAGGTACCGACAGTATAAAACTTAATAAATACGTATATACTATATAACATCCAGACACCGTACAAACATAAGCGATCATCACATTAATCGTTTGTCCAGGGTGAGGATCGAACCCACGACCAAATACGCCATCCAGCCAGTCAAATGTATAAGTATATAGACTGTAGAATAATAAATATATAGACTGTAAAATAATAAGTATATAGGCTGATACTTTACTTTTTATTGTTACCTAATAAGTCACCCTAACAGAAGTGGCTTGCTATGTAACCTACTACTAAAGTCTACTGTCTAAAGTGGGGTGGTGTGAGCCTGTACCCGGCCGGCGTAATAATCGTGCCTAAAAGGATTCAGGTTATTGAGAGGCGCTGCCTTGTTTAAAGCCTATTGCCAATACACTTGCTCGTTACGTGATAAAGCTATTGGAACTTGAGTGCACGTGTACCGATGATTGGTAGCAATTTTCGTGATTATATTTTAGATTGCTTCTGCAGAATAGGAGCAGTTAAAACGATTTGGGTAACTCATCAACCGGGTTAGGAATAACATCATTCGCATTATAACGCGTGGCTTAAAAAAAAATATACGGAAACACTATCGGAAAAACATAGCTGCAGCAAACGTGCATCTAGCAGAGAATCATTAAAAGTAAAAATATTTTATAGAAATAAAGTCAACATTTGACTTATTTAATAGCCTGCAAAGGGAAATGTTAGATTTGTATAGACCAGTTTAAATACCAAAAGAAACAATTCATATTATTATTATTTTCTAACATTCATTTGTTATATTAAGTTTTGTCGGTATAGCATCGAAAAAAATAACCTAAATCAGGCGCTGGCTATTGAGCTAATCAAAATAAAATGTATTGTCGCTCATGGATTACTTTACTATATCTCACAAAGCAATGTACCTACTTATTCGATCCTAAAAGAGCTCAAGTTTGCAACGCGTCGAGAAAACTCCCTCTTATTTATAGCGCACTCTCTTTACTTTAGCTCAGCTTTAGTTGTTTCCTTTATTTATCTTACCAGATCTATGTTCTCCACAATTCGCTTCGAAATTCTATCGTCACACGTGGATGCTCCAAATACGGGAGCGGAGCATAGCCATTGGGGCTTAAGTACCCTGTACCCAGTACCCTGAGTATCCTCACTAGCGAAGTATAAAAGAGGATTGCAGATTTTCGGAAGTGCCGTTATTCCCGAATGAAAGATTTATGTTTCTTTTTGTTTTTCCTTTTCTTTATCCTGGCAATTCTATTAGCGCGGTGTCACAACTTCGAAAACTTTGTATAAAGTTTATCGTCACATTTGTCTATTACGTAAAAGATATGTAGCTATAGAGGTGTGAATGTGATTTAGTTTTGTGATTTAGTATGCGCTATCATACAAATTATACTGATCCTAAAAGTCATCTTCAAAGTAAAGTATGTATGTAGTAAGTAGACGACCCGTTCAGCGCAATGGTTTGAGCGCCGGTTGAGATGTAAGGGTCGCGGGTTCGATTCCCGCACCGACACAAATATTTGTTGATGAAACAGATATTTGTGTTGGGTCTGGGATGTTTGTGGTTCCTTCGTTGTTTCTGGTTTCCATAGCACAAGGGAAAACCTTAGTTTGGGACCAGGACAATGTATGTGATGTTGTCTCAATTTACTGCGCAACCGAGGTAGCTATCAAAACTATCGTTATGAATATTATCGTTATTATCGTAGTAAAGTATATTTAATAATTTTACTATAACACTTAGCGTGTAGTTCTTGGTTACGTCTAAAGCTGTCGCTTCGGAGCCCAGGTACCGTTTAGACCATGTTTCTAGATATGGGTAGTCTTGTTATTACAATGAAGCGACTTTCAACCTTCACAAAAAAAATCAAGGTGAATGCTCGGATTCGACCCCCGTATGGAAGATACGATCTTATCCACCGACTTACCAAGCTCATGCACATGTCAACACATGTCAATTGTATACGATATACCTAAGATGATAAATATTATAGTTTAAAACTTCTATTTTGAGAAAATCAGCTGTTCCATACAATGTATGAAAAACACACTAACAACCAATACCGATTTATGGGAATAGAAGTATTCTAACGCGTCTTTATCGCTTTTAACGCGTAGCGTCGGTAACGTTACGCGTAAAAAGCTATAAAGACGCGCCAACAACGCTTATTTTAAGCGCGCAGGCGACGTAGTTTCCGTGATAGAAAAATTCATCGATCTATTTCATTATGTAAACGTACAAGCCACCACGTGGCAACCTCGGCTCGCACTATCACGCCTAAGAGGATTGCGAGTTATTGGAAGTGGGTGCACCTTTCTGGATAGTTTTCAATTCTTTTCGGCTTGCCCCTTGGTACAAGTAGGTAGGCTTTTTGTATAAATAAGTGCAAATTATAATAAAGGGTCTATTATTTTCATTTAAACACAGATAGTTAACTAAGTAAGACCTTTATTGACCATAGACCATAACAAATACTGTAGACATTGACAAACATTAGTACACGATGAAACTCAAATGTTACTCTTCCGTACATTTAGACGAGGCCTAAGGCCTTTACCTTTTTTTTTTGGTAGAAGAATATCTGATGATACCTGAGTTAGGGTTAGAGTCCCATACACCACCTTGTGACAAAGTGATGGCCATGATGGTTTCTCCAGGGGAAAAAAAAAATGGCCTTCAGCCCTTGTTATGTTTTTTAGATCGATAAAACCTGTGATTTTCAAATGATTTTCATTTTTTTCTGACGACTTAGACTTAGAGTGCATCCTACTCCTATGACTGTCAAATAATAATTATATAAAAAATACGTTTCATTAAGGCAGTGTGTTCCAAGTTTAAAAAATATTTTATTTGTTTTCCGATAAATCGTTTTATCATTGCATTTAAGACTGCATTTTTCAACGGCACCATCGACGCACGTACACGAGATTTCAAAACGCGCGTTCCAAGTTCCAAGTTTTTCCTCTGTGCATAGGCTCTAAGAGGATTGCAGATTACTTGAAGCGGGTGCACCTCAGCGCGAGATAGTTTTGTGTTCCTTTCGGCTCCCCGCTTGGGATGCTGCCAGCCTCCGTTGTCAAGTGGTCCAGATAATCTGCGCTGCGGTTGTATTCAAATTTTTATGAGTGTCGTTATGATAAATAAAATGGATCCGAGAAGTCGTTATTGCAGTTCTTGTGTACTTAACTAATTGTTATTGTGGGCGAGTGTCCGTCGTTTATTACAAGATATTTTTTCTTTATTTATTATGGCTATGGCTTGAGCACTAGGAATGTAAATGGCTACACTAACAAATTTGTACACAATGTCACATACAATGCGGACTACGGCAGACAAATACAAACAACACAGTGTGACTTGAAGTGATTTGCAGATACTAAACTGTGATTTTTAATCATGTGAAGTCAAACTGACAGATGTCAATGTGTCATCCCCATACATTATCACACAGTTTGACAGATGCAAAACGTCAAAATGTATAAAAACTTGACATTTGCATCTGTCATTTTACTCCACATGATTAAAAATCAGAGCCTATAGGTACCTATTTTCGTTTAAAAATATGGATTTTGTACTGAAATGGCGGTTCTAAATGTCCAATATTTTCTGGTTTCAAATTTAAGTCAAGCAAAGTTTGAATTGAAAACAGCACGCATAAAGTTTCATTCATGCAAGTACTTTTAAGGCGAATTCAATTTCCTAGAATTTGCTATAGCTGTACAATCACCAAAAGAAAAAGCCAGCAATAATAAAATTAATGTCATTTATTTAAGAAATTAGTTCACCTTATGTGATAGAAGACAGACAAGCAGACTGGAGCAACTCTTCCCAGTTCCAGTACCATTCTTGCTGACGCGTGGCTTTTCCACAGCCTAGCTAGTTGCTATAACTCGCTTATTTTATATTTCACTATTGGCCCACCCTCACTTAATTTTGGGACATTAGTTTCAAATTCAACCAATAGATGGTGCTGGGTATCGATTACGTCACGCTAGTGTTTGGCTTTTCCAGTTTACCTATAAGCTTTGTCGTTTTCTGTTGAATTTACCTCTTTATAAATAGTATAGAAGATTAATGACACTCCTAATGGTGTGTAACAGTGTTACCTGAATAATTTAACACCACAAACTAGATCCATGTATCGTTGCGTTCATAAAACCAACCCTTCTAACGGTTGGCATACATAGTTAACTTTATTACTAGGTTGATCCTGTACCAAGCATTAGCACTGTTACACTACTAGTTTCCGGTATTATAAGGCAATTTCCGTGCCGACGGCATGACATTGCCTCTATAATGTAATGAATAATGCATAAGCATAATTTTGATTTTACTGTAATGAAGGAGCTCGAACCCCTACTCAGGAGTATGGGCGGTTTCGTACCAATAACAAAAGTTTGCCACGTGTGCCTAAATGGAGTTTGACTTTGTTGTTTTATAATTTAAAATGTATTTGTATTGGATTTTAATTAATTTGTAAATTAGGTACGAAAGTTTTACTTAGAAATCATTATTCTAATCAAAGGGAGGAGATAAAACTTTATAAATTATTTTTCATTAATATAAACCCAGCGTGCTCTAAGTGTCGACGCCAATGAAAGCTCAATTCGCAAAAAAGCGCTATTCGGTTATTATTTTCGAAATTTATAACCATTATTACTATGTGAAGATCTTGCGGGTTACACACACCAAAAACTGACTTTCCAGGAGTAAATACCTACGCGTTTAATTTTGCAAAAGTTACAATAGGTATTTACATTGTGCAGCGCTACGACAAATTTTCGAGAGGAGGGAATTTATTAATTACAAAATGCACGCGCTTGCGGAAAAACTAGGGGCGCCACAGAGATATAAAATAATTCCGCGCACAGATAATAAATGACTGTGTTATGCAAACCTAACGGCCTTAATATTGACAACAAATTACGTATAGCTAACTTATAGCCTATTAATTATTTATAAAAGTTCAACAAATAAAATTATTAAACCAAATAAAAACATAATGAGCCGTCGCTATCACTACTTATGGATAAGGGTCGAAAACAAACAGAACTTTCGACAAATAATTTTATTATATTTATAGCTCTACTAACGACAGCGCTGTTAGTATCACTTTTTCAAACGCTTTCAGTATGGAATTGTATATCTAGTGAAATTTCAAAAAACACTAATAATAAGTTTCGGGACTTCATTGTGATATTAGTTCTAAACCTAAACAAACGATGGCGTTACGTGTCGATTTCAATACGCAAGGGTTTCGCCTTATCGGTATACACTTGTCGTCATCTAAGTAGATATTTATCCCTTCATAGATATAGCGAAGTCAAAGACCTATCGAATACAAAATAATGGCGTCACAAAAACTCAATTTGTAAAAGTCCCAGACACCTCAGCTCTAATCTACGATGTCAAACTCGATAAAGACTAACAGAGCGTGCATAAAGTTCCCTTTGAAAACCGTGCTGTCAGCTCTGGCTCGTTTGGATCCATCGCTCGCATCATGAGAGTCGGCTGATAGGATTTGTGCATAGCGATCGATATAATGAAAATTGAGGAGCGATGTCGATTTGCGAAAACATTACTTGCAGCTTGACGGAGCCAAATGGAAGAAACTTCTACAGCTACTAGTAAATTATTTGTGTATGACTAGACTCATTTCCAACTACTTATTTCATTATAGATTCCAAATACTTTTTTGTATTTGATTGGGTTACATATGTACTCTATTTTATAACATTGCATGTTTTCTTGTACCTAATGGCACTACTTGTATCATTAGCATCATAGTTATGTCCACACATTTTATTTTGGTAAGTTTGATTTAATTTGATGTCTGTATTCACTAAGCTCAAGATGTGAATGATTCTAATTAACTAAATATACTGGTAAACATTTTTGAAAGCGTGTCTTACATAGTGTTTTACGACCTAACAGGCACTTGAATTTATGACTGGTCAGTAGAGTGGAGTTTAGAATTAAGAGACACATACAGATTTGATTCTGCTGCTTAAAAAGACACAATTCATTAAACAACATTATTAACAACAACATTAGAGCATTAATGCTCTAAGGTAATAATAGATTAGACAAGCAACTTATATATAAATCTTATACTAACCCTCCTCCCCTTCGGAATGAGAAAAAAACCTGTAGGTAATTTTAGCGTGGAGCAATTTACAAATAAAGAAAAACAAAAAAAAAAATTAAACAAAGACATAACCCAATAACACGTGGAACCAAACTTATGATATAGAAAAAAGTTATTTGTTCTATCTTTGGTTGGAACATCAAGCTAAATCCAACTAAACTAAATGCATATAGAGAGTGTCTAGACAAAACTATTGTAAGTAAACTGAAGAGACAATGAACTTCGAACATATTAAAGAAACATGTGAAAATCAGATTCAAACAGATTTTTGATGGATATGACAAATGACAGTATTAAGAAAATTACTGTTTTCAATCTCCAAGCATAATTTTACCAAACCGCGTTATAAGATTTTAAACGTCTTTTTTAAAGACATTTATCTGGGTTTGGCGCCTACATACAGTACTATGTCCTAACATAGTATCACCACGCACGACCCATCCCACAAAAGGTAATTCCGACTAATCTCCTTTATAAGCCTTACTAATTAAGCATTCAATTACTATTCCAGCTAAGATTCTGGTCCCTAGACATTAACATTAAATTAGGCCTGAAACGCCTCAGCTGAAAACCTGTTAATTCGTTTCATCTATTCATCAATATAGGCCTAAGTCGGGGAATGACACCCTTAAATGCTTAATTTAGGTGTTAGGACGTTGGTTCTATTTATCGTCAAATTCAAAGTGGATTTGAATTGAAAAGGCGTATGGATCTGTACAGAGTAAGAAGAGTGGGTATTTGGGACATGTTGGTTTTTTTATATTAAAAAATGAGTTTTTTTTTAGTTCTGTATAATTAATCACGTTTGAGGCATATTCACTTTTTTTTTCGCTGTATGAACTCAGCTTAAGTACCTACTAAAACACTGCACCTAATTCCGACCTCCGGTAATGATTCTGACAAAAAATGCATAGCATTATGTCATTAATAACACTACATATAGAATTACTCGTACAGAGAAAAAAAATTGATAGGCGGAAAATATTTTTAGCTATTCTTTTTTTATTTCGCAGGCTGAATGCTGTCGGCTCGGGGTTACAATAAGTCTCCTATTTTACATGCCCGTTTTGGGATGGACGGATTCTCCTCTGCATATCGATAGCTCCTCTTAACGAATCCAGTAGACCGACATACACCTTACCGGGCTAAGCACCCTGCGGTTTTCGCTCATCTCCCACTGTACGGTCGAGGTATAAAATTAGTTGTAAGTCTTTGTTGATGTAGAGAGGTGTCATGAGGACAGTGCCCGCAGTTTCACTCCACAAATCCCTCTCCGGAGGCATATTAATATTAAATCAACACTACAAACTAAGGCTGGTAATGTAATAGCCTGTGTAAATCATGCAAATAAAAACATAAAAGTCTCTTAATCTAATGGTTAGAAAAATATTGCAGTACTCTCCGAAATTAAATGGCTTCTGAGTGGAAAAAATGCTTTCGGGGTTCCGTCACGCTCCGTGGTGACATTTTGGTCCCGTTTGTCAAAATAAATAAAATCATAAAAGATCTCATACAATTACTCGACTTAACCGAAATACTTTTGCAATCTTGTTTTCGTACAGCGCCATCTATTGGCTTGGCTTAAAACTAATCTCTCGAAATCGAAGTGATGGCAGGCCATTAGTAACAAATATAATACTTTAATAAATATGTTACGCTAAGTTGGTCTCGTGGTATATGTACCCGGCCGTGATCTTGGGGTCCTGGGTTCGATTCGAAAAAGTATATTTAGAATTTTTGAACATAGCTCGGGTTTGTAGCACCGATCCGCATTAGGCAAGCGTGGTGATTAACCCTAATTCTACCATAGTAGCGATGTCTTGATTTCTATGATGAAGGCCTTTGTACATTACCTACACCAACAACTGGACAAACACACTTGTGTGAACATTTATTCATCATACGAATGTTTAAAGGATGGGGATCAAAACCTACGACCTTTGGTGCATGAGGAAAGGTCTCTATCAAATGTGCCATCGGGCAAGTGTCAGTCATGATATCCATATCAATTTTGTAGGTACAAAAAAATACATTCAAAATGTTTACTCAATGAATGTGATAAACTAACTAAGTATTTCTTATTGCTTCTAATCTCCAAAATTTGGTACGGGACCCTCGGACCATGAGTTCGACTCGTATTACCCCGGCTTTTTGTCTTATGTCGAGACAAAACACGGAAACTTTCTGCCATTTTTCTGTTTTGGTTTTTATAAGGAAAATTAAGGGGAAACATTTTTTACTTTAAGCTTAGTCATGTATGATTACTCAGAACTTCATAATTTATTGATGAGATTAAATCAAACTTCTGTTTAATGCAAATACCTGTATGATTTTGGATTTTTTAACCATCTTAAAAATTCTGGAATATACCATCTTGATGAAAATATTATATTCCCAAGGATCAAAAGTTACCTTTATAACCTCTTAATCTTGGCTTTAAACTACACAACTCCCGGCTAAGAATGCCCCGAACGTTGCGCTCTGTGTTTGGACATACGTGTTTTTTCTTTTTGTGTGATAGGTAGCAGACGAGCAAACGGATCACCCAATGGTAAGCCAATGCCGATGCCCATGGGCACCAGTGGAGCAACACTTACCGCGCTGCCAACCTTTTCAATTTCCTTTTCCCTTAAATTGGGCCTTCAGCATCCTCACTCCAACACAGCAAGCGCTGTGTCATGCCGATTTTCTGTGAGGCCGGCTGAACCGGCCCATTCATGTCGAACGTGGCTCTCCAACCGAGAAAAAGAGATTTGGTAGTGACCCAGTCTTATACGCCAAAGGTCGTGGGTTCCCCACCCCGGAAAAACAATCGTGTGATAAATAATTGTATTTGTTCAGTGTCTGGGTGTAACAAGTATATGTATTAAAGTATTATATTGGTAAATCCTCTCTTGTCTGATATACATAATTATGTCACACAAGTGTTTAAGCTACTTAATACTGAGTCAGGTCAACTGTATGAGATGGTATATAATTTATTTAGTTTTTTCCTTTAACGTTTACCTTTAAAACATCGTTTTCTATTGTTTTCCGCTGTTAAGTTTTCAAAGACCTGTATCTACAAGTACATGTTACTCCAAACACTTAATGCGGCCTTTTCAAAGCCACTGTGACCCTCGAGTAAATGTCTCTTACTCGACCTAATCAAACGGATACACTCTAAAATAAACAACAGATTACTGGGGTGAAACCGATAGGGGAGCGTAGGTAATAGGGGACGAGTATTCAATTCATATTTATGTTGAACATTCAATAGAGAAATCAGGATCTAAAGGCATCTAAATATGATACTAACTAAGGCTACGACAGTGAATGAAAGCTCAAAAATAAGATAGAAAATCTTTTCTAAAGGATGATCTGTAGTCCAATAGCTGAGGTAATTCCAAATCAATCCAATTTATCTGATGGTAAGGAATTACCGCTGCCTTCGAACATATACGAAGTCAGAGAGGTTTGAGACATAGGACTATTTTCGTAGTAGTTCAAATCTTTATTTAAAAATAGATGGCGCTGGGTGTCGATTACATCGCACAAGCGTTTTATCTCTTCGGGTTACATTATAAGCCTTGTGGAGTTCTACACAGGCTTTTTTTTATTTAAAAAATAGGCTTGCCCTTGGCTTCATACTGAACTCCAGAGTTGAGAAGAAGCCTACGATAGAGAGTGCTAACCCAGAAGTAGCCTATTCACTCTAGCTTTAACGTCGTAAGGCCCATAAGCCTTTTAAAAGGCAAAAAACAATTGATTTTCCATTGTGTCTGCTGTCTGGGCGTTACGACGTTATACAAAATTGAGGTTGTACTCATTGGGGGAAACAAGTTATCTCTTCATAAATAGTATAGAGTAGAAGAAGGAGGTAGATAGCTAGAAGATCGGCTTAACTCTTATTCTTACACAAATCCGAAAACGCGATCATTAACAAGGGTTTTCATTCTTACCAACAGCTTATGTTAATAGTTTAGTATATTGTTATCCTAAGGGCCATAATATCCTGAGTTTACAATAGCCTGACCTTATCTTCCAAAAGGCCGGGTTATTTCATTTGAAAAGGTCTCGAAGGCCCAAATCTGGTTTGTTTATAACGTTTGCAATTAATGTGGGCTTAGTCTTCCATTATTGGGCATTTCGCCTTCGAGTGAGATTAATTTTTAATGGATCGGAACTTTGTTAATTCGGGACAGTTTTAATGAAAAGGACTCAGAATAAATAAGAAACGGCTTAAACTTTTGTTTCCGTAAATATGGAATGGATTATGAAGTTGGCAATGTTTGTTTTAGACTTCGCTAGGGACTTACGGTGGGTACCTAAATTGTTTTCATCTTTTTGATGATTTTTGTAATAAAACAGTTCAAAAACAGTGTTAATTTTTTGACTGGTTGGATGGCGGATTACGGCTGCTATCACTTATACGCCAAAGGTCGTGGATTCGATCCCCACCTTGGACAAACATAATAGTGTGGAATTATTTAATTGACACGAGTTTCCTTAAATATAATTTCTAAAGAGTTTGTTTAGTAGGTACAAAGAGTAAAACAAAGTGAGAAATAAATTTTCACTATATTTCAGGACGAGGAAAAGTATCTTCCATGGTCTTCTTTCATGTTGAAACAGGAAAACGGATCAAAGTATTAATTTATTTTGTTACAGGATTAGTGGGATGGCCGGAAAATCACATACAAATATCTCATCCTCCCTGAAAATCCATAAACACTACCATTCATGGAGTGACATCTTTCTACCCAATTGTGGACGAAAGGAGGAAAATATTGTTGAAGTACAGATATGACAATGTCCAGCGACAAGATGGAATGATGACATTTGAAGGCTGGCTGGTGTGGGCTGGATGAGAGTGGCCGAAAATTGGGAGCGGTGGCGAGCATTAGGGGATACCTATGTCCTATGACCTAGTGTGGGTTGCTGATGATGATGGCACTCATCAAATTATAAAAAACTGACAAATTTCTTCAAACGACTCAAATCTAACTGTCAAATGCATTAGGTTGAATATCAATTGAGGAAATTTGACTGATTGTGGTAACCTGATGTGTGGCTGTCTGTACATACGTCATGTATAGTCGGTGGTCGGTCTTGTGGGTTAAAGACCGACCACCAATACATGACGTGTCTTGGTAAGCACGTTAAGCTGTTTGTCCTGTGCCTGTTACTACTTCGGTTGGCGTTCCACCAATGGTTACAACGGTGTGATATTGAAATATGAGTTATCGATGTATGTTTAGATAGGGAATAGATAAAACACGCGACAAGTAACAATAATGTCAATTATTGCTAAAAGTAACCGTTTTTAACAATAATTAAAATTATTGTTACTTGTCGCGTGTTAGAAATATTGTATTGCATCTTGAAAAATCCAATTTACTTGGATCTAAGTCTGTGATGTTTTATTTTCTTCAAAAATAACATATTTTCGCCACAATCAGTGTAAATAGGTTGGCGGCGCTAGTTTCATTCGTATAGCCCCTTAACTTGAGCACAGAAAAGTTAAAAGTTCCTGTCTTGCTATCAATATTAATTTTTTGTGCTTAAAGCAATAGTCTGTCACCTTATAAACCTACTTTCAGCTTCATCAAACTACTCGTATCTTTAACTAATCTTCAAGTTAGAAAATAAGATAATCCTAACGCATATCCAGAAAACGACGGAAAAAGAACTTAACCAAAGAATAATAGACGATTAATAAAATCGCATTACGCCTCCCTTCGTTTCATTCCGGAATCCGGAATTTCCGTAAGTGCTTAGAAGTTTTTCGGCCGATCTGTTACGTACGCAGCAATCGATTACGTCCTATAGGTTAGAAAATTGAGTCCGGTAGTCTGGGTTATACGGGTGGGAATAGTGTTGCGAAGTCTTTAACTATCATTTAATTAGAAGATTTATAGCGAGATTGTATTATCTAGTATTGCAAACATTAAATACAGACATTTCACATAAGTGTTTGAATACTTAAAATAAATAAATAAATGCGCCAGACAATCACACCAATCAACCTGGTCTCAAACTAGGGCAACCTACTATGAAGATAACTGGGGGCGTAAATCCAGAACACCCAGACACAATAAAACTTAGAAAATGTAGTTTCCTAAATTGACTTGACCGGGAATCGAATCTGGGGCCTTTCGCGCTTCAGGCGAACATCTTAGCCACTGCGCTACCGAGGACGTCAAACACACTTACAAGACTTACAGGGCCTTAATTGAACTCGTTGGGCTTTATTATCAACTAGTGGCCCGCCCTCACTTCGCTTCGGGACCGTAATTAAAGAAATGAACTAATAGATGGCGCTGTGCTAAATTACATCGCGCAAGCGTTTCGTGTTTTCGGTTTAGGTACCTATAAGCCTTGTCGTTGTCTATAGAAGTTATCTCTTTATAAATAGTATAGATTAGATGAGCAAACGTATCCCTAGAGGTAGCCAACTTACTCTTGCCGAAGTGAGGCTCTGCCAAAGTCAACCTGTCGATATTATATTTCCTTTTCTGCCACTTTTGTTTAAAGTTAAGAAATGATACAATATTCTCGTAGGTAACTTACTAAGGATAAGCTTATGATTTCCAATATCCTTTTTTCTTCCCAACTCTTATAAAAGTATAACAGCACTAGCTACTCAAGATCGTTACGGTCAGACTACACCGAGCAAACAATCGCTCCCCTCTGAAGACCATCAGAGGGATGGATGTCGGTAGCCATAAAGTCGATAGTCGATACAGACGTAGCTAGTTGCGGTAGACTTGCACGAAACAGTTCACTAAACGGAAAAGAGTGATGTAACTCTTTTGAATCTAAAGAACTGTAGCACTAATCTAGTTCAGTAGTTCAATTGAAGTAGGTATATGTATTAAATGGTTGAATTGATAGTTTTAAAGCTATTGATCTGATGAAACTAATTTCATATTTATAAACTTAATGTTTAATTCCTAGATTAAGTTATACTTCTTACGTGGTTAAGAACCGTCTTCAAAATATCACGAGTTAATAGTTTGATAAATGAAACTCACAGATTTTCATGGGTGGCGGTGGATATCTACCTACTAACAGTTTGTCGCCTCTAGCATATTTATTTATTTTCTATAATTCTTTTCTCGTAACACTTCGCTCAAAAAAAGAAGTTATTGAAGTCTGTCTACTGTCTGGGTGTGACTTATGTATTTAGGTGTATGAATTATATAAACTTTGTAATTGCTTTGTTTTTCTCATCCTCCTAAGACCAAGGAACATGTGGATAAGCTAAGGTCAATATGTAAAAGATGTTGTAAATTTAAAACAACTACTGCATGATACTAGAATCTGTAATTCAAGGAATGGTTTTTCCTTGAATTCATGAAGTATTGTAGCATTAAACAACACACGTGAATTCCGTTAGTTCCCCAAATATCCGTTTTCATGACTTCCTAAGTGAACTGATGCAAATGAACTACTCTCCCAGCAACTACACGAGTCTATCCGAAGGCAAGGGAACTATAAATTGCTATATGAGCCCTTGTCATAGCTTTCGGGACAATATAGTGCCGACTTCGGAAGATCAATGACGAGCATTATTAAAAATATCGCAGAAAGGGCTCGAGTTGGTTTTCCAAGTAATAAAGCTGTATGTTATTTGGGATGATCTTGTAAATATTGAAAGTATTTGAGGATAATGTCGTCCTCTTTCTAATATAGAACTTCTTTTTGTCTGTTATTTGACTTATAACTTAGGGACCATTTGTCAGAATTACGTGTTTTTTTACTGAAAGCAGAAAAACACGTAAAATTATTAGTAAATTGGGTATTTGACTAATCTCGATATAATAAAAAATATTGATACTCTATCAAAATATTGGTAAATAAGAACCAATGGCCAACATTTTCAGTTAAAAATATAACGTCTGGCTGGTTTTGTCAGCATTCAAAGTTTCATGGGCAAGTCCATTTTTAAAGTATAAAATTTTAAAAAAAATAATTATATCATTGACCTACCCGTACATTTTCCACCAACTTTTATTCTAAAACCATTTACTTAAACGAAACAAGTGATATAGCTACCAAAAAAAATTTACTAGACACAGAAGTTTGAGTTGTGAAGTCACACTTCAATAGCCATTTGTATAGAGCGTTTTTGGGCTAGCCCAAAATATGTGCTCTTAAAGTTGTGATATCCCAGGTAATTCAAATGAGAATCAAGTGATTCTTTCAACGATGTTTCTTAAATTGAGGCGTCTTTTGATTTAACACATAAAAAAAAAATGTCAAATACCCAATTGTGTCCCAATCGAAAGTGTGTGTTTGCCCACACACTTGTGCACAGTAATAAATCTAGCGTACGTGGTCGAACTGAAAGATCAGCCTTTGCGTAGGTACCCGAATTGGTCGGATTATTGTTGGTTATACAGGGTTACAGTTGGTTATATTCTGCTAACTTGATTTAGTAAAAAGGCAAGTTCAAATATATCTACAGAGGCAAAAGGTTTAAGGCTCATCAAAATAAATTAGATCGACTAAATTTTAAAGTGGATTAAGAAATGTGGACTTTTTAAAGTAAAACGACGTTAACGTAATATGTCAACGTATTTTATGTTACACTTATTTTAGTTTAAAGCAAACATTATGTAAAAATAAAAGTTTACAAAGTTAATATCGATTTTAAACCGTGCGGAGCCACACTTCGGCATGATTGGGCCGGCTCGACTGGAGTGATACCACGGACCCACACAAGACCTGGCGTGAAGCAGTTCCTGCGCTGTCTTTGCCCAGTGAGGGTACCGGAGACCCAATCGGGGGAAAGAGGGTTAAAGGGTCGACTTCACTGGTGTTCCTAGTCCTAGTATCTAAGGGCGATGGCAATCGCTTACCATCAGGTGATCCGTCTACTCGTCAGCCACCCAAAAAAAAAATCGATATAAAATGAAAAACCCTAATTGAGTGAGGTTGGTTCTGTTCTGTGTCATTGACAGAAGCTACACAAGTTATATTATCACGTAATAAGCTATACAGTAACTTAAAATGAAAAGATGAAATTGAGATTTTACCCATTCTCACGAATTTTACTTGCTGATAAATTTACCAATAAAGTCGGCGAAATAAGACATTTTTATGTTTACACGTTTTTCACAATATTGCAGTATCCAACCTTTTTATATGAAAACCTTGTTATCACTTTTATTTGGCGACCATTATTCTGCCTTCATGTGTGTAAATGAAGTTATTTGTAAGTGTGATTTTTGACTTAATGAAGTCACCTTACCTTTCAGATTTATTTTATTACTGAGATAAAATAAAATTGTTATTTTTTCTTACTCACACAAACACGGTTCATCTACATGCGCAAGCTTATGACTGTGCGATTAAAATTCGTTTGTTTCATATATTTTACATCTCACCTAAAATTGTCTGCTACTAAGTGTTATTTTAGCAAAAAATTGCTGATGGGAAAACTATAAAATATTTTTCCGTAATCGGAATCGTATTGCCACCGAAAACCTCGTTAACAGTAAAAAAAACTTTACAGCAAACAGTAAATACATCAACACATTACCCAACATTTTATTTTGTAACAAAAAGTAACATCCACGTCCGCACTCAGCGGAAATAGAATTGTAGATTTTACGAGTAGGTAATTTACAATGAAAGTTGTATTAAAGTGTTTGAACCGCGGTAACAGAGTGCCAACAATGTATAAGTATTTTACGCCGGTTAAGAACTTAGCGGATATTGCATAAAATTTCAATTTCGTTTGCTAAAGTCACAGAGTTTGTTACTCTGACGGCGTATTTTCGCGGCGTTTGGCTACAAGCAAGTTTTGTACTTAGCTGCGAGTTATGTTCGTATTGTGCCGAATTAGTACACACAGCATAGAGTGAATTTATAACAGCGGTGAAGTAATCTTTTAACGATTGTTAGGATTTTCGGCTTTGTCTGATTTATGGTCAGAATTGTTGAAGTTCTTGTTTGTTCTTAAACTAGTAGGGAATTAATCAATCTTGAAGTATATATTAAGGATAGCATCAGGTACCAACTATAACTTGTAGAATTACGAGTAGGATGCAAATCAGTATTTGAAAGAAAAACGGGTGTTATTAAGTAGGCCGAAAAAATTTTCCTAAAATAAAATAAAGATTTAACAATGCATCGAAAGCGGTCAAATCAAAGCAACCTCTCAAACCGATTGCATTGGTTTCAAAGGTTGCAGCGCCTATTATGTGACTTTTCTGATGTTTCGGGTGTCACTGGGCAGTTATCACAAGGTCTGCTCGTCTGCCATATATCAAAAGTAAAAATAAACTACGTCGTCGTTTATAGAAAAAAAAAGAACATTGTTTTGGCTCATCTTTGATTTGGCCATGAAATAAAATTGAAATATTCGAAGTTGCCACGAACATTCCTCACTGTTATTTATTGAGCGCGCCACATCGCGTGGTTGAGTTCTCATAGATAGTGGATTTAGAGCGCACAATTACTTTGGGTAGTCTGTTTTATGAAACCGTCTTGCTTTGATAACAAACTTGTGGCTTAGACCTTCCTTGTTTAATGCGGTAGTTGTTTGCTTGCCGCGCTATTTAACTTCAAGACATTTAAATAAACTTAGAGGCACCTAATTAATATATTAAATGTAAATTTTAGTTGTCTTTTGTTTATTTATATTCTTTTTGTGTTTGTTTGTGTCTGTAGCATGTGTTTTGGTGTCCAAATCAATAAGTACGAGTGTTTTACTTTCTTTCTAAAAAGGAAAAAGAAGAGCGTAATACGCTCTTTTTTATTAGAATTGTAATAAAAATTGGTTTTGAATATGCTTAAGTTCACATATTCATATGTTTAAGTGAACATTTCAAGAGTTTAGGGACACCTCAGCATGTCTTTGTTAGTAAGCACCCTTGTAAAATCTTCGTAGATAGTGGACTGCGAACACAAATTCCTTAGAGCACATTGTTTTATGAACTTGTTTGGAGAACTTTTGGTTTGTGCCAGAACTTAGCTAACCTCATAATTATCGCTGTTTGCTGGTCTGAGAGCGCAGTGGCCAAATTTGCTTTAAAAGGAGGAACTTTTGAATGGGTTGTTTAAGTCTATCAACTTCGTGGAAGACCTTTCCTGGGGAGAAAGGGGGAGGGCAAGAAGGTACTCAAAAATATAGTCTATTCAGACAAAGTATAACCTTTATGATGATTTTCTCGTTATAAAGTATCTGTAGTTCAAAATATATCTACTTTTAGTTTGATTTCTATAATACTTTAGAGGTTCAAGTCGATCAAAGACAAAACGAACCGATGACCGGCGTAAAGCAGCGCCACCGCAGTGTTTACTGCTAAAAGTACGTAAAAAGGATGGCAGTAAAAACTTCACTCCTCTGATGTTCTGGTGATCAAATTAAGAGTTATCAGGTAATCTGTCTGCTCCGTCTCCATCAATCACATAAAAAAATAAGTTAATAGACATAGAAGAACACAATGGCAAAAAAATGTGCAGAATCGAACAAAGTGTCGATGTCATGTTCCGGTGGCCTAGATTCGGTTTGAGACACTGAACAACGGAGTAAGTAATTAAGATGTATTTTATTCGTACTTTAGAATTCGTGAGACTGTAGTAGAACAGAGTGAGATAAATAACCCTAGTAATTAAGTATAAAGATTTTGTCTCTTTTTATCGCTCTAGACTCATGGCGCCTATGAATCCTATGAAACAATCTGGAGGTCAATATACTTGTCACCTCTAGGGAAAAGTCACGATGCCGTATACAGACAATACTACATGTCGGTTGTATTGCCAAAACACGGATACTTGTTTACCCGAGGGCACAATAACATCTTGTTACAAGATAAGCGAATCATTAACATTAATTATAGCAAGAAGTAAAATAATTAAATTACTTTGCTACGTTAGTTTATAATTAGATCGACTTTCATGGAACTTGAGAGTTAAACTTTCAGTTTGATTTGACAAACATGATGATACTGTAAATTATTCAATTATTTATCAAATATGTACGAAGTAACTACAAGTAAAGTAATTTTATAAGCAATCAAATAATACACATTTTTAGCCCCGTTGTACATACTTAATTAGGAAATTAATCATTTAAAATAGGTTGTTTTACAAAAACAAACATATGAAACATTTGCGCCAAATTTAACTTGAGTAATTTAAGTTTTAATATGATTTAAGTAAACACATTACATTTGGTTGGCAAGTGTATAAATTATTTCTTATACTAGGCTTGGTCTTGGTTACTTAACAAACTAAACACTAGACTTGACAAGAAGCCTACGGTATAGCGAGCAGAAGCAAGATAATCATTAGTTTATTAACATTTTACGGTATCAGTAAGGTAAAAAAATATGGTAACTATTCATTGAATAAACCAGGAGAAAATAGACGAAAGAGTGGCATTCTATTCCAAGACAATAAGCACTACGAAGGAAAAAGATTCAAAAAGAAGATGGAACTCTTCCGAAGGAGTAACAATTAAAAATAATCGTCTTTTTTATTAAATCTACGGCAAACTTTCTTGCACTAACATATTAACTATTCTCATAAATTAATTCACTGCTTTGAAATTAAAATGAATTTATTCATTCCAGCGGCAGTGACCTCATAAATCTAATAACGTAAGGTAAATCTTCTACTTAGTAAAATGACTGTTGGAACAATTACATTTCCAGACTTGGAGCGCTGGAGTCTGGGATTAAGTGAATAGTTCCAGCTGATTAATATTGGAGCAGTCAGGATTTGAAGAGTGGAAACTAACTTGGATAGCCAGTGAAAGGACTCGATACAGTCACGTACACTTTTAAGTATACAAGCACATTCAAATATATCACATATAGTAGTGGCATAAGAGTTATTGCAGGCGACAACTTATGATCACATTTATTTTGTGGACTTCAATGTTGATTTAAAATCATTGAGCCAATTAAATCAAGATTTTTGCGTAATTGGAATCTATATTTTACAGCAAGAAGGAAACGTTGGTATATGTGTGACAAGTGAACCCAAAATAGTGGGCAGGTTTATACCATTCTTTCATAATTAGAATGGTACATTTTTTTGATTAGCAATGACTAAACTCCTGAACCTTTTGTGACATGGAGTGAAAATTGTCAGTCTTGCATTTGTCGGTCTTGCATTTGCCAGTCTTGCATTTAGCGGTTTTTATCTACGCATACTATTGTGACTATAGACGCGAGCATGGAGCATACGAGCATATAGTTTTAAAGCCCATTATTTAAATTTGTAATACAACCTGCAATTTTAAAGTCAAATTCATAACAATTGCGAAAGCATACACCAGAAAATGGCTCGATAAGATAAGCTTATTGTTTATACGAGTTGTAGCCTGATTTAACACGTAGGTATAATAAGTTATTAGCGCTGACCCGTTAAGCTCGGTTGAGCATTTCGATGTTGTTTGGGTGGATGGGTGATTTATTATTATCTACACGAAGGTTGTGGTTTAACTAATGCGAAAAAGTTTAAATGCCCAGGCAAACATTAAATGGTAGGTACTAACGTATTTATGAACAACTACCTACTAATTGGTGTCATGTTCCAATAATAGTTTATGTGACTGTCATAAAATAAAATTTATTAAGACAGGCGAGATTTTAGAAAACAAACCCCGAAGAAACGATATCTACAACCAAGTTTCATTTGGTTTGACCCGTCTAAGAGCTGCGAAGGTCAGACAGCAGTCATTTCTTTTACGAGACTCACTAGATGGTTCAAGTGTGCTCTGGCCTCAAAAATCACTACCTACTTTTTTCGCGACTGGGGTAACACTTACTTAAATGATGATGATGATAAAAGAATTGACCGGCAAATGTGTACCGATACAATGATGAAAAGTAGGTACAATCCTCCTCAAAAATATGGAATGAATTAATTAAGAGTAGGACCTTGTAACAATGTCCTTACGGCACAAAATAACGAAAGCCACTTACCTAAGTGAGCGAAGAGACACACCAACCCCGCGAACAACATCCCGATTGTCTTTTTCACATCATTATCGTGAACACATCCTCAACTCGATGGCATCACCTTTATGTACGTACAGTCGATTGTTAGCACTTTTAATTGTCACTGTACACTTTGGTTCTTTTGTCTTTCACAGTTTCGGATCTGAAACAAATAATACGTTGAATTTAGGAATGGGTATTATGTGGAAACTGTCAATTCTTATGTAGGTATTAAATTAAATAGAAAGGTTTAAATAAGTAGAGAAGTAGCGGTGTCCAGACGGATAATTTTTGTTTTCCTTAAGAAATCACAGGTAAGTAACCTCGCGGTGTACGGTACGTACAGACACATCAAAGTATACAAAACTGTCAATTCTCTTCAATCGACTCTCATCTTACTGTCACACACATTAGGTTAAATATCAATTGAGGAAATTTGACAGGTTGTGGTAACCTGATGTGTGGCTGACTGCACCTACAATTTCTTAAGGATAAAGTGTATTAGAAGTAAATAACGACTATTCACATTATCAGAAGCAACTTAATTTACTTCCATAGATTTTAAGACTTTAAAAATATTTATTTATAAAAAGGTTTAACAAAATATTAGTAAAAATTAAAGTATGTCGCAGAACGACAAAGTTTATTTAATTTATCACGTGCTATCTTTTTATAATGTTGTGTGGGAGCGATTAGATTTATAAAACAAAGCCAATTTCACGAAAGTGTGTGTGGGTGGCATTCATAGGAATGCCACCCACACAGAGTAGGTAGTGACAACGGGAACCGACGGTTGCTAACTCAATATTCCATCGGATTCTGATCTCCACTACTTATTTATATTGCTTCTTAAACTCTAATTTTTAATCATGTGGAGTTAACTGACAGATGTCAATTGTCATTCCCATACATTGTCACTCAATTTGACATATGCAAAATGTCAAAATGTATAGAAACTTGACATTTGCATCTGTCATTTTACTCCACATGATTAAAATTCAGAGTATAGGTACCTATTGTAACGATGGTAAACTCCTTCGGTGCAGACCTATCTATGGCCGGTATTTTGGAAAGAGAATCTGTCGTTTATTTTTGATAGGTAGACAGCTAAGTTTACAGTTATCAAAAAAAACTTGGCGGTTGTCGCTGAATAGAAAAAACGTGAGGCTACTGAAGCTGGAACGGCGAAGCCTTAATGTGTAGGTACCTATATAAAAACTAATCCGATATTAATTTCAGAATAAGAATAAACGAAAACTGAAGATAGTTTTATTAGCCTTATGAAACACAATCCCACGTTACAGTATATCTATGTTTTTTTAAGTTTTTTGTATTCACTTTGCAGTTTTTAAATTGAATTGTTGTAAAATAATAAGTGATGATTCTGAACGAGAAACCTTGTCATATTATGGACAAAAGTAAAGATTGGTTTATACAAAGAGAACTGCTTCTTATCTAGAAGACAGGTACTCGGCTTGTCATGCAAGCCACTGTCTAGCTCACTCGCACAAGTTACTCGTTAGTGCCGTCTAAACAGTGGGACCACTCGGCTAGTTAACTGGTTACTAATTCACACTATTTAAACCAGTCTTAAGAGCTATTACTGAGTAAGGGTTTTAAAGGCCCGACGGTAATTGCTTCAATGTAATTACCAGACTTGTCAAGTCATAGTCCAGTCAATGAGCGCGCAAAAAGAGGCATGTTCTAACCAGACCCAACAAGGCTCTAGAGCAAAAAATCAGCTTCAACTTTTTCCACCACAAAGTGTTTTTGGCCATAGATCATGGTCAAATCATAAACCCTTGTAGAAATGAGACGGTCCATGTTAATCAAATGAAAAATCTTAAATCATTTGTGTTGCATCTTATCGTGTGATTCCCAGTTGCATTAAAAGCGGTCGTGTTGGAGCCCGAAGTATCCTTGGATCATAATCCAAGATTCAAAAATACGGGTGGTACCTAATCACAATGAAATAACCGCCGCGACGTCGTACTTTTGCTACCCTTGACCGTGTCACCAGAAGATTTGGAACATGGTTTCATGTGTTCCACATTCAGAATCATACTCTCAAATAATGTAGATGCCCATGATCTCTCTATTAAGAGTATCCACATTTTTGTAGATAAATTTTAACGTCTTTTTTTATAGTGCACATATTTATAGTTTTATTACACTTTTTTATAACGAGTCAACTCAAGCATTGTGATTGTGTTGCATGTCTGTGTTTTAGAATAAAACTATAGTTTTTAAAGCAAAGGCAGCAACATAATCCTGAGCCTGCACCTTGTTAGCTGCGACTCTTCTGTCTCTGTTATGTTTTTTCTTTTGTTGTAAATACTCGTATGTGTTGCGATCAATAAAAGTTTCATACAAAAAATCTGACTCTTCATGGTACCTACTATAATTATATTTTGATGAGTCGGAACGTAAGACCGATGAATCAGCGCACTGTCTGACACCTCAGTTACTCTTGAGTCACTGACATCCTTCATCTAGTTAATTTATGAATGAGGAATTATTTTTGCCATTTTTGCACTCAAATGACTAAACTATATTCTATAACAAGAATTATCTAAATTGGTCGTTAAATTTGGCAATCACAGCAAGAGGTATCAGTCCAGATCATTTATATTGCACCACCCCTCTTCCCCAGGGATTCATAGACGGCGACAAAGGAAACTAGACTGTAGGAGTTGTACTAATTAACTGGTACTTCTACCGCAAATACCTATTGGAAATCAGAGGGAAATCGTCTACAAGTCGTTTGTTACGTAAAGACTAAAGGTGGCAACAATTTGCGAAGTTGTACCGACTCGATCTTATTAACTAAGTCATGATTTCTAGCAATTCAATAAATAGTGCTTATTAATTAGTTTCATTATAATAGGTAATGATAAAAAAATACAAAACAGCCAAAGAACGCAAAAATCAAATCAAATAGGTACATCCATACTAATATTATAAACGCGAAATAACTCTGTCTGTCTGTCTGTCGGCTACTCTTTCACGCCAAAACTACTCAACGGATTTAAATGAAATTTGGTATACATATAATCTAGACCCTGAGAAAGGACATAGGCTACTTTTTATTGCGAAAAGGGGGTTGTAAGGGGTAAAAAGTTACTTTTCCACGCGGACGGAGTCGCGGGCGGCCGCTAGTTTTAAATAAGCACTCTATTTAATTTTTATTTGACATTCGTCAGTCATGTTTTATAACGAGTAACTAACGATAACTTTTTGTTATCATATTACTTATCTATTCTCGTCAATATTCTTTTGGTGAAAAATAGCCATGTTTAATTTCTAGTTTTATTTATTGAAATGTAGGTATATCCCCTTTTCTAGAACTGATGTAACAATGGATAACATATATTTGGCAGACGATTGATACAATCGTTACGCAAACAACGACCGACTATCGATTTGTCTGACGGCTTTTCATTGTATGTCATGTGAAAATTGTGTAACTTACCTACATATTGTGTGTATTGTACGACTTCAAATTACGCCGTCTGTTGTTGTTAGGGCCTTTCATTAGCTATTCTGGGTATTGAACGTGAACTAAATAATTAAATGGATGCTTAAAGCTTCCTTGGAGATTAACGTGGAAAAGGTAAAGTAGTTTTTTTCAGTAACGTTGAAATTGAATAGTGTCACTTCATTACATAGTATGTTTTATACTTTGTGGTAAAGTGATATATGACTTCACTACATAGTATAAAACAAATTAGTTCAGACTGCCTGGCTGTCCTTAGTATGCTCAAATCATTAAAACTACGCTATTATTACGCTTATTAAAATTGTTATTACGCATTCTTTTGAATATAGTGATGTTCATGGGCGGCGGTGATTACTTACCAACAGGTGACCTGCTTCCTCGTTTATTCCCTCTAGTTAAAAAAAAAACAATTTGAATATTTCTCCAAAAATATCAAACAAGAAAACAAAATAACGTATGTTGTGTGAACATAAATACAATTTCAAAACGAATACTGGCTTATTTTATAAGAAAATAACCTAAGTAAGTACCCAACGACTTGACACAGATTCCTATAATTCGGATGAAGAGTTCCCCAAGTTATAAAGATACAGACGTCAATAAACGTAAACGCTTGCCGTTAATATTATCGCCTCAAAACCCTCTGATCATTTACGTAACATTGACTTCTAAAGGAGAAATAAACAAATAATAAAACGCAAGAAAAATTATACCTACCGGATTAGTGATGTGATTCGATTAGCTATAATTTTGTTTCACGATTGAAGTATTTTGTCGGGTAATCTGATTTTAGATTATATTCTTCAAAGAATCCCCGAACATATCTTGCGCCATAGGCGACTTTACATTGGTGGGTTACCTATTATAAGACCCGACGTGACACCATAGGTCATTAGGTGCTCGTAGGATACTTTAATTGGGTTTTACACATCATCGCAAAGACTAAAGTGACCAACATCGTGTAATAGAATCATTATGCTAAAGTGGCTATCATCATCATCATCATCAGCAACCCACGCTCGTCCACTGCTGGACATAGGTCTCCCCTAATGCACGCCACCGCTCCCGATTTTCGGCTACTCTCATCCAGCTCACTCCAGCCAGCCTTCGAATGTCGTCATCCCATCTTGTAGCAGGGCGTCCAACACTACGTTTACCGAGTCGCGGTCTCCACTCAAGGACTTTATAGCTCCGACGGTTGTTAGTTCTGCGGCTAAAGTGGCTATGGGCTGGTTAAAAATAATACCGAAAGAGTGACAACCGTTGGGGTTGAAAAGTGAGAACTCGTCTACCCCAACAGACTTGTCAGTTTTTCTCTACTCAATGGAGTGGAGACCTCGACACGGATTACGTAGCGTAGGACGCCTGCCTTCCGGCTTGATGGAGGGACGAACTGCTAAAATTCGCCAGATAACTAAGGTTTATAAATATTAACAGTATCCGTGTGATACGGTACAGTGTGAAATGGTATTATGCCCGATTACCTTTGAGGCTGTTGTTTACACTAGATTTATTACAAAATAATGCCTTTGAGGGCCTAGTCTATTAAGAAGACGATAATATTAAAACTGGCAGCCAATTGCAAAAAAAATAAAAAAATTTGACGATTGACTTATATTTAATAGATTTCAACTAGTTAATATAAAATTACCTATAATTAAGTTCTGTAATGTGTTGTGCAATAAAGAGTATCTATCTATCTATCTATATACCTACACCACTCGAATAAAAGTCAACTTAAAATCGCGTCACTAGAGAGGCTCAACTTTCAGCTCTATTTATTCATCGTTAACCCGAAGGTTAGAGCAACTTATTTCCATTTGCTTCCGAGATAACGATGAAAAAGCTACATTTGTACAATAGGCACCGGGCAATGATACAAAAAGTTCAGATTCGATAGACAGTAAAGCGAAATTCTCTTTGTCTGTCGTCTATTATAGACGATAAATATTTACCTCTACCTTTTGAAATAGGAAACTATGATCTTATGTTTTGACTATGGCGATCAGTCTGAATAATCAGTTAAGTACAGTCGCTTGCAATAAAATGTAAACACTTAGACTCTTATTGTCCAGAGTATAAGGTTCATATTTAAATGAGGTTGTATACTTATTAGTGCGCGTGACTGACTCATGAACCATCTCGGTGCAACTCAGTTTTCAATTGCAAGGCTATAATACAATTTGTCATTAAATTTATCAGTAGAAGCATTTAAAAGATAAGACATTGTAATTTATTTTCGGGAACGGCAAATGTTTCTTCAACCTGTACCAGAGATGGCGCTGGGAGTCGTACAATCGCGTACGCGTTTCGCTTTGTCTATTTCCCTATAAGCCTTATCGTTGTCTTAAAAATGTAACCTCTATGTTAATAGTAAGTATAGATTAAGAGATATTCAGCGCTGCAGTGGTTACTGGCTGCTGCAGCAAATGCTGAGGCTGCGCCTTGTTGGCAACAAACCACAAAGGCATGACCTATTATATTTTATTGTTTTTTTGGTCTTTTATATAGGTACTTGTTTAATCTATGTACTTTGTACTGTCTATGTTTTTGTGGCCAATAAACGTTATCTGTCTATTTATGTTATTTACATAGCTTTTATACGGTACTTTAGTTGATTAAATTATTCTTGGCTACAAAAGAAAGTTAAACGATATTTGCCGGGAGCTATTATATTATATTATTACAGATAATACGTAACTTATCTTACTGATATTTTATTTCATTTCATTTTGTTTCATTTGGCAAAGAATAATCGTAATAGCATTTTAGAGATTTTGATTCAAATAATTCTTTCTTTTCTAATCCATTACCCGAAATACTGAAACACAAATTGAAAGCAGGCGACGAATGTCACATCAATTACTATAATTGAGCATTTATCCGTTTTGAGGCGGTTTGGAAGGAAACATCTAAGTGGAATTCGACGGGTTAGGGTGGGCCGTTGTGGGCCGTTGTGGGCCGTTGTGGGCCTTATTATCGATTAGAGTTGCAATTAAGGAAATAACACCGATTTAGCAGTTTGAACGTCTATTTGCGTTTACAAATGATTGCGTTTATTTGCGTTTGGAGGGAAGAGTTTATTTTAATCGGGAATTTATTGTAGGCCGTTTGAATTGATTGTTTTTTCCTTTTTGCACGTAATCATTGATATTGGAAAAAGTAACGGTCTTTGAAAAACAAGTTTGACCAGTCATTCTACAAAAAAAGTCATTTTGAAATTTCATTGGTTTTGTATTTCTATTTGTCACGCGTAATTCGATAGTCAGTAAATTTTTTGGCCTGTCCTAAGTCAAAAATCTATTGACTATACAATTATGCGGTTAGTGCTATGATTCAGAAATTATCTGATTTCTTCACTATGTTTTTCTTCAAAGTCTAGCTAATGGAATATATACGCACACATATTTGAAAAATCCAAAGGTTAATGCTTGGATTTGAACCCTGATCTCCCGTATGGAAGGCGCGTTCTTATCCTCTGAGCTACCATCGTTCATCTTTAGTTATTGTTACGTAAATGTACGTAATACGTGTAGGTATGTTACGTAATGTAATAACTGTGGGAGAGCCACGCTTCGGCATGAACCGGAGTGATACCACTGCCACACAGAAAACCGGCGTGAAGCAGCCTCTGTGCTGTGTTTCGTCGAGTGAGTGAGGGTACCGGTGGTCCACTCGGGGGGGAAGGGGATAAAAGGTTGGCAGAGCACTTGTAACTCCACTGGTGTTGCAAGTGTCCATGGGCGGCGGCAATTGCTTACCATCAGGTGATCCGCCTGCTCGCCTGCTACCTATTACATAAAAAAAATGTCATAAAAGGTCAGGTCGGTTCTTTACCGTGTTGCTTCATGGAAGATGACGCCATTTTTTTCCCTTTTATATTTCTACGAAATAATCCTTTCCTTTCCACACACGTTTAACATACACCTAAGACAGAATAATACAGCTCTCCCTCAATATACTAAACGGGTGCGAAGGTACATTCGTGCTCAAAAGGCGTTAAGGTATCCGCCGGGAAGCCCTTTGATCAGCGTGTCGTGGGCACACACCCGTTTGTGCAATCATGGCAGCCAGGAAAACTGTACAGAACTGCATTTACCAACTTTTGAATTTACTGATTCAGTGGTTTTAGGGCTGAGCTAGTTTTAGGTACGCGGGGAGTGTGAAAGACAAAAAGATTGTAAAAACTAGTCAAGCGGAAGTTGTCTCGCTCAGGAAAAGTTCCACACCGTTATTTTTGTAACATGATACGTCTGTGTAAAAGTTAAAATTTAACTGTGGGAGAGCCACGCTTCGGCATGAATAGGCCGTTTTTTTTCCTTTTATATTTTCTACGAAATAATCCTTTCCTGTCCACACACGTTTAACATACACCTAAGACAGAATACAGCTCTCCCTCAATATACTAAACGGGTGCGAAGGTACATTCGTGCTCAAAAAGGCGTTAAGGTATCCGCCGGGAAGCCCTTTGATCAGCGGGTCGTGGGCACACACCCGTTTGTGCAATCATGGCAGCCAGGAAAACTGTACAGAACTGCATTTACCAACTTTTGAATTTACTGATTCAGTGGTTTTAGGGCTGAGCTAGTTTTAGGTACGCGGGGAGTGTGAAAGACAAAAAGATTGTAAAAACTAGTCAAGCGGAAGTTGTCTCGCTCAGGAAAAGTTCCACACCGTTATTTTTGTAACATGATACGTCTGTGTAAAAGTTAAAATTTAACTGTGGGAGAGCCACGCTTCGGCATGAATAGGCCGGCTCGACCGGAGTGATACAACTGCCTCACAGAAAACCGGGCGGGAAGCAGCCCCTGTGCTGTGTTTCGCCGAGTGAGTACCGGAGGCCCACCCGGGGGGAAGGGGATAAAAGGTTAGCAGCGCACTTGTAACTCCACTGGTGTTGCAAGTGTCCATGAGCGGCGGCAATTGCTTACCATCAGGTGATCCGCCTGCTGGTGAAAATCGGTTCCATCTACAAAAAAAAATGATAATTAGGCAATTAGTAATGTATCACTTGATCAAATGATCCACTCTTTTGAAAAGTACAACTTTGTTCGATTAGGCCTAAATTCTATAGCATTTTAATTAGCAGCACTTTTATCATGTAATCGAAAACTTTGTGCCAAAACAATGTCATACTTTTGTATCGGTTGCTAATACCTCAGTTTTATACCTCTAGTTTTATTCCACACAGAAAAAAAAAAAATATTTCTTTCTTTTCCTTGTGAATACTATGTTTGCGTTGCATTATACTAGTACTTCATATATACCTACGGGACTAAACGCGAGGAGATTTTTGTCCACTTGTGACCACATCACGGCTGTCGTAACGCAGTCGAAACGTTAGAATGCGTTTAGTCCCATTTATATGAAGTTCTTGAATACTATCAAGTTGTGTGCCAGTTGAGTGCAATAACATATTTTCTATCTATCCGTATTTACAAAGCAAAGCAAGATTTTCATATCACACTGTGAATCCCTATTCCATCCTGTCACCTACAAAGCGTTATAACGGGTCTGTTTCAAACACTGAGTCCTATATCCACCCATATTATGCACAAAGTTACCTACTTCATGATACGGAAAAATATTGGAAAAGTTCACCTTTTGTATCGAAGTTCCTACGTTCCTTCGTATTTGCCGTGAGGTCGCGAACAGTTTCGCCTATTATTATAGATTACTGGACTACTTATATATACTCGTAACTTGGATAATGTAAACGTTTGTTTTGACGAATACAATATTGTTTTTCTCTTGAGTAAGCTCTTGGAAATTAATATATAGTACGAGAATGATTTACTATTTCAGAAAGCTAAAATATTTAAGAAAGATAAAAGAACTATTTTAGAAAGATAAAAGACTGTCGAAAATCTCTTTACAAATGTTTATTTAGGATAATTTAATAGAAACGATCTTAACGTAGTATGAATCACATAGTTACCTAATACCTAACAAATGTTGAGAAAATTACGATAAATTACGACACCTCCGAAACTCCAGTAGGTAATTGAGGTAATGTTACAATTTGGTAGACTTTTACTCGAGAGACTAGACATGCTGAAAAATTGTGTCGAAGAAAAACATGTCAACAACTTAGACGCCCAAGTTGTAGACTTGCCCTGGCCAAAAAAAGTCAATTCGCTCACGCCATCCATCAGGGATTCGCAATTTCCTCGAGAACTACTTGAGTCGCTCAACAATTAAGCAAATGAATAAAGAAATAAATGAATAATGGAAATCTGAATCTGAAATTTTATTCAAGTCGTATGAAGAGCGTTCGTCCGGTAGCACCGCCATTTATTTTTTATTAATTGAAAAGAATTTAAGGCATTGAAAGAAAAAAAAATCGTTAAGTACTGGTCAGTTTATTGACATGCATGTATATTATAATGCCCAAGACCATGAAAAATAGAGGATTGGTAACCGAAAACTGGACCCCAGGCTTTGAAATGATAGTTCAAGACACGACCAACGCAATCATGAGGTCAACATTAGCCTGTTGCAGCCCACTGCTGGATATAGGCCTTTCCAAATGTTCGTCATTCCGATCGATTTTTGGCTGTTCATATCCAGCTCTTACTAACATCAATCCTGCGCGAATCATCATTCCGTCTGGCCCAAGGATAGGATATTTTTAAGGTAAGAGTGCACAGGCACCTTTTAGGTAACCTCGTAGCATCTTAGACCTTATCGAAGCTTTCCATCAGGTTCGACTGTGGTCAAGCCTTATTAGCCTATTGATGAAAAAAGGGCTTCTTACATCACTGGTTTACCGAGACGCGGTCTCCACTCTAGAACTCGTTTATTCGAGCGACTATCGATCAGAATCGATTACCACTCGGATTCGTAGACAACTGATATATGGTCAGCCACTGTAATTTTAGCTAGCTAATCCGGTGAGCTACGTCAATGACTTTGGTTCTCTGCCGGATTATCTCGTTTCGGATTCGGGGAAAACAGCCCGGGTATATCTATTACCATATATAGCCTGCTAATTAACTTTAAACTTGCGTGTACCAGTCGTGACGTACCTAACATTTGTCTAAGGAAGACTGGCCAGATGGTATGTATGGATTGGTCACTACTAATCCATCCATACCATACGGCCCAAGACCACGACCCAAGATCTTTGGCGCTTGAAGCAGAAGTCACTACCCTGCCTCAAGCAGCTTAAGGTCGTGGGTTCGATCCTCAGCCTGGAGAAACAATTGAGTCAGGAACACTTGTGTTTGTTTAGTGTCTGGGTGTAATATGTGTGCAAAATGTATGTATTATATTTGTGTTTCCCTTGTTGTCTACTACTGTAACACAAATGCTTCAGCTTTGTTTGTTCTTTTGTGCCTGTCACCCTAATACTTGGATCTCGCGGTCACTTACCATCAGGCGGAGTGAGGTCATCTTGATTGTCATAAATATAAAAAAGCTACTTACCTACTCGTAGTTCAGAGTCAGTCTAATTATTGTGTGAATTTTTAATATTATTAAGTGAACTTATGAAGAAGGGAAGGGATGAATCCAAGTTAATAAAAATCAAATGACGGCGCTACTGGTCTGAATAAGCAATGTTAAATATCTAGCGGTATATTTTTCTTTCGAGTGGTAGCCGCTCCGGCGCCAACAACCGCAGCCATTAATTTTCATTAGTCATATTTCCATGCATCGATAATTCGCGAGTCGAGATTGTGAAAGTTTTGTTCATGAAAATTAAGATTTTAAGGGGCTACAATGAAAAAAAAAACTCATTTTCATTGTGGTATTGCCAGGTCTCTGTGAGATGGTTCAATATGACACTTCTTATTCTTTGAGTGCCATCTTCTAACGAAGGTTGGCGATCATAATGGCGACTTGAACCCTTGACACAGCTGCTCTAAACAGAGAACGGGTGCTTTTATTGTACCACTGCCGCAGATTTTTAAGCCAACAAGTTCTTCTTCTTCCTGGGCTCCTCTTTCCTTGGATCTTGCCTTGTATTATAAGTTGCAAAAATGCAAATCTGACATTAAAGTAATCATTTGTTAATACTCTTATCTAAGTCTGTAAAGTTTTAGAAATACGATTTGACGCAAATCAAGTGTCAAACTGACGAGTGTTACCACACCAGGTGTGCGGAGTCTTTTCAAATGTTCATTAAACGTTGTATCGTAAAATAAGTACCAAAGGCAAACACGGAAGACCTATTTATTCCAACACGAATTTTTACATTTCTTCTGAGAAGAAACCATAATTTCCTTTGTCTCTGTTGTCTTTTATTTTGTGTTCTATATAAATATGTTTTGTGCTCAATAAATATTATCTTATTCTTGCTCAAAGCCGTCATCTTGTAACATGTGAGAAGGTACCTAGTGGTACGCTATTGGTCTGTATTAAATCACTATTAGCGAAAATAGATATTATCTTATCGTCGAATGTTCCTAGGTAGTCACTAAAATACCTTCACAAGTCTTTGTTGAAAAAAAAAACCAAACTCAATTTTTTTTAAAGACTAGATAAATAAACTATTTATGCAAGGAAGAAAACATTGTAATAGACGAGCCGGTGGCAGACTAGCAGACGGATTATCTGATGGTAAACGATAGCCACAGTTCATAAACGCCCGCAACACCTAGAAGAGTCACAAGTGCGCTGCCAACCGGTAAAATGGTTTCTCCCTGATTGGGCTTCCGGTATCCTCACTCACTGGCCGAAGCGTGACTCTCCCACGGTAAGCTTACATAAATATAAAAGAAAATAGCGTTTTACGCGCCATTTCAAGTCCAACCGTAGTTCACTTACAAAATATCAAAGCCCGGCTTCGATTACGTCGCGGCTATAAAACTTGAAATCGAGAGAGTCCTGTGAAGTCAGATGCTATTTTTTGTCGCTCTTCTGGTCGTCGGGTGAGCGGTAGTAAAAATTTTACGCTTCGGAAAAAACCGTTTGTGCAATCAGGGCGGATTGTGCTCCGAATCTAAGCTAAGCCGAGTTAAGCAGCGCGGTAGGCACCAGGAAAACATTTCACTCCCGCGCAATCCTATTACTGGTTTTTTAAACTTTCCACGGATTTATAACGTCTATCGCCCTTTGTGACAAGGACCGTTTTTCGGCGTAACGTTTAAAATCGGTTTTTGCTGAAGATGTAAGTCGTAAAGTGGGACTGTTATTGATGTACGTTTTCAATTCGAAGTTGTTGGAAATGGAATGAAAACATACCATCCTACAAACGAGTGGGAATAAGGGTTCCGTACCTACAAATAATGTAGGTAACTTTTATGATGTTTTATCGCAAAGACTTTTAGAGAAAAAAAGATTGTGGTCGATTAGTACAATGTAATGTTAATTTACTACTATAATAATTTTCAAACCAAAGTTAGTTTAACCACAAATCATTTTTGACAGAATAAACTACGTACAAAAATATTAAACAAACTTATGAGTACGCTTAGGACATGATCTAGGATTTTAAGAGTCTGGTAATTGCAATAAAACTACTGCCGTTCTACGTTTGCATTCCTTTAAAAGGGGAAATAGACCATCTGAACCATGGTTAGGTACATGTTTCAGGAACTATCCGAAATGTGCAGGTTTCACTCGACGTTTTCTATTTCGACTAGGAAGATATGTAGTTTTATACACACTGTTTCAAGATACAATATTATGCTTTTAAAATGTGTTAAAACACTCAATCATCCTGTCGGACCGTTTATTTTTTTCTGAAAACAAAAAAAGATTAAAGTAAAATCATAAAATCTTGCCATTTTTTTCACGTCTAAAAAGTTTCATCAGATTTATTGTGTTTGCTGTCTGTATAATGCTTCACCGTTCGGTTTTTGCAAGGATTTATAGTTTGCGGGATACAAAAATCAGAAATTGATGTTCCATTTTATTCGAAATAAAATTGCATCTTCTGACTGAATGGAGACCGTATTTGGGCTTTATTTAAATAACATAAAAGGAGATTTTAATATTTTTAACGCACATTTTTGTTTCCACATCGAAACCTCATCTGTTCTCACCTTGCTATCACTGAGTGCGTTTATTCATGATCCAGGATTTGGTGAGTCACGAAACTCACCAAATAATACTTAGTATTACCTAATTAGAATGAAGTGATTGCGTCTGACCTTAAAGAACCAGACCAAGTGAACCGTTTGAAGTCACGGACACCCAAATGCTGGCACTACATATGCATGCTCTGATTTGAACCTAGGGCTTCTCGTTCAGAAGCAGCATGTTCTTATCCACTGAGCTACCACTCATACGCACTAAGGACTGGACGGACTTACATCAAAATCTTAAAGATAAATTTGAACTCGCTAACATTAGATGTCATTGACCCAAAACCAAGGATCGACTAACAAGTGTGACCGTGGTATAAACTCTCAAGATGACATTCTAGAGATAAGAATATATTATAATGAAAAAATATAGCGTGGAAGACGTGTATGAAAAAAACCGTGGAAGAATTTGCATGGAAATAGGTAACTTAGGCAAATAAGGAAGAAAGAATATCTGGGAAAGCCAAACAACTCGCTAGATAACAAAAGAGGCGCTTTCCACAGAACATTAAGTCTTACATTTTTATTTATCACTAGACTGAAAGATGGTAAATCATAGTCATAATTATAAAGACCAATGTATCCAAGGAAAAAATCTAGTTGAACTAGTTGAAGCATAAAGAAAGAAAGTTATCATATCCTCTTAAGGGGTTGAAATATGGAATGAAGCATGTTTTCTACTCACAATCACCGCCTCCCACATTGACATTTGCAACACCTGAGGCATCACTAGCGCGTAGCCGGCTCTTTAGGACCCTTTTCTTGACGATCACTAGGTCGCATCTGCTCTTTTATTTCCTAATCTAATCTAGTTATGTCCATGACTCATTTTCTTTCTCCTCAGAAATGTGGTCCTTCAGAGGAACCCCTCTCTTTAATACTAATTTAATGCAAGTTGACACGTGACATACAAAATGCATATCCAATCCCAATGACACCCTCAGATGAAATATACATATAGATTCGATAAACTACCCTCAACTGAGCCAATATCCTCGAAAGATTCATACATCTATTTTTAATGCAGGGTAAATGTAAAATGAGGAAAAAGTCGTTTGATCTCAATTGGACCGTATATGGGGGATAAGCCCATGAAAACTGAACATGAACGGAAAGCAATATGAATATTAAAACGTTTGAGGACTTTTTTGGTAAAAACAGCAGTTTTACCGCGTTACGACGGTGGTCACAAACGAACTCCACGCATTGTAAGGTAGTCCACTGCAGTAGTTAAGTCACAAAATACATATTGACACAGAAGGCTGACTGCCCACTAAGAGCTAAAAATATGTCATGTACTCACGCATGGGCACTAACGGGCAAAAACGCCTTTTCGACCACATTAATCCTAACTTATGACATACGATTGTCAAACTGTCGAGGTCTATGGTAGAGGCCGCGCGCTTATGTACTCATGCCGGCCAACAACCCTAGCACATGTCAACAAACTCTTCAAAATTCAAAATCAGGTCAAAGTCTAACTTCTGTGTGTAATTGTTTTGTGGTTAAGTGATAATAATGTAGCGCGCGTTTAGTCCCGTTTATGTCAAGTATTTATGAATGACGAATTGATGAATGATGAGTTTATAGTCTTGTCCTTTCAAATTTTTGATTAATTAGACAAGATCAGAGGAAAGCCAGTGATCTTTGAACATTATCAAAGATATCAAATACCAATGCGCAGCTGTTATTTTGTTCAAAACTGGGTCACTTTCAGAATTTAACAATTTGGATTGGCTCAAATTGGCTTCCGAATAAAATGACGTACCGAAAATGACGACGCCATAGAAAAGAATATTCTAATTTGGTAGATTTTTTAGTATTTTAGGTACAGTCAGCCACACATCAGGTTACGACAAACTGTAAAATTTCCTCGATTGATATTCAACCTTAGTATGTATGAGAGTAGGATGAGAGTCGATTGAAGAAATTTGATAGTTTTGTATACCTTGATGTGTGGCTGTACGTACGAATAATTCGGCTACTGAGACCAATCTCAACGATTATTCACGCTAGCAAGATTATATTTACCTATCTACCTACAAGTAATATAGTGCACAAACGCTCTTGCATTTGCTATGAGCAAACACTCTTCACTCATATTCAGGTGGTACATCAAGTACTCTGAATACTAAATAAATTAAATTCAATATCATTTAAGGAAACTTCAAATATGTACTCGTCTTAAATTATGATATTCGATGTTTGCTAGTTTCCAACAATTAAATAAAATAATTTTATAAATATGTAGGTAAAAAATAATTTCTTATAGGTCTATGTAATTATTGATATTATATTTTTTCAAAGAAAACTAAAGCTAATATCTATAGACAAAAATACAAAGTAGGTAGGATAAATCAAGGTGTAACTGGCCAGTTTCAATAACTGGCCACTCCATAGATGAATGCTCTTTCCCTCTCTCCCCTTAAAATAAAATAATTAAACGATTCACCTTATCTGTGTTTATCATTTAAAATCCGTAAATATAGGTATGCCTCTAAATATAGAGGTGAAAAGTGGCAACATCTTCAGTCGATTACCCTAATTGGACGTGGAACTTTGTATACTCATACAAACTTACAACTACTCCCATTAAGGAAATGTTGCTAATTACGTCTCTTCAAATTTGTTGTATCTTGGACATTATTATGGTTTCATTTCGATCATAGAAGAGCTACTTTTCGGCATGAATATGAAGGCTAGATCTAGTTGATACCACAGCCTCACACAAGACGGAGATGTGAAGCAACGCCTGCGTTGTGTTTCGCCGAGTGTGTGAATACTGGAGGCCTAATCGGGGGAAAAGGGCGTTGGAAGGTTAGCAGCGCACTTGTGAATTAACTAGTCTTGTGGATATTTATAGGCAACGTCGTTTCTCGTCTCATCACTTATGTACACCAACTGCCACGTACCTATCATATAAAAAATAACCATTACATTTTACAGCATACTTGACCAAATTGTCACAATTTGGACAAAGACATTATTTTTTGAAAATAATTAAGATAACATTCTAAGCCCAACAGACTTTCCCAAAAAAATATCCTCAAATATGATTAATAATGCCAACTATCTCGATTTGTCATTTGTCATCCAAGCGCTGGTTTCTTTCAACTAAAAGTCCAGGGGTCGAGGGGCCCTCCACACATCCGTCAAAGAAAGTTAATCTTAGCGCCCCCTGCCGGATTTATTAAAACACCGGGGCGGTATAATCTATCAAAAAAAACCTTTTGATATATGAGATGAGGAAAGCCTGGAAAATTGTACTTTGTTAATAAATTGTATGCGCAACAGCGCTATTTCTTATTAATTTTTCACAAAGAAATGGATTTTTTACCCAAGAGTTTCCGTGTTTACTTCCTCCATACTTCGGAGTACTATAAATGGTTATAACTTTATTAGCTGTTTATAGTCTAGCGTAGATCAAAATATTAGAACTCTTATATGTTGAACACAGAACCAAAGAGTTGAACATTCGGGTTTAGTGAAATCTGTATCCAAGTTACACTAGTAACTACTTAGTACGGAGTCAGGTCAATGTATGAGAATATATATTGTGTGAATTAATTAATTAATTAATTTAATAATAAACAAAATGGGTAAGAAAATGAGAGTGCACCTATGTTTACGCACACACTTGAGTTCTAATAGCCGAAGCGGCTAGAGGTATTACAGGCGGTTAAGTAATAGAAAGTGCCGGATTCTCTCGGACCGTGATTCAGGATTTAGCAAACTCTCAGAACTTTCGATTCTCAACTACTTATCTATTTTATATTTACCCATTAAAATTTTTATTGCCTTCGTAAGAACCTTGCTCCAATTTTTATTATTTACGAGTATATCAATGGCCTTTTTGCTCTTATCAAACTTTATAAGGAGTAACGAGGAAGTTAATGGTGTGGCATGGTCGATCAGATATCTGCCCAAGAGTCACCTGCCAGCTGTAAGAGGTGAGAAAACAGGCCTTTGTCCCTTAGGTGCCTCGCTCTCGTGTAATAGCAATGCTCTCGCGAATGCGCGAGAGCATCGCTACTGCATCGCTACTGCATGGTTACTACAAAAAGTCGCCGTGGGCGAGGCCCCTAAGGAAAAACGCTTGCATACTTAAAACTAAATAAAAGCGAAACTTATTGGTGCATCTTTTTTATGATTATAGTGGGCAGGCAAACTAACGAATCACCTAATGCTAAGCGATTATCACCTGCCATGTACACCCGCAACACCAGAAGAGTCACAAGTGCGCTGCCAAACTAAAAAGGAATAATTTTTGAAGGCTTTACAGGTCGTACGGTACCGCAGGTTCATTCCATAGTTATGTGGTACGAGGCAGAAAGTTTCTTGAGAAACGCACGGTTAAAGACTGTCAACCATCTAAATGTCGTACCTTTATAATAGGATGTGCGTAAAAATGTGATTTATTCTACCACTAGCGCCATCTAGGGCCCTTTGAAGCCATCTAGTGTAAATGGTTTTAATAAACCGCTTACTCATTATTATTTATGGCATTTCGTGAAGCTTTTGTTAGAGTAATGGTTAATTAACTTTTCCAATTTCCAGAACTAATTACTTAATTACCTTATTGTGCAAATATTATGGCACTTACGCTTTTTGATGGAAATAAGCCATGCATGGCTTGCGCAGATAAACTTGCGCAGAGGTGGACTTGTAAATGCGGAAATTAAGTACATGAATAGCTGAAAGATTGTTAGAAAATGATAACGCCCCATTATAACGCACCAAAAAGTAAAACGATGGATCTCTCGCACCGTTTAAAATACACCACAAAGACATCACAAGTGCCGGACACCACAAGTGCCGGACACCACAAGTGCCGGACACCACCAGTGCTGGACACCACAAGTGCCGAACTTCCCTGGATTGCTTCCCTGGATTGGTAACTAGTCACTAGCAACTGACAGGGTGTTAGTAATAGACCCCACATAACGCTAATTCCTTGAGGTGGTGATGGGATGGCCATAATGGTTACCCCTAGGACACCAAAATGGAAGAGCAATAGTTTGATCAACTGATGAAGGCTTTTTCTTAAATAATACCTATATACACATCCTCTAAAACCCTTAAGAAATTATTTGGATTTTGGGTCTGAAAGCGGTCGTATATACGCCATTTGAAATGGGCTTTACTCGTACTTATATTTAGTATAATCTTAATATGAAATCACTGTCGGTCGGCCTACAACGTAATATTAAATGAAAACAGAATGTAAATTAAACATTAAATTTTTCAAATCCTTATCTGTGATGTCAAGTCAAAGCATAATGATATTAATTATTTAAAATGTTAAAGCTCATTAGCTTAAAATAAAAATAGACGTTGACATTTTCAACAAAATTTGTCGTAGATTTAGAATATTTTTAATAAAATAAATCTTTGTACTTGTATACTGTACTTTTGCATCAAATTTCCAATTTTTTAAGTCAGTTTTACATTAGTAAGTTGATAGCTCGCTAAACAGTATTTTACTATCCGATACGGACGTTTAAATTCGTCTATAAGTACCTAATGGTTCTTTTGAAGTACTTGTTACTTAAATTAGACTTGCAAGAAATCTAGCTCAAAGTAGACATTTTAGAGTATTAAACTTATTTTTATAATATTAAAACTCACCTCAGAATCCGAAAAGAAAATAAACTATCTTTTCACCACACTATAGAACAGAAAACAATTTAGCGGCGTGATAAATCTCAATAAAACCTCCAAATAAATTGTCCACGCTGTCGACCACAGTCACATACACTTACAAAAGTCCTTTAAAGTCCTTATTTTTATACTGGCACAAAGTTTTGCTCGTTTTCAATTTGAATTTAAAAACGAATTTAGTTCGAAACGTGTTCGGAGTTTCGAAATTTGAATCGGCGCATGACGCAGGCCGTTCGGAGACAGCACGAGCGTCGAGCAGACTGGCCCCGCGGCCTCCGTTCCGCTCCGCGCATGTGCAGAGAACCTTTTATAATTTGATATCCCACCGACACTGTGACATTTCGTGGTGAAACCTACTCGTAAATTATTCAATTTTATTTACTTATCCGTACGCTTTTGTGTGATATTATGACATGGGTTGGTGATTCCAAATTGACAGTGGATTTGCGATCGTGCACGGCATAGTTTTGCGAGAGTTGCTAAGTTTTTCTTTCTCCAGATAAGTTTTGAAAAGTCTCAAATTGGATGACAGAAGAGGGTTTTTTTACACGCACGTCTGACTTTTATTTCAGCAACGGAAATGTTTAAAAAGAGACCTAAAAATGTCATGGAAATAACGCATATGTTAATAAAGTTGTCATATTATCAAATTAATAATTTTGGTTATTAGAATATATTAATGAGCTAATAAAGGAAATTGAAAAAAAAAAGGGCGATAACCACAGTCTATAGGTCCGAGAAAGTTTCTGCCAGTGTTATCAAACACCTATTGGAGAAAACATTTTAAGTGTGAATGCACTGCAGTTGTCCACATTAAGCCTGCAAATAAAGAGTGGGATGCTAGGATCGGTTTTGGCAGTGAGCCCGACCCCTAGTACCACAGTACAAACTATACTAGTACGAATGCTTACATGCTCTCAATAGAAGTACTTTTGTGGTAACTTTTTTAAATAATTATTACTATTTTGTATGTTTAATATTTGTTTATGTCGTTGTATGTTTAATTAATTTTATAGCTCAGTGCTTGTATTGTTAATGTCCTAATATGGCGTGTCTTGTGTTTAAAACAAATAAATGTTTCTTATCTTAACTTGTCTTACTTTATCATCAATTTGCATTGTTTGGACGTCACTTTTGATGAACTTGCACGAGAAAACTGGACAGTAGCTCGCATCCGAGTCACAATTTTTTTCATGCGCTGCAAGCAACAACAAGAAAAAAAGCAACGTTTACTCGATATCGTGGCCACTCAAAAGACTGGACAGCAGCTTTCCGTAGGAGAACTACGCTTCGGCATAAATGGGCCGGCTCGAACGGAGTGATACCACGGTCTCATAGAAGACCGACGTTAAGCAGCGCTTGCGCTGTGTTTCGTCGAGTGATTGAGGGAACCGGAGGCCCAATTAGGGGAAAGGGGGTTAAAGGTTGGCAGCACGCTTGTAACTCTACTGGTGTTACTGTTGTCTCTGGCAATACAAAATCTTATAAGCATAATTTTGGTGCCCATAAACTGTTCGTTTACAACAGCGGCGACGGTCCATAAATAGCACATACTTGTATTTATAATCATGTCTAGTAAACTGACAGATGAAAATTACAAGTTTCTATGCATTTTGACATTTTGCATCTGTCAAATTGAGTAATAATGTATGGGGATGACACATTGACATTCCATTGTCAGTTTACTCCACATGTTTAAAAACCAGAGTATATGCACAAAATAATTACACACAGAAGTTAGACTTTGACCTGATTTTGAATTTAGAAGAGTTTGTTGACACAGCTAGGGTTGTTGCGCGGCATGAGTACATAAGCGCGTGGCCTCTACTAGACCTCGACAGTTTGACAATCTTATGTCATAAGTTAGGATGAATGTGGTCGAAAAGGCGTTTTTGCCCGTTAGTGCGCATGCGTGAGTTCATTACATATTTTTAGCTCTAAGTGGGCAGTCAGCCTTCTGTGTCAATATGTATTTTGTGGTATAGGTAGGTACTTAGTGTCTTGCTACTAGGAACTTTTATACTGTGTCTGTACCATTTAGCCCCGCGGGATGTGACCTCATCGTTTCCAAACTGAAACGTGTCCTCTTTGTTACAGCCTGGAATAATTATTAGGATCACTTTACCAAGTTTGCCTGTTTCGGTAATGTCTGTGGTGTAATTTAATAAGCGGAATAAGCGGGATAAGCGGAATAATAGGAGTAGATAATCGGAAATGTTGCCATGTACCTTATTTTTGAGTTTTGATCAGTGTGTTTGTGAACAGTGGTGCCGGAGGTTATCGCAATAAAAGACTAGTATTATACAATATTTAAAAAGTAGACCATCGAGAAATCTTAACTTTTACTACCCTCTCAATTTATACCCCCTGGATATTACCTAAAAATAATGTCTAAACTTTAGCTTTAAATTTAAAAATCTTAATTTTATATTTATATTATTGTTTTCTATATATTTTCATGGTTAGATTAAGCATTTTACAAATAGTTTTTGAACAATCCATAGTAACTGTAAAATTTATTTTCGTTTAATTCTCTGCAAACTTGTCACCCATCAATAGTTGTTTCATTTGCCATCAAATGCAGACGACTATGTAGTACCTAATTCGTGAATCAATTTAGGCCTTATCCGAATTGCTACCTAAAACATTTGTCCAGATGGAAAGGCCTGAATATATTTTATTTCGCAAAATATTCTGAATCTCGTTAGCAATTACCTTAATGGTTAACATTTTATTTTAAACACACAAATGTTTATACATTTATCTAAACTTGCCTGCTATTAGCAAAAAAGTAAATATCTCACGCATCTGAATATTTTATTTGACGCTTTAGAATGTTGCAGAATTGAATAAGAAAGTTCGAATGCTGTTTACGTTTCAAGAATTCTCATATTTTTCCATAAAAACAGGTATGCCGCCGGCAATGGGTGTGGGTGTAGGAACCTTGACTTGCCCCACTCACCAAAGGACATGGATTCGATAGAAACAGAGTGCCTTGTTTTCTCTTGTATCATCAAGAAAATTTACGTTAACTATACAAGTGTAGGTGAATTGCCAACAGATGGCGCTCATGGCGGAAATTCATAGATTCTATAACAGCTACCTATATAAAGTATCGATAATCGTAAATGGTAAAAGTGATCGTAAACCTTTACAATAATTTCGAAAATTGTCGTTTTGGCTGTACTAATATACCTATATAGCCAAAAAATGTTGTCAGACGCTTCTATACAACATCTAACGCAATCGGTGCCTTCATTATCCGCCCTCACTTCGCTTCGGGACCGTAATTCAGAAATGAAGCAATAGATGGCGCTGTGTCCAATTACATCGCGCAAGCGTTTCGTGTAATCGGTTTACATATGAGCCTTGTCGTTGTCTATTGAAGTTATCTCTTGTAGTATAGAAGAAGATAAAAGAAGATATAGATTTGTGATTAACATTTTTAAGTAGGTACCTGCAAAGCTCTGTTATTTATCAAACACGAGGAAAGGTAGTAATGAAAATTGGCTTATTAGGAATGAAATCTAAATTACTTATATCCAATTTCCGATCATTACTTTCCTATTAGATTTGAGGAAAATTAGTGTAGAAAGAAGTAGATATATAATTACATGTAGAGTACCTTTCGACAGCGCTTATTGAACACTAAAATTTGACAGGTTCCGTCTTATTATCTACTCTTTTTGTAGCAACAATAGACTTCTTTAAATAGTAAACTCCTATTTTAAATTTGACTTCGAAATCCATCCATACTAATATTATAAATGCGAAAGTAACTCTGTCTGTCTGTCTGTCTGTCTGTCTGTCTGTCTGTCTGTCTGCTACGCTTTCCCGCTTAAACCTCACAACCGATTTTGATGAAATTTGGCACAGACAATCTTTAGACCCAGGGAAAGGACATAGGCTACTTTTAATTGTTAAAAATAGGGATGAAGAGGGTGAAATAAGGGTAGAAAGTTTGTATGGGATTTCTTAATTTTAAAAGATAAAACCATGAAACTTTATATTTGGGCACTTAACAAGATATAATTAAACATTTGTTCTAGCGTTTTTGAAATTTCGACCAGTGAGGGGGTGAAATAAGGGTTGAAAGTTTGTATGGGATTTCTTAATTTTAAAAGATAAAACCATGAAACTTTATATTTTGGCACTTAACAAGATATAATTAAACATTTGTTCTAGCGTTTTTGAAATTTCTACCAGTGAGGGGGTGAAATAAGGGTTGAAAGTTTGTATGGGATTTCTTTATTTTAAAAGGTAATACCATGAAAATTCGTATTTAAGCACATGATTAGATATAATTAAACATCTGTTCTAGCGTTTTTGAAATTTCGACCAGTGAGGGGGTGAAATAAGGGTTGAAAGTTTGTATAAGATTTCTTTATATTAAAAAGTAATATTATAAATGCGAAAGTAACTCTGTCTGTCTGTCTGTCTGTCTGTCTGTCTGTCTGTCTGCTACGCTTTCCCGCTTAAACCTCACAACCGATTTTGATGAAATTTGGCACAGACAATCTTTAGACCCAGGGAAAGGACATAGGCTAGTTTTAATTGTTAAAAATAGGGATGAAGAGGGTGAAATAAGGGTAGAAAGTTTGTATGGGATTTCTTAATTTTAAAAGATAAAACCATGAAACTTTATATTTGGGCACTTAACAAGATATAATTAAACATTTGTTCTAGCGTTTTTGAAATTTCGACCAGTGAGGGGGTGAAATAAGGGTTGAAAGTTTGTATGGGATTTCTTAATTTTAAAAGATAAAACCATGAAACTTTATATTTGGGCACTTAACAAGATATAATTAAACATTTGTTCTAGCGTTTTTGAAATTTCTACCAGTGAGGGGGTGAAATAAGGGTTGAAAGTTTGTATGGGATTTCTTAATTTTAAAAGATAAAACCATGAAACTTTATATTTAGGCACTTAACAAGATATAATTAAACATTTGTTCTAGCGTTTTTGAAATTTCTACCAGTGAGGGGGTGAAATAAGGGTTGAAAGTTTGTATGGGATTTCTTTATTTTAAAAGGTAATACCATGAAAATTCGTATTTAAGCACATGATTAGATATAATTAAACATCTGTTCTAGCGTTTTTGAAATTTCGACCAGTGAGGGGGTGAAATAAGGGTTGAAAGTTTGTATAAGATTTCTTTATATTAAAAAGTAATACCATAAAACTTCATATTTAAGCACATGATAAAATATAATTAAACATTTGTTCTATTATTTTTGAAATTTCGACCAGTGAGGGGGTGAAATAAGGGTTGAAAGTTTGTATAGGATTTCTTTATTTTAAAAAGTAATACCTACCATGAAACTTCATTTCGCATTATAGATGCGAAAGTAACTCTGTCTGTCTGTCTGTTACTCTTTCACGCCAAAACTACTGAACGGATTTAAATGAAATTTGGTATACAGATGATTTAGACCCTGAGAAAGAACATAGGCTACTTTTTATTGGGAAAAGGGGGTTGTAAGGGGGGTAAAAAGTTACTTTTCCACGCGGACGAAGTCGCGGGCGGCCGCTAGTAATGTTATAAAATTTAAAGTTTTGTCTTCTTTTGTTGAAAGAAAAAAATACTTTAAACCCCTGTTTGTCTTTTAAGCTGACTTGACCTTTAAAGAATACCTTTAAAAGAGTCAAGCTACCCCCCCCCCCCCCTCTCTTTCATAGAAACATTTGAAGCCAACTTAGGTATAAATAGACCTACTAAGGAAGCAAGTTTAAGTTCGCTGCCTAAACTAAGAGTATTCTGTATCTCCGGCAGAAACAAAAAAGTAGCAAGGTCTTAATTAACAAATTTATGTTACCGATAAACAAACACTTAACATAAAACCTAAAAGATAATCCGATAAAAAGGTAAAAAGTAAGTATCAGCTTAAATATTGTCCCACTGCAAGGCAAAAGCCTCCATAATAGAAATCAAGTCATCGCTACTATTATGGGATTAGGCTTAATCTTCACGCTTGAATAATGCGGATTGGTGATCACTAACCCGAGCTTTACATAAAATAAAAAGAATATGTACATACAAAAAATACGAGTAATATTATTATAGGAAACACGACTATTCAGAAATTCACCACTTGAAACATTAGATACCCGTATGCAGACGGGTTTCCTATAATGCCCACGAAACCTCAAAAATGGATATCTAACACTGTGTTTAGAGGCAATTAGCTTGCATTGTTAGCCATAGTATTGAGGCCATGCGAGTATTGTCAATATACATACAATGCATTATTAGCGGTACAACTGAACAGCGACAGTTTACCTCAAACGGCAGAAGAACCAGGTTTGTCCTCAATATTTCGTATTTTTATGCAGTTTCTCGTGAGAAAAAAATGGACTCGCGAGAATTACGACTGTTTTTTTTTGCCATTAATACTAGGCAAAATATTGTGTATGTTTTGTTGATCAATAATTAAATGAAAATAGTTCAATTAGTAGTTCAATTAAGTAGGTAAACACGTGAAACTTCATTCTCAAGTAAAATCGTAAATAGGATTATAGGAAGGCTGATATTGTGATTTGTTAAGCTTTTTATCAGTCAAGTGAAGCTAGTATGTTGTTTTAGCCACAATAATTTTACTTTTAAGGATACTTAAACAAAACTTAGGAGTGAAATAATAAGCAATGCTAGAGGTTTGTTCATATTAATAATATCTTCAGTGATTTTTTTAACCAATTACTGTAATGAGCGATATTTTATTTCAGAATTTCTCTAAGTGTTCTTAAAGAAATCATTGCAATTAATTCCAAAAATGTTTGTAAAAGTTGATTTGTACCAAAACATTTCACTTTGTGTTCAAGCTCTAAAACTGAGTCAGTTTTGGTTTTTCATACCTTATTCTAAAAAGTCACCTAAATTTTGGTTAATTGTTGGACTACGCGTCTTAATGGGGATATTTATATTTACTATTCCACCCTGCGCACAATTGCTATATGCGATCAAAATTGTTATGTCTGATGAACCGCAGATACAAGAAATAGCTTCAAGGTGAGCATGAAATTTAACCATTACTATACATTATATTCTGTAACGTCTAGTTCTTAACTTGTGATTTTTTGGCAATAAAGTATATCTATCTATGCCAGTAGTAAGTCTAGTCCGTATAGTCAAACTGCTATTAATTTAGTTTGCTAACAACATAGAAATGGTTTTATTTTATTGAAATCAAGCACGTCAGTTTCCAAAAGCAAAAAAAAAAAAAAACTTTTGCATAAACATTCTTGTTGGCTTCATCAGCCAATGTAGAGAAGCCAACAAGAATGGCCTCTCTGTAGTTCTACGAAAATGCTACGAAACAATAGCATCTTAGCAGAAATGGTGAGTTAGCTATTGTATAAAGCTGAATTAACTTTGTAATTGGATCCGTAGAATCTCTATAGTAATATGTAACTCGTTTTTGAAAAAAAAATAGATAGTAGATTTTTTTTCTAAAGTCTCATACAAAATTATGATTTCAGCATTAACCTAGCTCTCACAGAATTTCTTACATCGTTTAATCTTCTCGATTTATTTCTACGGCGCCATAGACTACAACAGTTGATAGATTTGCTAAATTGTGACGAGTTCACATGTTTCAATAATACTCAAAGAAATATTTTAGAACGAGGTGTGAAGTTTTCAAGGAGAGCCTTTTTAATCTTGGCGGTTGGAACTGCAGCTGACGTCTTAAGTATGTTGCTTGTGTACTCGTATTACCGGTGTTAATGTAGCTGGTAGCTTAGTATTTAGTAATAAAGTATAAAATAACCTACAAATCCAGTTATTGCTACTAATTCGCACTCTTAATAAGATAACGACCTAACTCAAAATTTCGGAAAAATGAGTTTTGGTGAAAAAACGACCTTATAGACCAAGGGCCACAGCATACTTCTTTAAAAATCAACTTTATTCTGTAAATAATAACGTATAAAATACATGAGTCACTATCTTTCCCGCCCCGCACACTTCGTTCGTTCATCGAATATCGACCAATTCAGTTTTGGGGCGGCGGTTTCGCGCGAGGTTTGTGTCAAACGCCGGCAGATTTGGAGATGCGTCAGTGTTTTACTAAACAAATCGGTAAGTTTGTTAAATATTTATCATTATAATATTGACTGGTTTTGGAATAGGTCTTTGTTTCAGTAACTTTCGCTCCGTTGATACAGGCTCAACTTGAATTGAGTCTTTATTTTATTAAAATGTACTGTAGGTTCAATGACAAATTATTACTTAGGTCTGTGTTTTATTTGAAATCGTTCACGAAATTTAACTCAAATCAAATTTGGTCTCTGTATTGTTAAAAAAATACGAAAATGTTTTGTAATGTTTGAATTTAGGTCTTTGTTTCATAAAAAAACTGAATAAATCGAAGTTACAATTAAAAATAGGTCTTTGTAGTATTAAATATAAGGTTGGAATTTTTACTTTAAGTCACTGTATTGTTTAAGTTTATTCTTTCGTATCTCAGCTTTTCGCTGGAATTTTAAATTTACGCTAATACTATCGTACGGATTTCAAGGACATGGCCTTGAAATCGCGTGGTTTCATGTCAAGATCTGAACGCGTAGGTATACCTCGCCCGCGTCCGTTCGTATAAAGTCGAAATAATGTTAGATAATTAATATAACCATGCAAAAGTGCCCATTTACGTTGACTTGCTTACTGTGCGTATCACCACATACGCGTAATAAGTGTGATACTTTGTGTCGACTACACACAGTAGTTGTATGCAGGTGCGTAATTGGTGGTGTTATTGAAAATATGGTGGCTAAATAAACACCTATGGCTGTATTCCTTAAATTAAATAGTCAAGTTCTATTATTTTCGTTTTCTAAACGATCTATTACTTAAACTGACAAGTCTATAATGCTAATTATGAACTTAGTAATTTAATTTAAACTAACATTTACTAATACTTAATTACCTACCTTACCTAAATTTTTTTTCAGATAACAGACATAATGGAGAACCAGCAAATAAAAACAATATTCTAAAATATAAAATATAAATAATAAAGCTGTTACTGTAAAAGCTCGAAGTACGGTAAATCATAAGATTTACTTGTAAGTCTTCGGATTTACCGATATGAGTTGGTCAATGTAAGTACACACATCAAAAGTGTCTAGGGATCAAGTACGTTTAAGAGTATTGCTGCTATTATGGTTAATTTTACCAACTTTTTTGTATCGCTAATAATGCTGTTTAGTGAGTTTTAACATTAAAATAAGAAACATTGTTTAAAATTCGTTAATAAGAAGAAAATCGATTGTCTATGTGAATTTGTATAAAACAGTACTAGCGGTTTGACAATATCATTACAATATCTGCATCAGAACCGATCCAATTTACATTATTATGGAAAGACGACATCATTTAACCTGAGAAGAGATGATGTGAGCCGTCGGAATGTTGGAAGCTGGTTCCAGGCAACGTGCTGTGGCTTTCGCTTTTTACACTACATAGAGCGTCATAAGTCGCCTCTGGAGGCGCTATTGCATGACGGGCATACCGGGCAGCGTGGTCGGGCGACATTAAGGGCGGTCTCGCATCACGACTCGGAAACAGGACCGGTATATCCAAAATACTGCTCAACGGTATCGTATCATGACCGCCGTGATGTTGTTTACGAGGCGCCACAGCTCCTCAGGTTTGCTAATAAGCGATCAAACAATTCTAAATCGTTTACGAGAAGTGGGTCTGCGATTCCGAAGACCGCTGAGAGATCCATCTATTGCACCCTGCAATCGCAGGACCCGTTTACGATGCGCTCGCGAACACACAAACTGGGAGGAAGAAGACTGGCGCTATGTGTGCTTTTTGGATGAGTCCCGCTTCGGTATGAGGCCGGATAAAAGACGTACTCGAGTTTGGAGAACATTTGGACGTAAAGAACGTTTGAGATACTGTCAGGAAGTTCATCTATATAAACAATGTGGGGGAACAATAACGATATGGGCCGGTATTTGCCACTTGGGTGATTCTTTTCAACTAATGCATGACAACGCACTTCCACACACGGCTAGAGTCGTAACACGCATTCTTGCCAAAGCTCGTATCAACGTTCTGCCGTGGCCTGCACAATCACCAGACCTCAACCCGATTGGGCACGCATGGAATATGCTTCGAAAAAGAGCTCTGCCGAGTATGCATACAATACATACTCCACAACATCATTTTATTTTATTTTAGAGGTATATTTAAAAAAAGGTACATTTCCCCTTTTTTTACAACTGATTGGGATACTGCCATAGGTGAAGAATTACATTCCGATTTGGTTATAAGAGACGCGACGCTTGGTATGACCATACTAGGAGACTCTGAGATTGTATCTAAATCTTGCCTACTTCTGGTTGAGCCTCATGCTGATCAGGTGCAGAGGTAGACAATGATAGTGCATGGTCCGGTCAATTAAAATCTTTATACGAAGATGGAATAACAGTAACTTCTGAGCTATTGAGTATAACCGGGTTATAAGAATTTATCTATACTAATATAATAAAGCTGAAGAGTTTGTTTGTTGTTTGTTTGTTTGTTTGTTTGTTTGAACGCGCTAATCTCCGAAACTACTGGTGCGATTTGAATAATTCTTTTTTTGTTGGATAGTCCATTTATCGAGGAAGGCTATAGGCTAAATAACATTACGCTATGACCAATAGGAGCAAAGACAGAGCGGTAAATGTGTAAAAAACGGGGAAAATTTATCCACGCGGACGAAGTCGCGGGCGGCCGCTAGTTAAAGATAATGAAGAAAATAATTACAGATAAAAAGTAGTTACCATTTAAATATTAACTTAGTTCTCCTTTTCTGACCCAAAGGTTGACTAGTAGAGAATGCCTCTTGGCATTAAGTTCGCCTATTGTTTACTTACTTTCTTTTTGGTACAGTTAATATCGCAAACTATCTTTATTTTTATTTTTGTTTGGTTTGCTACCTGTTTATTAGCTCATTATTTATAGTATAGTATCGATACCTAAAAATAATGTCCGGGTTCTTAATCGAATATGACACTTTCAATATTTTTTCGTTTGGCGCACCTTGTGGTGTAATTAAGGCGATATTAGAACAATATTAATTGTTAGGATACCTGATTAGCAGCGCACTTGTGACACCACTGGTGTTGCAGGTGATCCATCGGCTCGTATGCCACCTATATCATAAAAAAACTATTGTTGTTGCACTTAGTGCGTTTTTATAAACATTTATTTTAGATTTTAATACATTTTAGAGCTACATTTTAAGAAATAAATACTTAGTTCAGACTCTTAAAAGATACAACTTATTGAGAGTAAATTAAACATTATAACTATTAGTTGAATCAACACCTATGCTAATTTGTACTTTCCTTTTTTACGTGAACGTTTTCTAATAAAACATTTTAAACGATACTGTTGTTTTTCTAATTAAGTCAAAAGTACCTACACTTATTTCCGAATTAAGTCTTATATTTGTATTAATAACTTAATAAAACAGTGACCTAAGTAAAAGATGGTCAGAATATTTTGTCAATGTTTCAGTAAAACATTGACCCATTTTTAATTTCGTCATAAATTTACTGGTTGGATTTCATAAAACAATGACGCATCTCGAAATATATTTTTCAAAAATGTTTTTTTATTATTATGTGTATAAAATTCATTAATTTTTTTGTTAAATCTAAAAGAATATATTCACAGGCTTAAAACCGTGATTTTACTTTCTTCGTACACATCTTAGTTCAAATTTTATAGAAATTTAATGTTTATGCTCTAAAAATACAAATCGTTTTTTGCCATTTACCAAAACTTAGCAATTTTGAATTGAGTCATTATCTTATTAAGAGTGCGCTATGATGGGACTAGGCTTAAACACCACGCTTACCTAATGTGGATTGGTGATCACAAACCCGAGCTATGTTCGAAAAATTCAAAATTTACTTCTGCTCGACCCGGGTCCTCGAGATCATGGCCCGATACTTAAGCCAATAGACCAACGAGGAGTTCATTTAATAATGATATATTTTATAATATTTACGGTCAGTGACTTTTGTCGATGAATGGTCTTCTGGTGAAAACGCGGAATGTGGAAACATACGGTAGACTGAAATGATGTTAATTGGCAACTAATTTAATTCTCAATGAAATTGTTGACCTATTTATTTATTCCCTACTAGTGGCCGCCCATGTCATTTATACAGCAACGGAGCAGACAACTGTAAAAAAAAGGATTTATATTTAGTACAGGTTTAGTTGCCTTGTATACACATAAATTTAAAAAATACTTATTATCAATAATAAAATTGAACAAATTCATAAATTCGCACGATATAAAATAGCGCTTACCTAGATTATTGAAGATTGTCAGTCAATTGGTAGCCAAGTACCGCTTGGTGTTCAAGGTTTTAATTTAACGTTTTTTTTATACAATTTAGTGCATATGCTGATTTTTCCTGCATTAAATCATTTCGAAACATTACCAGTGAAGATGGAATTAATATTTTTTGATGCCAATGATCCTGCTTATTTCAATTACGTTTGCGCATATCAGGTTTGTTTGATGTTTTTTATGATTGTATGTGGCAGACGAGCAGACGGATCATTTGATGATAAGCAATTGCCACCTATAGACACTCGCAATATCAGCGGAGTCACAAGTGCGCTACTAACTTTTAGCTCCCTTTCTCCGGATTGGGCCTCCAGTTAGTGAGAGACTCGATTAACCACGCCAGTCTTTTGTGGAACCCCGATATCATTGCGATCGAGCCAATCCATTTATGCCAAAGCGTAGGTCTCACACAACTGTTTAATATAACTTGACAGCTTGATTCAGGTGTGTTTTTATATGAAATATAGTCAAATCAATTGTTTAAATGTTAAACAACTGTTTTAAAAGTCATTAAACTCCATCCTAAGTATGTGTTAAACAAGCTAAGTATTCGCGATGCAACCTTTGACGCTCAAAAAGTGACTTTCAATATCATGGGCATTATTTGACTATACATCTGATACAGTCGAATAAATTCCCGATGTACCAGCTCGAGACGAAAATTGATAATTAGGGAGTAGGTGGATCTAATCCTGCGCTTACGCATAATGCATTACCGGCTATCAGGAACACCACTATTTTTACCGACCGTACCTATAAAGAGATACCACAATAGCCCATTATACCACTTGAGTTATTATTTCACCATCATTTCTAATATTGAGAAGACATAAAAAATTACTCGCCATTCTAAAAAACCTGTTTGTCTTTTTCAGATTCTATACAAACCAACCTTAATAACAACATTTGTGGCAGTTTATTCCATGAACTGGTCTTTTATGTCTTGTACTAGTGAGTATCAAATCATTTAAAAATTAAGTGACTCACTTTTAACCTTACTGTTAATTATCTTAATTATGGATTAATTTTATCAATCAAGGTTCAGCGTATTCTTCCACTTACCCATAAAATAATTAAGTAAAAAGTAAAAATAGTAGTCAATTCCCAGAATACAAATTAGAAGCCGACTATTCATTTCATATCGTGTCTCATCTATCACGAGAAACGAAAATTAATAAGCGGAAAGGCCAATTTTTCTAATTCTAAGATTTATTTCCTTTGCAGGCAGCCAATTGGACGTTTTAATTAACAAATTAGAAAATATGAACGAGCTCGTTAAAATCACCACGGTGGAAAACAGCTGCGATGGAAATGAGGCTTGCGAAGTAATCTATAAGAACTGTTTACTTCATCATTCAGCCATTATAAAGTGAGTCATTTTTTTACTTAGCCTACGTGGTCCCACTGCTAGGGAAGACCTCCCCCAAATGCCGCCAATCGGTTTGTAGCGGTGGTTTGCCAATTGGGTGAGAAGTGCCCCAAGTCTTCTCACCATCACTTTTTGGGCCTGCCTCTTACAAGAAGTCCCGCTGGCTGCTAATGCATAACGATTTTGGTCCACCTCTCTGGGCGCATCATACAAACGTGGCCGGCCCACTCCCATTTGAGCCAAGCGGATTTTTCGGCAATAATAGTCCAATAGCGTCGTAACGCCCAGACAGCGGACACAATGGAAAATCAATTGTTTTATGCCATTTAAAAGGCAATTTAAAAGTTTAGTTCCGTGTTAACGAATAATTTGAAATTAAAGTGCTTAATCCTGACTCACGCAAAAAAGCTTGTTTTCTCACTACTAATAATAGGTCCTCTATAGCGCTACTTACCATGAGTTGACATCTAAAACTGACATAACGTAAACTATTGCTCTGTCTCTTTCAAATGCATCACAATGAAAGAGACAAATTGATAGTTTTCGATAGCGAGGATAGTATTTCAGACTCGTGGTAAGGCTACTGGAGTTCAAAGTATCTACAGGCTGCGGTAGTTGCTTACCATCAGGTGAGCCGCACGCTTGTTTTTTGACGTTATATAAAAAAAAATTGAGTGTATCTCAACGGCTGTACTTTTGACTCAGTTTGTTAAATTCAATACTGTAAATGTACAAACATCACACTAATTTTGTTTAAACATTCAGATTTCCAACCACATCAGCAGTTTTCTCTTACACAACAGTACCTACTCTTTTCCGTCAATCTGTTTTAAGTTCATTAAAATATCCAAAGCTCGCATTTGTACGGAGAGTCATGATTTTTCTGACAAAGCAGGCTCATTAGCTCGCGAAGACCGTCTCGTTTTATTTACCGAATTGAGTTCTGCTCTAGCGCGAACTCTGTAGAGTAGTTCACTTGTTGGGTGACCTCATGGATGTTTATATTATTTTAAATATATTAGATTTTGTACTAATGAGTTATTAAAAAAGTTCTCTTTTGTCCATTGACTGATCAATAGGTCAAACTATTTTGACATACAATCTGTTCAAATATAAAACAAAATTCAGTTTAAAGCTGACGAGACAAACCAAGTATGTTGAACATGGAAAAAAAACATTGAGCCCTCTAGGGAAACAAAATATCGGCTATTTTAATTTATTAATCAATACAGTTATTGTAAAATGTCAGCAAGAAAATTTAGGCTTTACAGCCGCCATGTAAGATATTCATAAAAGCTATTATTTACTATATTATATCCACTATGCCTATGTAAATACAGACAGCGCCATGAACAAGAAAAAGTAGTTTTACAAAAATATTAATGACGTTGTTTTTTATCTTTCTTGTTCCCAGATTCTCAAGGACATTCGAGTCAACGTTTAACGGCCAGTTATCAATGACCTTGATAATGAGTTCTTGTGTCATTGGAACTACTGCTTTACAAATAATTTCTGTAAGAATAAGATCTTTTCAAATTTAAAACCTTTTTAATTAAATAATCAGTCTCAACATTACCAATGTCCTAGCTCTAGACCAATGCTGGCCAATAGATATATGTATAATAAGCCACATTCTTTATACAACGACTGTGGCAAGGAAGTGTGCGGCTCGTCTGATATGGTAACCGAAGTCCTTGGACGCCTGCTACTCCAGAGGACTTGAAAACGTGTAATTTAGAGAGACATGTCTCAATTTATTTAGCCGATCATGCCTATGTTCTCCAATTGCTCCTCGAAGTGTATGCCTTTAATTAACCTTATTTAATTGCAGATCGAGTCACCCCGAGAAAATGTAACAGAGGTTATTTGGGTTTTAGGGTTCTTGATATTTGTGATTGGAAGCCTTTTCATTGACTGCTACTTGAGTCAAGATATTACAGACAAGGTGAAGTATCTCCGTAGACTGATCAATTTTATTCGTTCAAATAAAACCGTACAAGAAAAGTCGGTGTAAGGAAAGTAAAGTAATGTATCAGCCTATTTCTTGTCGTCCTCCAGGCACAGACCTCACTCATAGAAATTTGGACGTCGTTCTATGATAAAATATATTAATCACTAGGCTTGCCAAATGCAAATTTATACATCATAAACCCTGTTTGGGGTTATAAAGTTAATTATTGATATAGTTGCTGTCTTTTCGTTTTTTCAGTGAATAAATGTTTCTACGAGTATCTCTCTTATTTTGACCATGAGAGGGCCAAGCTCATGATTAGACTGCCTTTGCTAGAATGAAACCTAACGATAATCCTGAAGGAGCAATCCTGCGCAGTATTTTGCGAGTGAGTGAGGGTACTGGAGGCCTGGAGGCAGTGTTTCATCACCGAAAGCTATAGCCACCGGTACCTACAACTTTATAAAGTGGTAGATACCAGATAGATGCCTCCACATGGTAGCTTTCATTACCACATCGGCCATCTCCGGTATTCTTTATAGTCGCGAGAAGATAGAAAGGTGCCAGAGTACGCTGGTTGCGTTCCAAGCCAGGGCACGTGACATCATCCAAAGTAAAGGACTTTCCGTTCCGTTTGGCTCATAATTTGCCGGCGCATTGATGGTGGCGAACAACCGAGAGAAAATGTTAATAAGGAACGTTTGGAAAAACTGCAGATACTTTTTACACAGAGAGCATTAGATGTCCCAAAGTGCTAATAGCCGTCACAGGAATTGTAACTTGCTTGACAAAATCATACGAAACTAAAATTTGTTCCTCAATATGACAGTGTACCTATCTATGTATTTATCTTATCCTTATATCAAATTCGTTTATGCGTGTAAATATTGTGTTTCAGAGCGTGCACATTCCAACTTTGATATATTCAAGTCCGTGGCTCAACTTGCCGACGAAAATGAAGCGAAACCTGATAATATTCATAGCCAAAACTCAACAACCAATAGTTCTGAAGGGATCGCAGCTGATTCCTATTTCTATAGACACTTTTACGACGGTAAAAGAAAACGTTTTTTGCTTGTGCGTTTATGCTTTTATATGCTGTCTTTATTTTAACTTAGGTATTGCATACTCCATGCTAAGTCGTCTATGATCAAAGTGACCTTTGGATGATCATAAAACCAGCAAGATTATTGATAGTTATTTGTGCATATTTTGATAAAATATTATTTTTTTATTGAACCACACGGATTTGTATTGGAATGGATTGTAAAGGTCCTTTGTGGACTACGGAACTAATAAGTGCGACCTACCAACTAACTACCCCGGATTCATAATGATGAAAGTCACAAAATAATTTCAAAATAATAGCAGCTTTTGTACTTTTTCCTGATATAGGGGGCAGACAAACAGACGGATCACCTGATCGTAAGCGATTAACGCCACCCATTACTTTTTTTATGATATGGGTTTTATTCAATAGACATATCTATTCTTTATTTAGTTTAAGACCATAGTGTACAATCATAAATGATAAATATTATGTAATTTATCGCTGATTTGGAAAATCGATTTCTACCGAGAAGAACCAGCAAGAAACTCAATAGTTACTCTTTTCAAATTATGATCATTACAATTTGCATTCATTTCAATAATCCATGTCCACAAATACCTTAATAGCTACGTAGGTCGCGACTCAAAAGGCATTTCCATAATGTTATTATAAGATTTCCTCAACAAAGGCGGTCGGCTTCTAGTAGATAGCTTTGAGACCATTTATCATCTTCTTGTCCGCAATTGTGTACTTGGCATCATTTCCAAGGAATGACACTGACATTCCTTCTGGAAACTTCGGGCAAGTGACATCTGTTTATGGCAATCAACCGTCGGCATCCACATGCAGAATAATAAATTAGTTAGAAATTTAATACTGAAAGAAGAAAACAATTAACAACTTTATCTATATTCATACTGTACCATATATGTATAAATGGGGGATTTTTTGAAGACATCGACCAACCTCATAAACAAACCGACGAGGGGAAACACTAGCGCGATACAATTGACGCCCAGCGCCATCTATTGGTACGGAATTTAACTAATTTACCGAAACAAAGTGAGAAAGGTCGCTAGTTACCTAATATTCATGTTGTACATGACTATAGTAAATTAAAGTATAACACCTTTTTTATAAAATATTCCGCAGTAAGGTTTTCTGTGTATAAAGATATTTTAAAAGTTATCCACAAACTAATTTACAAAAAAGGTAAAACAAAATGAGTGTTTGTGTGTGTTTTTCACCTAATTGCCTGCGATTGCTTATTATTTATATTTCTTTATATAAATTATCTTTTTTTTTCAGATAATGAATTGGAGCTACAAAGGGTTCGCAGTTATGAATCAAATGAAAAAATAAGTCGTTTTCGAAACGATTAATCAAACTGTTATAATTATTTTGTACAAACATAGCGTTAATTTAATAACTCTTATTTCTTTACGTCTTATAACAGAAAATCTTTAATTATATAATGTGTTAGGTAGTTGGTGCTGTATTTATATTATATTTTTGTGTAGCTCCTTGATATCATTGCCTCACTGTTTTACTTTAACATTTTAGGCCTATATTTCCATATATAAAGGCCTAAAATGCTAAAGTAATGTTAAAATGCAAAATATTTCTGTCGACTATGAAAACAAGTCTATGCTTAATTTACAACTCTGAATTTAGTTAACTTATTGTGCTTTACTATTTTTATGTCAGTAGAAATAGCAATGATTTTTATTCAAGATAGGTCCATACAGAACACTTGTGAATATCCAAACATATAATCTACCGCTAGTTCAGAATGTAGTTTGGAGTGTTATATTAAAATTCAGTTACATTTACTACCAAATAGCTTTTATTGCATCATTTCATTAGGAGTATTAATTTCATATTAACAACAATGTCAATTCAATCAAAATTTATGGTTACTCGACAACACAGAACTACGTAAAAGTACCTATTAAGTGACATTAACCGGTAAATTGGAAATTTATAATTAGCATTTAATTTGGCTATAATTAGTTAAATTTATCACCATTTTTCGATGATCAGAACCTCAGTTACATACTGAACCTTTAGAGAAGAAAATAAGCCTACGATGGAGTGAGGTTCAACCTAGTTTTAGAAAATTTGAGGTTTTGTTGGAAAAAGACAATAGTTTTTTTTTATTATTAAATATAGGCCAACGGCTTGACGCACGATGGCACCTGATGGAAAGTTACGATGAGGGGTGTAGGACGCCATGTTTGCCTAGAAGATGCCTTTTCACTGTTGTTTTAAAGATGTCCAGATTTAGAGGTCGGGAAAAAACACAAAGGGTACTACAGCAAAAGACCAGCCCGTTTCTCCAAGACTTATTTTTTTCTCTAGGGTCTTTTCAATTTGTATCTAAGTTCATTAAAAAATATCTATAGCTCGCACATCCCTCGGAAAAATCGTAATTTTTTTCTGACAAAGGACTGCTCATTAGCTTGCAAGAACGTCTCGTTTTATTTACAGAATTGAGTTTCACGCTAATATAAAGTTGTTCTGTTTGCCATTTAGGTGTTTGAAAAATATTCGCCCCTTGTAAGAAAAGGTTTTCAAATATTACTACGGGATTTTCCATGAAGAAAGCTTCCCATTAAAACTGTAAAGGTCAAACTATCCGTTTGCGTTATCATCAGGCTAAGGCAGCCTATGATTCGTTCTTGGCACAGTGTATAGGTAATGTCCCACTCTGCAAGGCCAATGTCTCCATCATAGAATTAAAGTTCATCACTTCTAGATAGGATTTGGTTAGGCCACCACGCTATAACATATTGCCTAAAGCGGATTGGGTACCTAAAACAACCCGAGCTATGTTCTAATCTATGTTGAAACATTTGTTTTGCATCACACGCCTACTAGCAAAAATACATGTTACTTATTGCTATGTCTCTCATTATGCTACTACTTTTATATGCCACCAATTAGTTTAAAGATGTGATTTAGATACTAAAAGAAACGGTAGGGTCCTTCAGAAACAAAAAAAAAACCAAAGCACATCAGAAATAACTGAGTTAGGTACCCACTTTCCCTATTCAATCTCTATCCAGCACAGAATCTTTTCCAACTTTCATCACAGCAGAAATGATCGCCAAAGAGGCCAAGTTATTGCAAGAGCTATACATTCCTTTGAATAAATGAATCATCAATATAAATAATGCGATCGAATAGAGGCACATTTGTCACCATTTACATGAATATTCTTTCACAGAACTAAAAAGGAAAATGTTTGCAAAATCACATTTATTTTTCGTAATATTATCTTAACATCAATCAAGTATGCATTACTAGCGGCCGCCCGCGACTTCGTCCGCGGGAAAAGTAACTTTTTACCTCCTTTAACCCCTTACAACCCCCTAATATATTATGTTGATACAACTTAAACAAATTATTTCGACCAAATTTGGTACCATAAAAACGGTCATTGTGACTAAACCTTAAAAGATAGACATATGCCGTCGGGACTTTTTTTTAGATCATGTATAGAGGAATAATCTTTCATACTATTTTTTGTGTATCTTGAACCGTTTTCGCAGCGCACGCAAAGAAAGCCTTCAAAAATGAGTGTTTGTGTGTGTTTTTCACCTAATTGCCTGCGATTGCTTATTATTTATATTTCTTTATATAAATTTCTTTTTTTTTTCAGATAATGAATTGGAGCTACAAAGGGTTTGCAGTTATGAATCAAATGAAAAAATAAGTCGTTTTCGAAACGATTAATCAAACTGTTTAATTATTTTGTACAAACATAGCGATAATTTAATAACTCTTATTATATTACGTATTATAACAGAAAATATTTAATTATATAATGTGTTAGGTAGTTGGTGCTGTATTTATATATTTTTATGTAGCTCCTTGACTTGTTTTGATATCATTGCCTCACTGTAACTGTGGGAGAGCCACGCTTCGGCATGAATGGGCCGGCTCGACCGGAGTGATACCACTGCCTCACAGAAAACCGGCGTGAAGCAGCCCCTGTGCTGTGTTTCGCCGAGTGAGTGAGGGTACCGGAGGCCCACTCGAGGGGGGAAGGGGACAAAAGGTTGGTAGCGCACTTGTAATTCCACTGGTGTTGCAAGTGTCCATGGGCGGCGGCAAAAAAAAAAAACTGTTTAATAGGCCTAAAATGCTAAGGTAATGTTAAAATGCAAAATATTTCTGTCAACTATGAAAACAAGTCTATGCTTAATTTACAACTCTGAATTTAGTTAACTTATTGTGCTTTACTATTTTTATGTCAGAAGAAATAGCAATGATTTTTATCCAAGATAGGTCCATACAGAACACTTGTGAATATCCAAACATATAATCTACCGCTAGTTATGAATGTGGTTTGGAGCGTTATATTAAAATTCAGTTACATTTGCTACCAAATAGCTTTTATTGCATCATTTCATTAGGAGTATTAATTTCATATTAACAACAATGTCAATTCAATCAAAATTTATGGTTACTCGACAACACAGAACTACGTAAAAGTACCTATTAAGTGACATTAACCGGTAAATTGGAAATTTATAATTAGCATTTAATTTGGCTATAATTAGTTAAATCTATCACCATTTTTCGATGATCAGAACCTCAGTGTACGGTGGCCAGCATATCAAGTTACTACAATCTGTCAAATTTCTTCAATCGAACCTCACTTTTATGTCAAACGTGTTTGGTTCAATATCAACTGAGGAAATTTGACAGATTGTAGTAACTTGATGTGCTGGCCACTGTACATACGTTTTTTGCCCTTGGCTTCATACTGTACCTTTAGAGTAGAAAAGAAGCCTACGATGGAGTGAGGTTCAACCTAGTTTTAGAGAATTTGAGGTTCTGTTTGTTGGAAAAAGACAATAGGTTTTTTTTATTATTAAATTATAGGCCAACGCTTGACCACAATCACACCTGATGGAAAGTTACGATGAGGTGTAGGACGCCATGTTTGCCTAGAAGATGCCTGTTCACTGTTGTTTTAAAGATGTCCAGATTATAGTGGTCGGGAAAAACACAAAGGTACATCAAAAAGACCAGCCGGTTTCTCCAAGAGTTATTTTTTTTTCTCTAGGGTCCTAAAGTTCATTAACAATATGTAGAGCTCGCACATCCTCGGAAAAGCGTGATTTTTCTGACAAAGACTGCTCATTAGCTTGCAAGAACGTCTCGTTTTATTAACAGAATTGAGTTTCACGCTAATATGAAGTTGTTCTGTTTGCCATTTAGGTGTTTGAAAATATTCGCCCCTTTAAGAAAAGGTTTTCAAATATTACTATGGGATTTTCCATGAAGAAAGCTTCCATTAAAACTGTAAGGTCAACTATCCGTTTGCTTATCATCAGGCTAAGGCGAGCTATGATTCTTTTGGCACATTGTATACTGTCCCACTGCAGGGCCAATGTCTCCATCATAGCATTAAGTCATCACTTCTATGATAGGATTTGGTTTAGCCACCACGCTATACATTTGCCTAAAGCGGATTGGTAAACAACCCGAGCTATGTTCATATCTATTTTGAAACATTTGTTTTGCATCACTACGCCACTACAAAAATAATGTTACTTATTGCTATGTCTCTCATTATGCTACTACTTTTATGCCACCAATTGTTTAAAGATGTGATTTAGATACTCAATGTACATCCCTTTTTAGGTTCCGTAGCCAAAATGGCAAAAACGGAACCTTATAGTTTCGTCATGTCCGTCTGTCCGTCTGTCCGTCTGTCCGTCTGTCCGTCTGTCCGTCTGTCCGTCTGTCACAGCCGATTTACTCGGAAACTATAAGTACTACAGTGATGAAATTTGATGGGAATATGTGTTGTATGAACCGCTACAAAAATATACACTAAATAGTAAAAAAAAAGAATTGGGGTGGGGCCCCCCCATACATGTAACTGAGGGATGAAATTTTTTTTTTCGATGTACATACCCGTGTGGGGTATCATGGAAAGGTCTTTTAAAATGATATAAAGTTTTCTAAAAAACATTTTTCTTAAGTGAACGTTTTTGAGATATCAGCTCTCAAAGTCGTAAAAAGTATGTCCCCCCCCCCTCTATTTTTATAACTACGGGGTATAAAATTCTAAAAAAAATAGAGGTGATGCATGCTAATTAACTCTTTCAACGATTTTTGGTTTGATCAAAGTATCTCTTATAGTTTTTGAGATAGGTTGATTTAACTGTAACTACGGAACCCTTTGTGCGCGAGCCCGACTCGCACTTGGCCGGTTTTTTGCCCTTGGCTTCATACTGAACCTTTAGAGTAGAAAAGAGGCCTACAATGGAGTGAGGTTCAACCTAGTTTTAGAGAATTTGAGGTTGTGTTTGTTGGAAAAAGACAATAGGTTTTTTTTATTAATTAAATTATAGGCCAACGCTTGACCACAATCGCACCTGATGGAAAGTTACGATGAGGTGTAGGACGCCATGCGTTTGCCTAGAAGATGCCTGTTCACTGTTGTCTTAAAGATGTCCAGATTATAGTGGTCAGGAAAAACACAAAGGTACATCAAAAGACCAGCCCGTTTCTCCAAGAGTTATTTTTTTTCTCTAGGGTCTTTCAATTTGTATCTAAAGTTCATTAAAAATATCTAGAGCTCGCACATCCTCGGAAAATCGTGATTTTTCTAACAAAGACAGCTCATTAGCTTGCAAGAACGTCTCGTTTTATTTACAGAATTGAGTTTCACGCTAATGTGAAGTTGTTCTGTTTGCCTTTTGGGTGCTTGAAAATATTCGCCCCTTTAAGAAAAGGTTTTCAACTATTACCTAACTAGGGATTTTCCATGAAGAAGCTTCCATTAAAACTGTAAGGTCAACTATCCGTTTGCTTATCATCAGGCTAAGGCGAGCTATGATTCTTCTGGCACATTGTATACTGTCCCACTGCAGGGCCAATGTCTCCATCATAGAATCAAGTCATCACTTCTATGATAGGATTTGGTTTAGCCACCACGCTATACATATGCCTAAAGCGGATTGGTACCTAAACAACCCGAGCTATGTTCATATCTATTTTGAAACATTTGGTTTGCATCACTGCGCCACTACAAAAATAATGTTACTTATTGCTATGTCTCTCATTATGCTACTACTTTTATGCCACCAATTGTTTAAAGATGTGATTTAGATACTAAAAGAAAACGTAGGGTCCTCAGAACAAAAAAAACCAAAGCACACCGAAAATACTGATGTAGGTACCCACTTTCCCCTATTTCAATCTCTATCCAGCACAGAAATCTTTTTCCAACTTTCATCACAGCAGAAATGATCGCCAAAGAGGACCAAGTTCTTTGCAAGAGCTATACATTCCTTTGAATAAATGAATCATCAATATAAATAATTGATCGAATAGAGGCACATTTGTCACCATTTACATGAATATTCTTTCACAGAACTAAAAAGGAAAACGTTTGCAAATTCACATTTATTTTTCGTAATATTATCTTAACATCAATCAAGTATGCATTATATAAGAGTATAGCTACATTCGTCTGAGTCGGCCGAAATCAGGTTTTCCCACATAATTTTGTTTTGATTGCAGATAAAGAGACCTCGAAAAAATGTGACCGAGGTTATCTGGGTTTTAGAGTAGGTATTTGTCACTTTTCTTTGGGGACCGTTTCGGTTGACTTCTATTTGGAACAAGCTATAACCGCGCACCTACCTAGAGTTCCCTTTATTATAATGTTATAATAATGAGTATTAAGTATGATAATAATGTGAATAAGCACTTGGCCATGTGGCCAAGGTGAACATTTGTGCATAAACAGGGTTTTTTTTTTAATATTTACCTCACGAGAGTACATGTAGGAAGGTAGCTAACATCATAACGAACACGACTTTCATAATATTCTACATTTAAGTTTGTCAATACCAAATCTATATATGTACCTACATATTTAAAAAAGTTCATTTCATAGTCAACGTCATGGTTAACCGATAAGGCTAGTCACCTAGTATGAATAGCTAGCTACTTATTGGTAAGTCAGTACTTACTAATAAGTAGCGCTGGAATTCGATTTAGTTCAGTACCAAAGTTAATTAAGTTCTAAAACGAAGTAAAGGCAAGCTTCTAGTGCTTCTAACAAGTCATGTTATAAAATACTTTCAATTAAAATGAATTAAGTAAAAAATTAATACTTTTTCTAACGTTCTCTCTCTCTCTCTCTCTTGTGATAACTTTTTAAAGTTTTTCATTTATTTATTTCAGTACAATATTGTATTTCAGAGAACATTTCTACTTTGATTTCTTCCGCCCCGTGGGTCAACTTACCGACGAAGCTGGAGCGAATCCCTACAATGTTCATTGTTCTCAACAGCAGCACTGATTGCATCCGAATTAATTTGTATAACAACTTTTACAAACAGTAAATTAACTTCTTTGTATTATGGAACTCCGTAAAACAGGACTACTTCTAATGATGCGATACGGCCGTAATTCATTTTTCATTTTGCGAAATGCATGATAGAACGGATCTGAAAATGGAACAATAAGATCCATAGATCGATAAATCGTGTAGCACCAGCGTGTTATTGAGTATCTGTGACTTTGACTCAATTCGGCAGTTAGATCACGCAAGCGATTGTCATTCTATCCTCATCATCTTTCTGGATTTACCATCTTGGCGATTCATACTGTTTGTTTTCTATCTACCACGTACTTCAGTTTTGAGAAACGGTTTGGCTGCAGCAATTTCCTGCCAGCTAAGAATTAAGAATCTTCTAGAGAAGACTTTATGACCTCACAGATGTTCATGGTCGACGGTGACTACTAACCATCAGGCTCATTTGCTCGGTACTCTAGACAAGCTATGTCTATGGTACCTTCGGTAATTATAATATCCATAAAAACTGCCGCAGCGCACTTGTGACTTCACTGGCGTTACTGCTGCCCGTAGCAATGGCTTCCCATCAGTTGGTCCGCCTGCGTGTCCGCCCCCATTTTAATAATAATAAATTACGTCGTTTTGAACATAAATCTATACTATTTATAAAGAGATAACTTTTTTGGACAACGACAAGCTTTATAGGTAAACCAAAAACACAATGCAATCGACGCCCAGCGCCATCTATTGGTTCAATTTGGAACCACTGTCCCGAAGCGAAGTGAGGGCGGGCCACTAGTGTATTAATATTTTGATCACTCGTCTCTTCCATCTTAAATTAAGTAAAGGAACATTTTCAAATCCCGCAACTTAGTCCAAGTTGCTACGTCTCAATTTAGATCGGGCACTGTATCTTGTAAACTTAAAGTGTTTAATTATTCTGGCAGCATTCGCCAGATCACCCTGAAACTTGATCTGTTTCTGCCTTATGGGAGTCGCCTCGCGTCGGCAGATTAATCTAAGCCAATTAAGTTCTGACACCAGTCCAGCCGCGGTGTACAGTTTAAAATTAATAACAGTTTAGTTGTTTCGAAGACCGGAGCCCTTCAAGTAAACTATTTTGACGTTATGGGCACGTTGAGTAATATGAGTTCATCAGTTTCAACATAAAATTTACTGGGGACCAAAGTCTTCAAGAAAAGGGCTTATTCCCTTCCTTAAGAGTCTACGCATTTGAGATGCCTTGGTTGACTAAGATGTCCATCGGCGGAGGTGATCTCTTACTATTAAGTGTACCATCTGCTCGTTTGTTCGCTGTATTTTTTTACATTATAAGGCAACGTTTGACCACAATCACAACTTACGAGTATGGTGGGAGTGTGGCGATGAGGTTTGAAATCGATTTTCTGGAAACTAATTCGTCTAAAATATTTTTATCTATCAAAAGTTAAGTGATATTTAATAAAATATTGGATCAAAAGATATGTTATTTGAAAATGGGAATATCAATAGTTTTTTCGGTCAAATGAAAATGTGGAAAACAAAAATGTGGCAAAACGTTTTCTCTTTAATGAAATTCATTTTAAAAACGTTGGAATCTAAGAACCGGTCTAGGATGACAAGCCAAGAAGATGCCTGAATAATCTACAAGAACTTTTTTTGACATTCCCCTAGAATATTATTTATTGTTATTATCTGTTGTGTACCTACCTTGTAATAATCTGGGCTCAAATTGCAATTTATTTCTTTTAATAGGTTCCAGGTTTTTCTTGAGCCATAATATTCAGCCAGGTTAGCTAACTAACTAACGTGTTCTCTGCCATCTATTTCGATAACTAGAGATAAAAGTTGATATATTTTATAATAGAAAATTGATAGCATTTCATGTATAGAAAAACTTATGTATTGATATATTTTTTTGACGCCAACGTCAACTGAAGGATTTAAATTTAGGTTTATTTTTCCATCCTGTATTAACTTCAACATTGATTTGCAGATTTTATTAATCTACATATTATACTTCTATCTATCTATTTGTAAAAAATAATTATTGTAATTGATACCTGAAATCAAAATGCATATTTCAATAATTAATTCCTATTCTGTTTAATTAATTAAGTATTCCTACTAAATGGAAGTGAATCAAAATTTATGAATTCAATTACTGCTCACTATTTGTTAAACAGTAAACATAATGAATTAAAAATTACCATTTCCCTGTTATTTGCGATTACATCATTTATTATCACAATAAATATATTAGTATTTAATGTGCTAATAAAAGCTCACAAATGCACAAAGGTTCTGAAAGGCACACAAGGTTTCTGGTTGATCACTTTTCTGCTTAGAAAAGAAATAAAATGGCATAAATGATACCTACTACAAAATGTCCTTTTACTAGTAAGTTCTTCAAATTAAGTATGTTAACAAGATAATTTCAGAAATTGTTTTGTGATTATAATAATTGGATAATGACTATTCGAGTAATCTCAGCATGGCTTAAGTACTTAAAAATATAATTACAAATTGAAAACAACTGTGTCATTTTTCTTTCCATTTTAGTTTTAAACGTACAAAGATGAAGACGGCTATAAAGGTTGATTTGTACCGCAGCATATCAATGAATGAAAAAGCTCTGAAATTATTTCAAGTGTGGTTTTTCTTACCATATTCGACAAAATCATATAAATTTTGGTTGATTGTATTAGTTCGTGCTATAATAGTACTTTTCGTTTTTGTCATCCCGCCAGTTGTACAGTTTTCATATGCTGTCAAGATTATGAGGTCAGATCGTCCACAAATTCAAGAAATTGCATCTGTGTAAGTATTGATAGCTAATTGTACGTTTGATCAGTAACAAAATGCTCAAAGATATACCTATCTTTGAGCATTTTGTTACTGTCAGTGACATTTTGAGCATTTTGGTTTAAGGCGCAAAGTAGGACATAATGAAGTCGGTTAATTAAAATAGGACCACCGAAATTCTACTCTGACTTAGTTTTTAATTCTTGTTTGTCGTGCAATAAAAAGTGTACAACTCTTTGCCATCTAGTTTAAACAAAAAAAAACACATTAATTATTTTATTGAATCGAATGTGTAAAACAATAGTTAATTAAAACGGGAATTAACGAGAAGTTTTGTACCTACTTACTGCTTAACTGCTTTCAACAGCCGTGATCACAAGCCGACAAGGGGTGCATGGCGTCGCCTACTGGGTCCCAGCTGTGAAGTTTGTAGTAGAAAACAATGAAAATACAAAAGCAGTTAGTACAATGAACTTAACAATAAACGTTTCATTAATTCCAGTTTTAATTAAATACAGCTGATTGGATTCAACTGTATTGTTGTAACAGAACTTTACTTAATACAAACACTTTGACATAAATTACATCGCATGTCAGTACGAATCTATGCGTGTAGCACTCGTAGCTACGAAATCGTAGCAGTACTCCACGAATGTACTACGAAATCGTAGTATCGTAGCACACTAAGCTAAAACTCGAACCTATAATTTTACTCCGTGACTAATGCTTAGTATGTGTAATATTTTAAATACTACTCTTTTTTAATCAATCATATCGTCGCGGTATCGGCTTAATACCTATATACATATGTCGCCTGAAATATACACAGTTAACTACGTAAAATAAACGTTTATAATATTTTAAGGCTCTCCAAATTAATAGATTTGATACAAAATACCAAATTATTTTATATTTTTGTAGCTCGATTATTAAATCCAACACAGAGCTGTCATAGTCACGGACTATTTCGCCGTTGATTGCTGACACCGCTCGGGTTTGCCTACATGACGTGTTCGCTATCGTCAACTTTTTCCCAGTTAGAGAGGTTTCAGACAAGATTATTTATTTGTTAGAAAGGAAAGTAAAAGAGCAATCAGATCACCGGATGGTAAGGGTTCACTGCAAACTAAGGGCATGCGCTACACCATAGGATGCGGATAGTTACCAGCTTTTTATTAAGACGTAGATGTTGCCACACCTATCATTGCCCGAAGAAGGAAGTACACTACCACAGAACCAGCATTGGTCGTTTTGTACGCATCTTCGTAATTATGACAAGATACGTCAAAATGTAGCCAATCCACTCGTTGCTGGACATGACGTCAACGTAACGTCATCTATGCATTTGCAAAAAATTCCTATTTCCTCATTGTTTCATACAAGATTCCATTGAAAGTATGGCAACATGGCAACCATTCTTTCATAGACAACCTATTAGATAATCCAAAAAATAGCTCCTTAACATTAATTTAAGATAAATTTAATCTAAAAACAGATGTAGATGACTACATGCAGAATATAGCAGGGATCTTAAGCTATATAAGTGCACCCAAAAACAAGTCCATGCGCACTCAAAAACGCTAATCTCAAAAGGTTTACTACAGAATTCCACTCGCTTCTCGTTTCTATGTAAGTGTAACGGCGCCTAGTCCTATTATCTTAATGGCGCAAAAAGTTGTAATGAACCGTTATAGTCCAGGAGGTCGCAGACCAATTTATGGCGTCTACGAAAGTAACTTATCTATGTTATTTAATGAAGATTCTGGGATTTTATGACTATAACCGTATTTCAAAAGCTACGATTATCAGTTTTCTAGTATTAATTCTTGGTCACTAATGGACGACAAAAATATTTTTCATTAAATATTATATCAATATTTCACCCAATTACTAGTATGATATTTGAAACGTGTTTCGGTTCGAGTACAATGTGTAATTCATTGAATCTATGGCATTACTTAACTATAATATATAATTATAATAGTTACATATTGTTTCAATAGCTAAGAAATGGTGTCGTGATAATTATGTAATGTTTTACCTAATTGCTAATTTGTTATTTACTAGTTTTTGTTGTACATGTATCATATATCTTGCTTATTTAGTGCTAAAAGCTATTAACCTGACTTGTTACAACAAATTTCATATTGTAATAAAAAATATATTTACTGACTAACTAAATTATTCTAAATATTTTCACCTCTTGTACTATTTCAGCATAAATCCTAGTTCTCACTGAATTGCTGACATCACTAAAACTCATGGATTTAAGCTTACGACGCAATGTACTTAAACAACTGATGGATCTGCTAATTAGTGAAGAGTTTTACTGTTTCGACAAGAATCATAAACGGATTTTAGAAGGAGGTGTTAAATTTTCAAGGTTCCTTTTCGTATCTCTATTGATATGCGCCGGATCTGATGTTTTGAGTAAGTTCGTGCAGGTTAAAAAGTGTATTAAATCATAAAGTAAACAATCAGCCAACTTGTTGTCCCACTGCAGGGAAAAGGCTACCATTATAGAAATAAAGACATCGCTAATCACTACGCTTGCCTCATGCGGATTGATGATCACAAATACGAGCTATGTTCTGTTCGGAGCAATTAAAAGCCTTCGACATGAGTAGACTGTAGTTATTTTATTAAAAATATTGCTTGCCGCAATATACAACAAAATTGTGTTGTTATCTAATTCACTATAACATCATAATAATTAGTAATCTAAAGAAGCACGGTTTGGCCTTCTTAATGGCGTCGGTTTATAAGTACAGAGAGAGATAACGTATTGCCAACCCAACCTAATTAAACTTTGTGTTGCCATCAACATGTTCGAAAAAATTTAAACAAGTGCTTTATGCTAGACCTGGGAATCGGGCCCAGGACACCGGAATCATAACTATTTATTCATGCCTTATAATATTTGTTTGTAACAATTAATTTGTTAATATAACGAAAGACAATAACTATCCCTAATTTTTGCTCACCAAGCCAGTATCCTCAACAACTTACAATAAAAATATTATAGTGCTTAAGCTCAGTGAAATGACTTGAAAAACGTTTATTCAATTTAGGTATAGAACACTTATGAATGTTAATATGTATGTTTACATACCACTGGTGTACGAGGACCAGTGTGTATTTTTTTATAAACGTTAATATGCGGTTCTAAACAATAAACTTATTACTATCATCGTTTAATTTTAGTTCACATGGTAATATTACCCGCAATACACAGTTTTGAAAAACTCCCGGTGAAAATGGAAATGATATTTTTCGACGTTGAAGATCCGGATTATTTTCATTATATTTGCGCATATCAGGTTAGTTTAAGACAGTTAAGTTATAATATTGACCACTGCCTAACTTAATTCATAGCCCGACGATAATTTAAAGGATAAATTTATATTTAAATATAATTTGTATCTGTGAATATTAACTTCTCCCTAACCACGTGTTTTCCAACCATTTTGAACAACATAAGTCATAGAACCAAAATTATGTTGTACTTTTGAAAGTTTTCTTCGTGGGTATCAAATACCTGAATTTTGCATTATTATTGAATTTTGTAAATAATTTTGTAAAATTTTAAGTATTTTTAAAGAAAATAATAAATTTCAGATTCTATATAAACCAATGGTTGTTACAACCTATGTGTCTGTACATACTATGTTATGGGCATTCATGACATGTACCAGTAAGTTTAATTTTATCTGTGTTATGGATACTGTTATTTTCTTACTTTATTTATGACATTGAAATTTCACAGCTCTCACTTAATTATCATATTCTCCTCCAATTGACTTAAGCCCTCTTTTATTATGTAGCAGGCTTAATAAATTCACTAATTCAAAATCACACAACTCTTCTTTGTTTTTTGCTTTTTGGCTGCTACCGTGTCTAGAGACACTATTAATTTTGCCAATGTCGAGTGATTAAAGAGACACATTATTTTGGAAGATTGTTCGGCATAAATAATGAACTTATGAGATTTTGTGCGAATGTATAATTATTTATTTATATGTGATTGTTTATTAGACGTTTATTAGAGAGTTAAAAGACCATAAATTTGTATAAAAATATAGTCTTGATCCCGGTTTAGCTCGCGAGTGAATTTATTATTCAACTATCATATACGAGTACAAAGAAAATAAATAAGCGAAAACCCAGTTTCCAAATTCTAAGACACATTAACTTTCTAGGTAGCCAATTGGACGTTTTAATCAATAAATTAGAAAATATGAGGGACCTGATTGAAACTACTAAGAAGGAAAACAACTGCGATGAAAAAGAGGCTTTCAATATTATCTTTAAGGGATGTGTATTACATCACTCTGCTATTTTAAAGTAAGTTTTATTTCAATAAATAATTACAAGTCCCAACTTTGACATATCCTTGTCTTTTGAATATGCTTCAGTTTTATTCTGTTTAATATCAGATAAAAATAGATAACATTAAGTAGGTAGGTATTAAATTTTGTTTTAACACTGATCCTGTCACTTTCATTGGTGACTTTTAAAACTTTCAAATCAAATCAAATATTATTTATTTTTCTCTCACATATAGACATAATTAACTGGTAACAGTAGGTATAGCTGGCGGCATAAAATAATAGCAATGACCGTTTGTTGTTTTTGTTAAAGAGAAGACTTTCTACTAGAGTTGGTTTCTGCGCACTCAAGGACATCGCCATTGCCTCATGCCGCACACTATTATAGTTGTCCCTACTTTAAGACTAAGTTGATTGGTGCATTTATTTATTTGATTTAAAACTCTAAACCGTCTTGCTTTTCCAGATTCTCAAAGACGTTACAAGCCACCTTCGGAGGGCAGATGTCAATGGCTCTGTTTGTAAGCTCCTGCATCATTGGCCTCACTGCTGTGCAAATATTTTCTGTACGAACAACTTACTATTAAGACGAAGGGTACGGCACTCTAGCGCCGCCAATTGATTTCAATTTATAGCTACTAAGCCGGACCTATCACTGGCCCACAGCCTCTTGGCAAATACTTATAACTATGCACAACTTTTTGGCCTGTTTTTGTATTCGAAATATTGATTAACGCCAAAAGTAGCCACTTTTGGCGTTAATAAATTTTTCAAGTTTTAGCCAATTTTTAAAAGTTGTGCACAGTTATTCAATAAATAGTATAAGTGTTTGCCGAGAGGCTGTGGGCCAGTGCCGCCGCCTATGGACACTTGCAACTCCAGTGGAGTTATAAGTGCGCTGCCAACCTTTTATCCCCTTTCCCCCCGGGTGGGCCTCCGGTACCCTCACTTACTCGGCGAAACACAGCACAGGGGCTGCTTCACGCCGGTTTTCTGTGAGGCAGTGGTATCACTCCGGTCGAGCCGGCCCATTCATGCCGAAGCGTGGCTCTCCCACAGTTAAATGGGGAGAATTAGCTATAAATTTAAATCAATCGGCGGCGCTAGAGTGCCGTACCCTTCGCCTTAACTTTCTGGAATATTTTCTCCGCGGAGCAATTTCTCGTTCAGCGAAGTGTGTGGATTTGTATAGCTCTGAGTTTGTCTATGCAAAGTCTTTGACCTGACATTTGTGTAGAAAGATGATATTTTCAAACATGGCGTATAAATCTAATACTAATCTAATTCCTTGACACATCATTCGGATGAGTGATTTTATTAGATTAAATATGTTTTCAGGTATATTTAAACTAGCAATGTTCACATTCATTAATATCCATCATAATGTCGCCCTATTGCGCATTTGGTAGTGACCCTGCATAATGCACCAAAATCTTGGGTTTGATCCCCATCCCTGGACAAAAATTCGTGTGATGAACACTTGTGATTGTTTAGTGACTGAGTGTAATACGATTATAATCTATTTAAGTATTACATTTTTGTTTTTTCTTTTGTCTGATATCTGTAACACGAGTGCTTATTTAAGCTATTAGTACGGAGTCAGGTCAAAATATGAGATGTTGTGTGAATTTATTATTTCTTTATTATTATGTTTTTGATTCCTTTGTTGTCTGACATGTAACACCAAGTGAGATCTTAGTGTGTGATGTTGTGTGAATTTATTTATTTAATATCGTTCCAATTGTCTTGTTTTTTTTTTTCAGATCGAGTCGCCTCTTAAAAACTTAACCGAGGTCATTTGGGTTTTAGGCTACTTGGCAGTCTTCATAGGTAACCTATTCGTCGACTGTTATTTAGGCAATGCTATGACACACAAGGTGAGGTCATCATCATCATCATATTTTCAGCTAATGGACGTCCACAGCTGGATATAGGCCTCCCTCAATATCCTCCACCTACATTGATACTGTACAGACAGACCGACAGACAGACAGACCGCGGCTGTCTGTCTGTCGGTCTGTCTGTTAGTCTTTCACGCCAAAATTACTGAACGGATTTGAATGAAATTTGGTATACAGATGGTCTAGACCCTGAGAGCAAACGGGAGTTGTTAGGGGTTTTAAAGGGGGAGGAGGTGAAAATTATTAAATAATTAAAAATGCTACCCAAAGATACTATTCCACGCGTACGAATTCGCGGGTAACAGCTAGTAGTCTTACAAAAATGCGTTGGCATTGCCACTACACGATGCATATCCCATTGTAAGCGGCCATGTTTTGGTTCCATATATCATCACTGGCATCTACACGCATAACACCCACAAGGTGAGGTATTTGTGAATATTTTAGTTGTAACGACGTAAGTTTCACATGGGCGGACGTGTTATGGGCACGCGCAAGCTCTGTACGCAAACTAGCAGAGGAAGTTTTAGATATTCTGTAGCGCTACCATGAGTTGGCATCGAAAAGTAACGTAACGTTACTACAGTCGATAGCGAGTAAACGGGCGTCGAATAGATTTCGATTGAACACGTAAACCTCGCTAGCGCTAGCTCGATAGCGAGTGCGTTATTGTTTACGCAGAAAGCTATCGAAAACTATCGCTTTGTCTCTTTCATTGTGATGCATTTGAAAGAGACAGAGCAATAGTTTACGTTATGTCAGTTTTCAATGTCAACTCGTAGCGCTACGTAAACGCTACTCGCTAGCGAATACGTTTCAATTTGACAACTCGATACTACAGATTTAGTTTCTCAAGTGACCGCTAGAGGCTCTGTACACTTTTTCATACATTTTTTTTACGCAGACGCTAGCGAGTTCTGTCACTGTAAACTCATGGTAGCGCTACAGAAGTTGAATGGCTGAGGCTAAATAAAGGCTGTTCAAATTATGTAAGGCTTGAAAGCGCTTCAATTAATTGTTCTGGGATGAGAGTATCTTCCTTTCGTTGGGCAAGGCCAATTTGGTAGGGATAATTTTAAACTGCCTGTTGTCTCAAACTCTAAACGGATTAATATTTGCGTCGGTTTTATGTTGGGAACCTTGACATTTATTTGTACCCTGTTGGAATTATTTAACAAGACACAGGCTTCAATTATTATACACAGCAGTTACATAATTAATCGCACTGCAGGGCAAAGGCCTACACCATAGAAATCAAGTCATCGCTACTATGATGGGATTAGGCTTAATCACCACGCTTGCCTAATGCGGATTGGTGATCACAATCATGAGCTATGTTCGAAAAATTCGAGACTTACTTTTTGCTCGACCCGGTAATCGAAATCGAATCGTACATACTTAAACCACTAGTCCAATGGGAAGTTGTAGCTTAATATACTTTACATGTAATTTACAAGTTATTGTAATTTCTTTCAGAGCGTGCATATCCCAACGTTGGTGTTTTCAAGTCCTTGGCTAAACTTGCCAACAAAAATGAAAAGAAACCTAATGATATTCATAGCCAAAACTCAACAGCCAATAGTTCTGACTGCGTTTCGCCTGGCGCCGATGTCAATGGAGACATTCACGAGGGTAATTACTACGTTTTACAATAGTATCTTTGTGAGTGCTAGGTATTAATTGAATTAACGGACAGTGAAGTTGTTTTAGTGGCAGACAAGCAGATGGATCATTTTATTTTGGTTATATCAATTCTTTGCAATTTATTTTTAAGGAAATAAAGCACTCAAAAATTCATCAACGGGTTCAGGTGGGACTCGAACCCACAAGTCCACAGTCTGGGTGGCTGTCCTACCGATTATACTAACAGAACCTTTTACTAAACCGACGACGAAGTGCTTAATTCGCCATGAGCTTCTCGGATTTGAACCATCAACCTACATACACACAACACAACAATACAACAGTTACTACGTGTATTCTCAAAAACCGTAACCTGTCCGCTATACTAAGTAATCGAGCTAACTCTTTGATCTTTATTTTCAGATAATGAACTGGACTTACAAAGGCTTTGCAGTTATGAATCAAATGAGAAAATAATTGAAAAAGTAGGTACAAGTAGTTTTAAATCTTGATTGGTAGTACTTAAAACGTCATCCTAATAACGTCAACATGTTCAATTTATAAGTCTTTATGTAAATTTAAGTTGTTTTTTATCAATTTAAGTTGTTGAACTGGAATTGGAAGTGGTGTACATAACAGTTAAAAGCGTTTAGTTGTAAAGGCATTCTAAGTAGGTACATAGACTTAACAACTTATACCTAAATTCTCATCAATTTGGCAAAATTATTTTGAGAAAGAAACTCAAGCATAAGTCTATCTACCTACTTATATTGTTATTTTGGAAACTCTATTATTATTTTGTACTAGCGGCCGCCCGCGACTTCGTCCGCGTGGAAAAGTAACTTTTCACCCCCCTTTTAACCCCTTACAACCCCCTTTTCGCAATAAAAAGTAGCCTATGTTCTTTCTCAGGGTCTAGATCATCTGTATACCAAATTTCATTTAAATCCGTTCAGTAGTTTTGGCGTGAAAGAGTAACAGACAGACAGACAGACAGACAGACAGACAGACAGACAGACAGACAGACAGAGTTACTTTCGCATTTATAATATTAGTATAGATTCATGTGTTGGTTTTTTGAGATTGCCGTGTAAGTATGTATTAAATATTACCGTAAAACGTTACTGAGTTTCTCTAGCAAATATTTTGCTAATCAAATACCATTTTAGAATTAAATAGGAATGCAACAGGCTGGTGGCAGCTGCGACCGCTAGCTGCAAAAAAACTAGCTATGTCGTGCAATCGGTACCAGCATGCCCAGCGTAGCAATTATCTCTATGGAAATCCACAATTAAATGACGTGCCCTTCAATCATAAAAACTCTCCGTACAGCGTGAACGCGTAACAGCGAGACCCCATTAGTGCGTTGCGTCGCGTCGTCGAAACGGAACAACAGCGCATTGTATGCCACACCTGCGTTGCGACGACGCACGATGTCGCGGCGCAAGAGCGTCGCAGCTACGTCTCAGTTCAGCCTTCGCAATGGATATCTAGCTTCCTCCTCTAGCAATGGTTCACTGTCCGTTGTCTCAGCGCAGCTCCGACAACGCAGCGTATCACCCTCCCTCTCGCTTCGTCTCTCGTCTGTCGATCCTTGAATCGTCGCGCGCGACGACTAATGGGTCATGTCGTCGCGCGCGACGATTCAAGGATCAAAAATATGGAAACCGACGCAGTAGGTGCCTTATCCCTCTTCGATCGTGGCACACTGGTATCCCGTCGAAATAGAAGGTTAAGGGAATAGAAAGTGCATTTGTGTCTGCGCACACACTTACTATATATCCTTGTGTCGATAGCTGATCGTTAAGGTTGGCCTCTATAGGCGAAATATTGGTTAGGAGGACATTACATCCAAAAGTCTCACAGCACATTAGATAGCAATACGACGTCCACCCAACAGTTATTCTAAAAGCTTCATGACACAAGGTATTTAGTAGGTATCTTATAGATAAAACTGACTGGATGCCACCCACTAATTCTATGGATAAAACACGCGTCGTAAAAAATATATACCCGAGGTGAATCTGATCAGAGTCCATTAGAATCATGAATAGTGTTTAAACTTTGAAACGAATTTCTTAGGTAACTATTGGCTTTTTAGTAGAGGAAAATATTGTTATGAAACTTTATTAAGCTGCAGGAGAAATTTTAAAACAAATCCTAAGTTTCTTATCTGCAGTGAGCTAGCGTCACTAATACTGTCTGAAAAGATTTTAGAAATTCGTTAAAAACCTATTATTCACATAAGACCGGCCATTTGAACCTTTCTATCTATTGGGGGCTATCGCGTGTGAATGGCTAATAAATGGTGTAAGTAAATAAAACATTTATTGACCACCAACAAAATAGATACAACACAAACTACCTACCTACTGTGGTGTTGTGTGGTGTACTGATGTGCAACCTTTTTTTTTTAATTGAGGTCATTCAAGATGACCTCACTCCGCCTGACCCGATGGTAAGCGGCCGTGAGATCCAAATATAAGGTTGACAGGTACAAAAGAACAAATAAAGTATCTATTGAGTCTGCCATCCTCACCCAACTCTACTTCAACGTGATTGGTTGTTTAGTGACATTTTGATATCTCACATCAAAAAAAACCAATCACCGTGCAGATGGACCTCAGTTCTACAGCACGCTATCTAGCGTGTGGCTCCAATGGTGGCTCCCAGTGGAGACACATGGTTCAGCCAAACAACATCATTCATCATTCAACATCATCAAACAAAAATGCGCACTCAACCACGACCGTCAACATTAAACAACTGAGAATGATTTTTAATAATCAGAATTTCTGTTTCATAATGTCTCCAGTTCACCAGATGCCTTGAACTTAAAAATGGAAATTGCTTTACGTCTTTAATACTAAAACACTGATCACTACAACCGATAGCAACTGAAAATTAAGTGAACATGTCATAGAGTTCAACACCAATCATCTTGTTTGATGTAATTCCAACTAGAGAGGTCGTTGTAAATGAGTTTACCTTACCTTGTTCATTTGTCCTTGGCCTACGACGTTTAATTAAAACCAGAGTAATATATCTAGCTCCATAATGTACACATATGAAATACTAGTTTCACCCGTGACTAAGAGAGATGACGATAATTTACGGCTAGTGCCAAACATATTATTTTCCCAGAACTACATAACCAAGAACTAACTTAGTTTGTTATATAGTTAAGATAAGTTTTGTCTCCAAGTCTGAGTGATACGCCATTAACTGTGTTGCGCTGCGTTGCGTCATGTCATCCCATATAAAAATACTTATAAGAAAACACTATGGAGCGTCGAATGCAAAGAAAAACGCACTAATGATGTCCATCATGCTTAGACCTTTGTCACCTTTTAAGGCTTAAAAACCTTAGATGTAGCGTGAAGGTTTCCATTCGCAAAAGAACGCTCTTTGCCATTTTCTTAATTTAAAACCAATTACCATGGATTAGGATCGAAACTAAAATGACTCACTCACTCACACTCTGCTTTACGCCGGTCTTCTGTAAAGCCGTGGTATTACTACGGTCGAGCTGCCCCATTCATGCCGTAGCGTTGCTCTCCCACGGATATAAATCTAAACACCATGTTCAACGAAAGAAAACTTTACAAACGTTAAGATAAGATAGATTTATTTAGAGGACGTTAGAAGAAGGAAGCATGAGCTCAATGTTATTTGTCACTGACAATCCGTTAGGAACTTTCAAAAATCGCCCGGATTACACGACCCCCTACCTATTTTATCTGGATCGTGGGTTAGGCGTCTGTGAGTTTATTTTCGAAAAGTAGCTACTAATGTACGTATTGTTACAATTTTTAAACATTTCACATCGGTTTTACCATGGCTTCTAAATTTTAAAAACTTTCATAAAAAAAAATCAGCAGAAACGAGCGTACTCCTACTTAAAAGGCTCGAAATGCATCAGCGACCTCTCTGATCTCGCAGATGTACATGGATAGCGATGATTAGGTACTTACCGGCAGGTGACCCGCTTGCTCGCTTGCCGCCTCTAGTATAAAAAAAACAGACTCCGAAAATCGATAACACTCCATAATTTTACTGTAGACTATTATTCGGATAATACACAAAACAGAAACTTAACATAAGTGGCATCACTACAAGGAGCTAGCTAATCGAACCGAATTCTACTCGACAGAGAAAATGCATTGGCATAAACTCCCAGAGCAATATCAGGATGTAACGTATGCGTTTAATATCAAGTGGAGAAACCTGACTAAGAATTTTAAATTTTTCCTTCAGCCGTGTTGAGCAAGTACCGAATATTGGGACCCAGTTCAGTAGTGATGAGAGCGGATGATGAGCAAACGAGTTGTCGGCCCCTATTTCACCACGCTGACAATTGTCGGTAACATAATATATAGTGACAATTGTCAAGGTTTCTCAGTTGTATCCAACGCTGTCACTTTGACATTTTCATCTTAAATCCGTTCGTTAATCTTATCTGAAATTTTCATCTTAAATCGTGGCTTTGGAATTAGGAGCATGATTGGACAATTGTGAAGCCACAGTTTCATTTTCCAATTTTATAAAATATTTTCTATAGAAATACTTACAAATATAAATGCCATTTTGTTACAATTGTATGTATAGCAATTGCCTTGTGATACAAGAATTATTATTTCTAGTCGACACATTTATAGATTATTGTGGGTGAATGTTGATATATGTGTCGGATTTGCGTGTGCGCATAAGGATAGTTCAGAAAAACTTACCGTGCGAGTAGTAGTGAAGCTCTCTATATAGTGTCACTGACAATAGTCAGCGTGGTGAAAAGGGGGTTTGATGGTAAGTGATTACCGCCGCCCATCTGCGATATCAGAGGAGATGCGTAATCGAACTTTACCTTACCTTTTCTTTTGTCTTGCTGACATTTTTTTCTGAATCGGTTGTCAGTTTTTATTGTTATTGTCACTACTTACTTTCTAAAATAAATACCTAAGTAGATTGTCCATGGCTCACACAGGAGTTTGCCCAGTCGATTGCAATCCGATTACTAATCGATGCACGATAGAACTAATGTCGCGACGGGTGTTTCCCATTTTGGTGCTACAAGCTCCGCTATTCCGTTTAGTTGCACTGCACAACTGTATAGCCAGTCACTAATAAACTTTTGCGCTTGCGAAACATATTTTGAAATCAGAATATTTTACTCAACTTTCATTACTATTTTAGTATTTGCAAGAAAGCCAATTACAAAATTCACGTAACTTGTCGATTTCTACAATTACTATTTTGCAATGTTTCAAATTATGCAGAATAAAATTTTGAGTAACAACTGTCGTTTTTATGTTAGTGACTGTTTAGTGATTGAAATCGGGATTCGCAATTGATGTGTCATTTCATCATCTCAGTTTGTCGTTGCATTCAAATTTGTCGCTTTGAAATCGTGGGCATCTTAAATCGTGTGTTTGGAATCTGGAGCATGCTTGATCCTTGGTCAAATTTGGTAAATCTGGTAACAATGAAACCACTGCCGCCAAACTTTCACTACACTAAACAATTCTTACTCCAGCCCTGACGTGTAACTTTGATCTAGTTCATAGTACACGTGGTAACTAGTTCGTGATAGTTACACGTCAAAACGTGCTAGAGTTAGTTTTCGAGATCTTACATTCATGACAGTTTTAAAATCCTATATTCCTCCGAAATTGATTAAAGTTATATTATTTATGGAACAACCTTCTATGTAATCAGAACATTTATTTTCAACTAGTGGCCCACCTTCACTTCGTTTTGGAGATAAAAGTTTCCAACAGTAATAAATGGCACTGGGCGTCGATTAAATCCCGCAAGTGTTTCGCTTTTTCGAGTTACAAAACGTTAAAATAGTGCCTATTTACCTTGTTAGAAATAGCATACTAGATTATTCATAATATTCTCAGCATGGTGTGAATTGGCGTTGGCAGAATCGATCAACAATCGATGTTCCATCACTTACATTCCGAACAGAGGCCGTTTTAGATCGAGTGCGGCATGCGGGCCACAAAACTCGTAACGCATCGCCAGCTGCGACATTTATCAGATTTCTCTTTGTGGCCACGCGTCTGTATTAGGACCAGTGCACAATTACAGTATCAAAGCCGTTGTGCATCGGACATGGGGATTTTGCGCTTTTAAAATTTGTTCCAAAGATGTCTATTGTTTGTAATGCGAATTTACTTTTATGATGTTGCTTTGTTGCACAATATTTTCGGAGATAGCATCGAAAAGCAAACATAAAAAGATTTTCAAAAGCTTTCTAGCGATACCCCACATGACGAGTGTAGCAAAAAGAGCCTACCGCTAGAGAGATACAAGATTAGAAAGATTTTTGGAAAGGCGTAGGACAACCCGTTACATATACCTACCTACCTACCGTAGCACTTTGACAACGTGTGACTGCGGATTTCCAAACATGAAAATTTATCTCTACATAGTGAATATTGCATACTCGTATTTCAGAATAGTATTGTATGACATTATTGTAAATTAATTAATCTTGTTTATGTAATACTTTAACTTACCTATTTTGTCTGTGACTACACTGAATAAATATTTTTCTATTATAATCTATTCTAAATTGACAACGAAGGCTTGTTTTATACTTTTTCGGTGTCGTTTTTTGTCGTAGTTGGGTTTTAGTTTTTTTACTTTTTTTTTCTGGCACTTTATAAGAGTAGGTATCTGAAAACGGGAATAGTGGTACTATTTAGGTTACTTATGGAAACCTGAATAATGCAAAGATTACTGAATTCTCGTTACAAATTATTTCCGTGTCCTAATTCGGTTTGCAATTTTATTTTAAAATTCTATGCCAGAATATTCCGTACATTTCGTGAAAATTTAAAACAGACCTCCGGAAAAATGGAGGTAATCCACTCTCAGCACCCAGAATTTCAGCACCTGGGATTTCAGCACCTGGCCTAGTCCACTCTCAGCACCTATTGATATTTTTGGCAGGTGCTGAAAATGGATACAAGCACAGGATTACATTTAGTCATAATTTTAGCTGAAATTTTCCGCATACCAATACTCAGATTCAACTTGCGAAGGGATATTCATCACTGCTCCGGTATTTATACACGACGGATTGACTCAGAGATTGAAATTGTGCTACATAGGTTTTGGAAATAAAAAGAAAAGATTAGCTTTCGTGTAAGTGAATTTTTGTTTGAACACCATTTAAAACAAAACTAAACGCACAATGACACACGCATACCTACATAATCTTAATACCTAGGTATATAAGGACATGGGAGGTTTATTTAAATTCTAAGTAAATAAGGTGTCAGCAATTTTTACGTATTGTCCCACTACAGGGCCTTTATCATAGAAATCAGGTCACCGATGCTATGATGGGATTAGGCTTAAACACCACGCTTGCCTAATGCGGATTGACGATCTCAATCCCAAGCTATGTTCAAAAAATGGTAAATAAATATTTTAAAACTTTAACATTAATAATTTATTATTACTAAAACGATTATAACAAAAGAAGACGTTATTACAAGAAAATGAAATAAAAAAACAGGAAAATTCTTGGGAGCAAGGTATCATTATAGCGACAAAGAGACCTTCCAATAAAAATTTGGTCTGTCAAATTAAATAATTCTCAAACAAATTAAATTGGCTTTACCAATTCCTAACTAGCAAGAATCCACCAACTTCGATGTTGTGTGAATGTGAGCCCATTAATTATACGAGACGATTTGACGCGCTCTGGAAATTTGGTCCCACCCAACTCGAATTACGATCTAATATGCTATACATCTTGCCTTGTGACCTTCTTAGACCAATAAATAAGGGTCAGACAGTTACTAGTTCCTAGGAGCTACTCGTAAACTTGCGGCTTTGCTAACATCGCCAGCTATTCAATCAATTAGTGTTGAACTACTAACCTAAATAGTCGGAATGTCAACCTTTGATATTATAATGTTATGCATAATTAAACACAGATAGCTGTGTTATTATATACAGACAAAATTCACATAGAAGAGCAAAGCAAAAGTAAATGATTAAGCAAAATACTTGCGCTATGTAACCGACTTACAGCGCCATCTGTGGGTTTGTTGAACGGATGTCCTAAGACGAAGTGAAGGTAGGAAGGTGGACAATGGTTAAAATTATTTTGGATATTAATAAGCAAGATTATATTTTTCATAAGCTGTATAATTCCACATTTATAAATAACTCCCATTAGTCTAGTTGTTTGAGTACCGGGCTAGGAGCGCATACGCAGGGCGGGGAGTATCTTAGGGTCCCGGGTTCGAATAAAAAGTATGTTTTTGTTTTTAATTTAGCTCGGGTTTGTGATCACCAATCCGCATAAGGCATGCGTGGTTATGTCTAATCCCATCATTGTAGCTTACCCTGCAGTAGGACAATATAGGCTGATACTTTTCTTTACATAATTATGAAAAATTACGATTAACATTGAGTCATCTGCAACTGAGCAGAACGATGCTTATCTAAACTAACCGACGCCATTCGATTCCAACTGAGATTTCAATACAAAAGGTGGACTCTATTCTGAAGCGCTCGACATTAAATTTCCATTATTTCATTTTCATAACGCGGTTTCTCTAAATATTTTACTAACGCGTCAGAGACGTCAATTACCTTTAATTGTGACAAAAAAAAATTGACCGATTTGTATAAGTACTCGTCGAGATGACTCATCTGTAGAATTACTTGTGGTGCAAGGCAAAAAAGACCGAGACAGGTCACCAATGCGCTGGACCGATTAAGTAAAAACTGCCCTAAAAATGGTCCATTCTACGAATGCACCTAGAAAAACGTCACTATGGGAAGAATGATGAAGGATTTTGGAGCAAGCCATAAACGCTGATGTGACGACCACGACCACTCTGCCATAAGTTTAACAAACAAAGAAAAATATACAGTAAATATCTATAGGCCATACAGATATAATATGACACTTAATCCACTACTTTCTACGAATACTTCACCGATACCATATTTTCTTTCGATCTCATATTTTACTCTTTTCTTTGTAGAAGTTACTATAAAGAGATTTTGATAAGTCTAGATAAATGACTTTCAAGAAACTTGGCTGGTTGGAGTGAACACCGGCCGACTTCACCCTCCGCAAGCGAAATGGGCTCCTGCAGCCTGATTGCAGAAAAGCCCGTATAAAGAAGAAGAAGATGACTTTCAAGAAAACAAATTATTTTCGACATGGTACATATTTTATTCGACTTTACGTTGAAGGCTTAAGAATCAGCCCCCAGACTGCGCGCAGAGCAGCGCATCCATTGCAGCAAATCTCACTGGGGCTCTAGTTATTCAGGTGCAAAGGAAAACTAATCGTAGTCAAGCAGATTCCACCTCGTAAGGTTGATGTCGTGGATAAATGTAAGAACTGTCCATTATACTATTGGGCTGACTAGTCAATTAATAATCATATAGCTTAACATAATAAAGTGCATACGTTTACAATAACGAATTCAGATCAATCGAAAATAAGGAATAGAAAGTATATCTAAGTACTTATGATTTTACTATACCAAATACGCCATACATAACATCGCAATTAAAATTTCAAACGGTGATAAAAACACACAAAAAAATTAATAGCAGAAAAAACAAAATAGAAAAATTAATTAAAAAAGAAACAAAATGAAACAAATACTTGTAGATATACGAATATTTTCTGTAATTAGTGGCGCGAAATCAGAAAATAAATTGGAAAAACTTAGATTTGAAATTATTGCAGTAAGGCATGTTATCTAGGGAATGCCCTAGATCAAACCCTAACTAACGTAAACCTCTGATCAGGTAGGTAAGGTACCAGAATCAACGACGAATTCATATAGGTAATAGTGATATACTAATAGGCAAAATATTAATCGAAGACAACTTTAACATAGAACTAGTTAGCCACTTTGTAAAATAATCGATCCTTACATTTAGCAGGTAGCTGAGGATTTATCTTTAGAGCATAAACGTAGAGCTCAGCAAGTTTGGGCGTCCGTTTGATTTAGCGTAGAAATTAAATTTACGCTCGTACTTACAGGTAATGGTTGTAAAGGACTGTTTCACAGAACCGCAAGGACAAATTTCTAGATTCCTTTGTTTATCTTTAGGGCAAAAAGTTTGTTTGCACTAGAGATGTCATTGGCAGAAATACTTGTTAAGTACAATGCGATGAGTCAGTTTTAGCCGATGGCAAGATAGGCAAAGCGGGAAATTGCAGATACCTATTTACCTGATTACGATAAAGCGAGGACTTACCTAAAAGAGTCAACTATCGGGCTATATTATATTGTCTCACTGCAGGGCAAAGGCCTCCATGATAGAAATCAAGTGGACATTGTAGTTATTCAAACTAGAACCAACCCACCAAAGTTCTCTTATGGGACAATTAGACTTTTGATGTAGAAAACGTATAGTCTGAAATTAAAACATTTTAGCAAGTTTAATAGAGGAACACTTGCGTTGCACGATACCCAGCGCCATCTATTAATACAGTTTAGAACAAATACAGGTAATGGACAGAGTTTTGCAATATCAAGTCCCAAACAAAGTAATTTAATGGCGGTAATTAGGATAAGAAGCAAAACCAGTCATTGCTACTCATTTCGAAAACACAATCATACATAATAATATAGTAGGTATGTAATACTTGTCGTCAATAAACGTAACTTTTTCTCGCTTTAATTCAATTATAGTTTCATATGGCAAACGAAAATAAACAACTACGTACCTAAGTGTTAAACCCGATAAAGTTTGATCAACTACCGAGAGTGTAATAGTTTGGCTAACACAACAGATTTGCAAATGTAAATATGGGGACAGTTGTGAAGTTGCCGGGAACTTCGGGCTATTTAGCTTGTTTACGAATTAAATAACCAGGTAGGATGGGCGGTGGAAATGCTGATTTAGGATGCGTTGAGGGGGAACGTAGCTTTGGTTGTTGTAATTTAATGCATAAACTTAATTTCAAAATCAAAATAGAACGGGTCTATGAATATTGCTTTAGCGTTTATTTATTTATTCAGAAAATCAACAGCGATACACGTATGAATTACATTTAGAATACTTCCAAAAAATATATCAGTGTTTAATCCTTATTTTTATCCTATATAACATTCGACATTTTTGTGTGTGTGAGTGTGTGTGGGTGTGTGTGTGTATGTGTGTGAGTGAGTGTGGGTGTGGGTGCTTGCGTGTCTCTGTGTGTGTGCAGGTGTGTGCATGCGTGTGTGCGTTTGCGTCGTTTGCTCAGAATATGACTAACGTTTCGAGGAGGTTGTATTTATACGAGCTAACACTGAGCACGCACTTCTGAATTTTTCAATTCTATGTGCGTGTTTCAACCATTAGCTGGTGAGCGAAAACACCGTGCGGAAACCAACACGTTTCGGATAGTTTTTCGTTTGTTCCTTTTTTGTTTTAATTCTTTGCGTTGCTTCTACAGTTGTTATCTATTGTAATGTGGCTTGTTATGTTTTATTTTATTATGGTTTCTTTCTCAAACTCTGTTTTTTTTAAGATTTTAATTTTGTCAAAGGAAACCTCACTCAAAGGTCCTAACCTTAATCTAGACACGCGGGAGCGTGTCAAGCCAAGGTAAAAAAAAAAAATTGGCGACTAAGCGAACAAGGGTAATATTACACGAACCATTTAGAGCGACTTTCGACCCCTTCATAACTCGAAAACTATTGCACACAGACGTGTGAAATTTGGCATGTGGAATGAGATGAGCAAGATAACTATATGCTCCAAATTTCATGAACATACCTTTAATAGTTATTTAGATATTGATGTCCAAAAATCGATCATTTTTATCAACTATAGATAGACGAAAATTATTTCCTAGTTCCAGATGACCTAGAAAGTTGAAATTTGGCATACAGATAGGTAGTTACGTGAATATTGTGGGAAAAATCTGAAAGTACGACATTTTTATATATTTATTATAAAATTTCTATAAATTGTTTCTATGAGAGTAACCATCCTTGTTATAATGACCAATTTCGACTCAGCCAGACGTGACCGGTTGGCCGAGTGGCATACGCTACTTTCCCGAAATCACCAAAACGCGGGTTCAAACCCGGACGGAAAATTTATGTGAATTTTTTTTTCCTTATTTGGGAAGCTATTTAGTTTGTAATAATAGTTAAATATTCTAAAAATGATAATAAATATAAGTAAAATTAAATATGGCACCAAATTGCCAATTGCAATTTGGATCTCGCCTAGAACAAAACCATACAAAAAAATGTTAATATGTAACTTCCCAAGATTTTTATTTAACATTCATTTTCATTTCCTGTGCTGTGTTTCGCCGAGTGAGTGAGGGTACCGGAGGCCCATCGGGGGGGAAGGGGATAAAAGGTTAGCAGCGCACTTGTGACTCCACTGGTGTTGCATGTGTCCATGGGCGGCGGCAATTGTTTACCATCAGGTGATCCGCCTGCTCGTCTGCTACCTATCACATAAAAAAAAAACAATAATTACAATGACGATTAGTCAAAATTATAATAGTAATTCATTTCCTAGTCTATATAGTATGAAAATATTAGTTACACATTAAACCAATAGATGGCGCTGGGTGTCAAGTATATCACGCACGCATTTCGATTTTTCGTTTACTTATAAGGCCAGCGACCTTCCCATACAAAATAATCTTACCGATACCTTAGTATTGCTGAATTTATGTCCGTATTGCTATTTTCACGTCGCCCTAGTTGCCTGTGAGATTGAATTGAGAAATTGAGGCTTACGTAGGAAAATGGCTCATACTACTACGGTAAATTTACTGGTGGGTGAAGTGCTTTCTTTGCACCGAATAGTTAAAATGCCCCCCGATGGATGTTGTCTTTTTCATTCTACTATGGCATATTCTTTGTTTGGGTACAATAATATGCAACGAACGAACATATTGCGCAAGTCTATATAAAGTACGTATGTAGACACTGGAAGGAACTACAACTCTAACAGTGATGGGTGAAGAGCTTACTTAAAGTTAACACCAAATAGTTAAAATGCCGCCAATGGAAGCTGTCTATTCCATTTCAATTCCTTGTTTAGGTACAAAAATATTATGCTACAAACTTTAAAAATATTGCGCATATCGGTAGTAGAGTAGGTACTTATACGTCCGTAACAAGTTCCTAACCTGTCTGAGTCTTACTCTTCTAACAATAATACAATTAGGAAGGAGTATCGAAGGAGCATGCTATGTTTAACAACATAATTCATATTATGAAGCTGCTTCGGAATTAAATGCTGCTGAAGATTTACACAGTAAAAAATCGAAGTGTGCTTGCTATCCATATGGCGTTCCTCATGGTTTATTCGGTGAAGGAAGAAATCCTATAAAGCGTGTAAAAAGGCATGTGATGGGATGGGGATGGGAAAACCCAGGGTTTTTCGACAGCCCTAAAACGATAAGTATGGGATTAAATTCCCTTTGTATACAAAATCGTCGATATTGCACTAGTTTAAAAACTATTTGCTACTCATTCTTGTACATACTTACAAAAAGTAATGATATCCCATCAAAAACATAAATGTGAATTGTGCTAGCCAAGGTAAAAAGAGTGTTGTTTATCGAGTTCAGCGTCAAAAGAAATGATATCTAAATAGGTGCCAAGGTCAATGGTGAGACCTACTTGGCTAATTGTCATTTACGAATTATATTAATGCGCTTGGATGCCAAATTGAGATCTATAAATAATACGTAAATGAAAATTAGCCGAGTAGGTCTCACCATTGACCTTGGCACCTATTTAGATATCATTTCTTTTGACGCTGAACTCGATAAACAACACTCTTTTTACCTTGGCTAGCACAATTCACATTTATGTTTTTGATGGGATTATCACTATCTTAATTATGGATAGTCTTTATGTCTATTAAAATAAGGTTCAATATTTTTATTTGAAGGACAATTAAGGTTTCTTTAACGTCTCTGATAGCGGCAGTAAGCCTCTTATATTTTGCTACTAGATGATCAATAAAATGATCAAATGTGATAAATCAGTTAGTCTTCTCATTATGTTAGAAGGTATATTTATTGCTTATTCATCTACTCATATTAAACCTTTAGCTACAAACGACTCTATAAACTAAGTATTCACACGTGAAAAAATCCAAATACCTACATCGAGAAATATGAATATGAAACGTTTTTATCTAAGAAATGGTTCTCACAGAATATTTCTAGTCCTTAACATTTTTCTTTAGCAAAAACTCCTTTTACGACATGAACTAGGTGATATTCGACACGCGATCTATTGTAAGTACAGTATCTAAGTATGACTAAGTTTTGTATAGATATTCAACATCGCAAAGCTTTTTTACATAAGGTTGATTTTCCTTACGGAAATAGCATTTTATTCTCGTTTGCGCCTTCATTTTGTAATATGAGGTAGTTTTTCTAAACATCCTGAAGAATTCAAAAACAGGAACTGATGACTGATTCTATTTAGAAATTATTACATACGTAACGTTGTTAAAACCCCGTTGGTCTAGTCGTATAAGTACCGGTCTGTGATTTTGGGGTCCTGGGTTTCGATTCCTGGGTTGAGGAAGAAGTACGTTTAAAATTTTTCGAACATAGCTCGGGTTTGTTAATCACCAATAAGCATGCAAGCGTGGTGATATGCCTATTCCCATCATAGTAGCGATGATTTCTATGATGGTGTCCTTTGCCTGCAGTGGGACTGTCCTTCTAAATACGGAATGACACACAATGTTGCTCAGAATAAAAAAATAATAGGTACAGTCGAGTTCAAAAATATGTATACACTTTAGGACCTTGTCACAATACATATTTATAAGAAAGTGGAAGTCGTTTTCTTATACATATTTACTGTGACAAGGTCCTAAAGTATATACATATTTTTGAACTCGACTTTACTTACTAAGTAACTTAGAGGAGGTCCCGGTGGGCCGACGATCTGGTGAAGGTTGCGGGAGTCCCTTGGATGCGGGAGGCACAGGACCGATCTGAGTGGAGAACTTTGGGGGAGGCCTATGTCCAACAGTGACCGTCTATTGGCTGAAATGATGACGATGAAGTAACTAAAATAATATTGCGAATGATTTTTCATAAGTAAAAGTATTTTATTCAATGAAACCACATTGTAATACAGCCAAAGCCAATAACTTACAATCAACACTTTCCCGGGAAACTACCCATAATATTTCACATTTAATGCATAATAAAATAGGATAAGTCCGCCAATTCGATAATTATTCGCGCCACGTCCGATAAAGAGAGCTTGAGGTTGAGTATGTAAGGGGACTCGAACCCTATTTCCATACAGCCGGCCGAATTTGGGGATAACGTAAATGGAGAATATACAGGATGGAAAATACATTGAACCCAGGAGGGAAAGAATATTAAATCCTCAAGAAAGCGTTTAATTTTTTTATTTGAAGAAATAAAACTGCATTCAAATGTTTTATTTTGGAATAGGCTAAAATGTTTTTGTTTGCGAATGTACGGTAAAAAACCACCAATCTAAGTAGTTATTTTCTTCTACCTATTTTTTGTTCGGTATGTTCGTATTAATTTGGCATTAATTTATCAACCTTTAGACGGTGCTAGGCGTCCAATAATATCGCAAGTATTTTTTATTAACCTTGGCATAACTTAATAAAATTAGTACCTAATGTTTCTATCTGTCGGACAAGTCGGGATAGGAAATACCTTTCGGGAGATTAGTTTCAAGCCGTACCAATAGATGGCGCTGAGCGTAAATTACATCGCGGAAATATTTGGCCTTTTTGGTTTAGCTCACAGTTTAGCTTGATAGCTACGTCAAAGCTGATGCCCTGACGTTGTCCAGGGATTTAACCTCTTTATAAATAGTTTTGAACATAGATACGAGTAAGTTACTGGTTTTCTCATTCGTTTAGCAAACATTCTCACTGAACGACTGCAATCTCGTTCCACGCCACTGGTCCCGCCTGCTTTGTTCCAATCGTTTGCTCGATACAGGAGAATACGAGTACTACTACTCGATTCTGCCACTCGGATCATTTGTGCCGCTCTACAATTTTACTGAAATCATCGCTCGAGAAGATATCGAATTATTTCACGTCACGAAGGCAGTTTCTGAGTCTTTTAAGTTTGTAGGATATTTTTTTTTCGTAGATACAAACAGCCAGGATTTTTTTCGTTTTATATAGGTACGTACGTACAGCACACATCATAAAATACAAAACTGTCACATTCTTCAATCGCCTCTCATCTTACTGTCATACACATTAGGTTGAAAATTAATTGAGGAAAGACAGGTTGTGGTAACCTGATGTGTACTTGCAAAAAATCTCCGTACCGTAAGTACTTCCCTTTATGGGAATAAGAAAGCAATATCTAAAATATTATGTTATGTCGCAAAAGATAAATTAGGTTTGGTTTACGCTCAGTGACAGACAGCTGGGATCGTCTTCAAGAGAGGCCTGATGTCTTGGATTACGTCACGGGCAGGCGCATCAAACGAGCTGTCTGCCCCTACAGGTGAGATAAGGGGCCGACATTGGAATACAGCGGCTTCATGTTATATTACTCATGTACACTTTTACAGTTATCAAATAAGGTAGTGCAGTTTAGGGTCAATGACCTGACCACACATCACATTCGTATGGATGCGCCCGGGGGAATTTTAAATTTCGGTAGTAGGTAAGTAACTACATTTTCTAAATTTTTCTCTTATGTGTTTTAACTTTCGCGTTGCATTACAATAATATACACAGGACCAAACAGCCATTGTAACGCGGTCAAAACGTCAAGCAGTAAGCACTACCTATATTGTACGTATATTTAAAAGTAGTTGCGGTTAGTCCCGTTTATTGAAACCATTCTCTTATAAGAAATTAAAAAAGAAAACATTAAACATGTAAAACATTATAATTAAGATGAACACAAAATTACACAAAATTTCTATACTGTCTAATTCTTAAGTTTTGATTTTTGTGCAATAAAGTATATCTATCTAGAACAACTTTTAATGTTGTGTAAATTTAAATTAAAAAAAATACTGTCCCACTTGTGGGCAAAGGCCTCCACCGTGTCATTTATTTACATTTATTTATTGACCTCAGGCCAGATGGAGTGATGATCTGCGCAAGAGGGCTGACTGGAGCTGGATGCGAGTAGCCGAAGATCGATCAAAGTGGCGAGCATTTGGAGAGGCCTATGTCCAGCAGTGGACTGCAACAGGCTGATGATGTGTCATTTATTGCCAATCGCGGGCAAAGCTGTTCAGGTCTTCGTCCCATCGTTTTTTGGACCTACCCCACTGTTGCTTTCATTTTTCCAGCTTTCGACACCCAATGGCGGGTTGCTATTGGGTGGAAGTTTTCGTTCATTTTTCAGGCTTTCGACATCTTTTTTTTATGTGATAGGTAGTAGACGAGCAGGCGGATAAAAATCTCTAAAAATACCTATGTCACAATTGTTTTGACCAGCTGTCTCGTATAAAACTATTACCTACACCAAACTAGCATGTTTCGTGGTGTATTGCGTGGTAGGTACATACATTACTTCCCCAAGCAGAGGGTAAGTGTTGCAAACGCTACCTACCGTTAAATTTCAGCATAATACCCAATAATCCAATAATTAAATCAACATCTTAAGTAATGGATTAACGATTAAGTTAATTAAAGACTAATGAATATTTAAGTTCATTGATTGTTAATTTCAAAATCAGGTTCCCACCGTTTAGGTCTCGACTTAATTATCCATAAAATAGCGCAATTATTAACAAAGTTTTTGTTAAATAGGATTAACGAAGTTTAATATTTGATTTACGCCCTATTATGGTTACAACCAGTGAGTTGTAAGTTGTAACACAGGTTTTACTCGTACAAACCTACTTCAGGGACTAGGCTCTCACAATATAACGGGTGTACTTAGAACTTAGTTACTAAGCCAACATTGTAAGAGAGAATAAATTAATTGTATTATATTATATTGTAAGAGAGAATAAATTAATTGTATTAACTATAATTTTCGTAGATTCGCCATTTATGTAATTAGTCTTAGCTAACCGTAAGGGAAGAAGCGAGCCATACCCAATACAAGTGTCTATGACAACTTACTGGGTAGACTCGGCCAGCCACTCAATGTAACACAGACTATTGAAATAAAGGATTTTTTTTTATAGTGTAACTACTACGTATAGAGACATTCTCCTTCACCACATCAAAAGCAATGTGGTGAAGAAGAATCTTACCATTTCTTTCTCGCCTGCAGGCTCTCGCACAGCACTATTTCCCTCTAACGCAACAAGTGCGGCGCAGTCTTTTTTTGTGTGATAGGGGGTTGTCGGACATACGGATCACCTGATGGTAAGCGATTGCCGCCACCATTGGAGTCACAGGTGCGCTGCCATTTTTTTACCCCCTTTCCACCTGATTGGGCCTCCTGTACCTTCACTCACTCGGCGAAACACAACGCAGGCACTGCTTCACGCCAATCTTCTGTGAGGCCGTGGTATCACTCCAAGCGAGCCGGCCCATTCATTCTGAAGTATAACTCTCCCACGGTAAAAAAATATTAGTGTTGGGCTGTGTCTCCGTCTCTTCTCTATAAATATTCACCTCAATGATTACTACGTAGAATTACACGATCCCACACACTGCCATATCGAATCATGCGCTATTAGATTCATACATTAAGGGGCTATACGAATGAAACTAGCACCGCCAATCTATTTACACTGATTGTGGCGAAAATACGATATTTAAAAAAAATCAAAACATTACAGACTTAGATAAAAGTAAATTGTAGCGCGCCATCATTTAAAACTGACTCCCCGCACCTACCGCCGAGGGCGCGAGCGTCGATTACCCGCTCGGTTTCGCGAGTAAGCCGCAGCGACGCGAGCGCCAGACAGTCCGCCATCGCAGAGTCGCAAGGAACGGCGTCGATATTTTGTTTATAAACATCCCGTGTAATTGTCGGGTCATCATTTTGTTGAAATAGTGCAAGTAAATGATATCCGTCTGTTAAAAGTGTCTCACTGTTTTTCACCACCACCAACCCGGTAGGTTTGCGTGCCGTCCAAACGCGCAAACTTACAAAATTGAATTTTTCAAGGTGCAATACAATATTATAAATCACGCGACAAGTAACAATAACGTCAATTATTGCTAAAAGTGGCCGTTTTTAGCAATAATTAACATTATTGGTACTTGTTGCGGGTAAGAAATGTTGTATTGCATCTTGAAATATCAAATTTACTTGGATCTGAGTCTGTAATGTTTTATTTTCTTCAAAAACATCATATTTTGGTCACATTCAGTGTAAATAGGTTGGCGGCGCTAGTTTCGTTCGTATAGCCCCTTAACACAGCTAATACTTGATATTGGTACCTACCTATTTATATTAACCTTTGACACCTTTGACACTGGCGACAAAATGTACCTATATACAAACGCGTTCTAATCACACTGTCATAAGCTCGTTCACGTGAACGCGTATCATTGATATTATTCGATTGAAATATCCGGTATCGGTTCTTGGAATTAGAGCTTACAGGTTGATAGTAGAAACACAGTATAACGGAGAACGGAGAAGATTCTCAGAAATTTGAATAGGTTAGAACGGTTTCAAGTAGATCGTGTTTCACTAATTGGTAGTCCACCATTGAGAAACTAATTGCAATATGCTATTGCTAGTTAATAGAAAAATCAATACCCTACTAGGTATCGTAACTATAGAGTCCATCGATAATATTGCAACAAGTGTCAATAGTATCGCTATAGATCATCGTATGATATCGATGTATCTTTATGTGATGTATGATTATATCAATATGATGATCCATTTAATACAATTACAACAATGAATTGAGACAACATCACGTTCGTTGTCCTGGACCTAAACTAAGGCTTTCCCTTGTGCTATGGAAACAAGAAGCAACGAAGTAACTACCAAAGCAGGCGCTGCTTCACGCTGGATTTCTGTGAAGCCAAGGTTATGTTTATCTCAATCGCTTCACACACAACTCTTGTGTGGTAATGATGGTCAGTGGAGAGGATTTTTGGCCATGAAACTCTACCCAATAACCAACACCAATTTCCAGCAGATTTTCTGCTCACGCCAGCTTTGATACTCTGCCTGTTTTTTGCACTACAAAGTGGCAACAGTTCTGTTAAGTATAGTCTGCGGCATGAACAATAGCGATGATCTTAAGTGTGTAGAAACCAACTTTAGTAGAAAGTCTTATTTTTTACAAGTGCGCAAACTAACGGTCATCGCTATTCTTTCATGCCGCTAGCTATATACCTAGTAGCTTAGAAACTCTTCATCATCCAAATTCTAATGGCATGATAAGCCACTTAAGGGACCCGTTACTTTGATAGTAGGTCCTAACTACGTCAGAAACCCTAGAATAGAATACGAGCATAAGTGATTTAATTCTTAGGTTCACCAGGCCTCAAGGAGAAGCACTAACATGTATTTTTAAATACTAAATAAAAAAGAATATAAACTGTCCTTTAATGAGATAAAGCAATGTATAAAAAATCTATTCATAGTTAAAATAAAAATGTAAAAAAAATTAAATTCATCAAGCTATTACTTAAATTTAATCAAATTAAACGACTCTGTTCCAATAATTGTACACCAAAAGAATCCTGAAAATTAGCGGTAACTCGGATTGATGTCTGAAGTTCACATTTTGTGCTCACGAGTAACAAGGCCCACAGCTAAGCGGTACCAAACTTACTTTATTGTTAACTTCATGCCGCACTTCGGAGCTTGCAAGTTTTAGCCGGAGGTTTGCTCATCTGTTGCGGGTGTGTAACTAGCTTGTAAATGCAAGATTTACTCGCAACTAATCAAACATTTTCCCTCGGGTAGGAAAGCTACTGCGGGTAATCACTCCATCTTCTATATTCTTCTATACTATTAATCTTTAATAAAGAGATAAACTACATAGACATCGGCAAACCTTATATACAAACCGAAAAGGCGAAACACAAGCGCGTTGCAATCGACACCCATCGCCATCTATTGGCAGGCAGTGAAATTACTGTTCCGAAACGAAGTGAGAGCTAAATCTGGCCTTTACAAGCTTTAACAGAAGAACTAGACCAACTACATCATGGTTACACGTTTTAGAAATAATCACGATGTTCCCTCACTGCCGAGCTAATGGTAGAAATACGCACACCAATGTTTCCAATCGTTATCATCAGTTTATAAGTGAATACGCCCCACGACCTCTCGTATGGAAGGCTATTGTGTTGTTGTCTAAAAAATCCGGTATCTTAATCTCCTATGCTTGTATTTTCTCTTGCGGATCTCCAAGTATGTCAAATTGTTAACAAACAATAGTCTTGGGTTTTGGTACGAAGCCAGTTTCCTTTCCGTTTCCTACTTATTCACCCCACAAACTTTTAGCGTTGTACAATGGTAACATTCGAATAAAAATATCGATAAATGATAGTCTTTTATTTTATAAGTCACGCTTGCCAGATTCCAAATACTCGACGATACCACACGATACTTTACAGTTACAAGCATAAAAAATATTTTCAGTCAGTGCAGTAAATCTTGTATTTATCTATTGATGTATTGGGCAGGACGATGTTTGTCGAAAGCCGACAGATATATTTGGTGTATAGGTAAACATTTACATCCCTTTAACTACTCACCAGTACTAGAAACGATTCTGAACAACATTTGTTTAAGATAACTTTTGGAAATACAAATAGTAAAAATTAACCTTTTTTTATAAAGCCGGTCTCGTGACTGGTTCATTTTTATGAGCAATCGAAAGATTTTTGACGAATTCACAAAAGTATAACAAAAGTTGCTGGAAATAGGTGGTACAAGAGATAGTTAAAGGAATGTTAGAGATACACCCACTATGTAAAGATTACTGTAAGGTTTTATTTGTAGGCGTTCTTTCCTTAAGTAATGCAATGATATTTTGCGAAGTGGGCACAATTGGGCTAATTGCTATGTTTGTAAGGTTGAATTTTATTCCGGCCCACCAGCGTCTTGGTGACCTACATGTACTTCGCGTTCTTTTGCCTTCAATTTCATCTTGCCCTACAACACTTTCCACTAATGAGTCGTCTAGAAGCGTACCTATTATGTCGAAAGGAAGTGAGGATAGGTATGTCATTGGATAATTGAGAAAAAGCTGCTTGATTCGGAGTTCCAAGAAGTTGGAAGCGTTGCTTTGAAGTTGTGTCCAAGCTATACTAAGCTTTCCTCTCCAGCACAATGCTTCTGGCGCGTCTATCATATTTTTCTCAGCTCTCATTGATTTAGCCATGAAACGACACTGTGACGTCATTCTATGCAAAAAATGTTCATAAGTGTTATCAGACAAATCGATTTGCGGGCGGGCATTGGTCAACCAACGTCAACCAAAGTTGCTCGACTAGTTTGATAGTTACAATTAATCGACGGAAGTCGTTTGACTAACCAATCGATTGATCCATCAGTCAACGTTAATAGTTAGCTACCGGCACCGACTAACCAGTGCCCCTGATCGACAATCGATCGACTGCTCTGGTAACACCCCAAGAAAGGAAAACTTCCCTTTATCCAAACCCTCAGATTTATCGCCAATGTTCTTTACACTTCACTAAACCGTTCTATTTTTCTTGCTTCCGCGTATCCGCTGAATGTTCATAAGGAATTAAAAGTTTGAAACCTAATTTCGTGATATTTGCTTATCAGAGTGTGGGATTGCATCAGTAACTAACTTTAATGTTTCCCGTGTCTACTTTTAGACTTAGAATAATTTAGTGAATGGTATAGGTACTTTTTTGTCTGGGTTTTGTAGCTGAAAATCTCCAGCACACGATAACGTAACGAAATATAAATAATATCTTTGTTTGTCATATTAAAATTCGTAGTAGTTTCAATTAGACTAAGTACCTAGTTATAATTGGAAAATGAAAATCCCTTAGAATTCAAATTGCTCATATTATTACGGCCGAATTCATATTAATTTGTATTAATATGATAATTGGATCATAATTATGAATAAATTAATATGGATTACATACCATGAGTACCTAGAAAATCACGTGACAGTCCAGATAAGCAACAGTAAAGTAGCCGTATATCGCATATTAGCACGCAACAACAAGTCAAGTTCATTTTCAATACTTTTAATTCTATTTCGAACATTTGCCAGGCCATATTTGGACACACATCGGGCCGGCAGCATTCTAACGCAAAAGGTCATGTTTGGGCAAACCGATTTTTGTAGAAAGATCAGCCAAGGAATGGAACTCTTTACCCGGCGATGTATTTCCTGAACAATATAACATGGACCTCTTCAATGCAAGAGTGAATAGGCTTTTCACGGGCAAGCATAGCCCACCTTAAATCTTATCTTCACTTAACATCAGTCTGGTGTGATCGAGGTCAAATGCTTGTCTGTCGTAGAATAATAAAAAAAACACCTTATTAACAAGCAAAAACAATGACCTATTTATTTAAACTATTAAATAAAATCGAATCTGTAACACTTACTCAAAGTCTTCTTGCGTGATCGTATAGGAATGGGGAAATGTGCAGTAGGTCCCCGACATAGCCAAAATAATAAATTTTAAGTGCAGTGGGCAGGAAAGATCTCACATTGCGAAGAGAACTAACGGCTGTTGGGAAAAAAATGATGGGGAGGCCACGCAAAAGGAGTCGCAGCTATGGCAGGCCCCTCTTATGATACATGGACAACCTAGTGAAGGTCACTTCACATACCACGTAATAAAATATTGGACAAGATAAAATTTGTTGTATGAAGGGGTTTTCAAGTGAACAAAATGTTTTTCTTAAAAATATTCAAGAAATGTATTTAGTGAGAGAACAACATTTTTGGACAATATAATGATTGATGAAAAATATTTTATTTTTGTTATTTAACACATTACACTGGATTGCCATGAAATCGAGTCACCAGTCGCTTAAATTTTCACTATGGTAGGTAGGTACTGATGTGTTGAAACTACGTACGGTGGCCAGCACATCAAGTTACTACAATCTGTCAAATTTCTTCAATCGAACTTCACTTTTATGTCAAACGTGTTTGGTTCAATATCAACTGAGGAAATTTGACAGATTGTAGTAACTTGATGTGCTGGCCACTGTACATAAAGTTTTTAAAAAACTGAAACTAAATTACGCTTACCATTTGTATGAAAAAAAATATAGCTAAAATTATAGCTCTATGTCTACTGCAAAATCGGTTAAACTGTGGCATCGTAAATTATTGCAGGTTTTTCGTAAACAGTCGTCTAGTCCAGTGTAATTTAGTTTTTCATAGCGATGTTGGTAAAGTTTTTTGTTAACATCAACTCGTGTGAAAAGCAATTAATGTTATTAATGGAGTAAGTAATTATGAAATATTATTTATCTGAAAATAAATGGCTGCAAAAATACAGGTGCTATTTCATCGAGCTAACAGAAAAGAGGATTACACTTGTATATTCGTGGTAGTAAAATTTAATTATAGTTAGTAAAAAAAGTTTGGGTAGGGAATTAAATTAATATGAATTCCATATGTTTGTAAAAAGTGTGATTAAAAAGAATAAACATCGAATCCCGAAATAGAGGAGAAAGGGAGAAGGACATTTTTTTTTTTTTATGCTAAGTGAGTATGAAAATTTATTGGTTTGTGGACGGAACATCACTTATTTACCGTTTTGACACCACGTTTAACATAATTCGATAAAGAGACATCCATCATGGACAGACATAGACAGACATACGGAACCCGACATTGCACGTGGTGTGGCATATACTTACCACACATCAAAGTACACAAAACTATCAGATTTCCTCATTCCATTCTCACCTTTATGTCAAACGCGTTTGGTTCTATATCAATTGAGGAATTTGACAGATTGTGGTAACCTGATGTGTGGCTGTCTGTACTTACATGGCGAATTTATTTAAGGTCCTCTTTATCTTGCAAAAGAAGAAAGATAAAAAGTAAAGTAAAGTAAGTATCAGCCTATATACTGTCCCACTGCAGGGCAAAGGCCTCCATCATAGAAATCAAGTCATCGCTACTATGATGGGATTAGGTTTAATCACCACGCTTGCCTAATGCGGATTGGTGATCACAAACCCGAGCTATGTTCGAAAAATTCGAAACATACTTTTGCTCGACCCGGGAATCGAACCCGGGACCCCGAGATCACGGCCCGGTACTTAAACCACTAAAAGATAAAGATAAAAAGATTAACCTTAAAAAAATGCAAAAATCTGTTTGCCTTTTATAAGAAATTTTGTGTGATAAAGTTTTTATAAATAAATAAATCTGTAAAAGTACGTTTTGATTTATTCGAACATTGGGTTTGTGATCACCTATCCGCATTAAGCAAGGTCTAATCCCATCATAGTACCGATGACTTGATTTTAATGATGGAACCTTTTCCCTGCATATACTTAACAATATAAAAATAAAGTTCCTTTAACTTGATCCCTATATTACGATATTACAGACTCTCAGGTTGTACATTTCATAACACAAGTGCATTTGTAGTTACTCCGTAGAGAGTAAAAGCTTTTGACTGTGTATTCGAAGAGATAATAAAAATGCTACCCATTCTGCGGAGGCACGTACCAGAACCCGATTTTGCTATTACGCAAAGAGTCTCAAGGAACCCGAGACATAGCTATGTAAAGCGATATTCTATTGTACCTAAGGATTATCAAGTAAATATAATGTTATATGCAGTTCTATACATTTGTATTATTGCATTATTACCATACAAAGACATGCATCAATGTCTATTGTGTCTATAGATAAAACAAAAATATTGATACTTATCTATACTTCTATACTAATATAATAAAGCTGAAGAGTTTGTTTGTTTGTTTGTTTGTTTGAACGCGCTAATCTCCAAAACTACTGGTGCGATTTGAATAATTTTTTTTTTGTTGGATAGTCCATTTATCGAGGAAGGCTATAGGCTAAATAACATTACGCTATGACCAATAGGAGCAAGACAGAGCGGTAAATGGTAAAAAAAACGGGGAAAATTATTCATTTTTGAAGGCTTCTTTGCGTGCGCTGCGAAAACGGTTCAAGATACACAAAAATATGTATCAAAGAATTATTCCTCTATACATGATCTAAAAAAAAGTCCGCGACGGCATATGTCTATCTTTTAAGGTTTAGTCACAATGACCGTTTTTATGGTACCAAATTTGGTCGAAATAATTTGTTTAAGTTGTATCAACATAATACATATTAAGGGGGTTGTAAGGGGTTAAAAGGGGGGTAAAAAGTTACTTTCCACGCGGACGAAGTCGCGGGCGGCCGCTAGTTATGAATATTACGGTAGAAGTTTTTGTTTTATGTAACAGGTGGCAAACGATCAAATGAATTATCTGATATTACACTATTGCCACCCATTCCACACCCAAGACGGCTGCAATGCTGTAAATATTTTTACCTGAGGTCCATCTACAAGGTGATTGGTTATTTTTGAAGTGAGATGTCAAAATATCACTAAACAACCATTGACGTTGAAGTTGGTCCTCCGTCTAACAATACGTAATCTAGTGGATTTCTCACTTTGAGATGCCATGCCATTTGACATGCCCACTTTGAGATGCCAACAAGAAATTTTGTGTAAAATATTCCATCAGCTATGAGGGCTAATCCAAACTAAGGTAAATAGCGGTACGGCAAAGGAGTAGGTACGTGTACCTATATTTCAGATAAATTCTGATCTAGATTAATTGGATAGTAGAAAATCGTTGACAGTTAAGTTTTTGTTGAGAATACATTTCGGAAAACCGATAAGTTAATAATTGGGCCAGCCTTTGTTTTGGGCTATCAATATCAAATTACTGTCCTTTGTTTCACGAAAATAATCTGCATCAAATTACTGATAAATGTTATTCTTCATTAACTTTACAACTTACTGAAGGGTTGCGGATTATTCCGAAGTAACCTTTAAATTAAATATTTATTTACGAGACAAAACAATGTCGTAGGATAGGATGTTTTTAAATTATTGCATTGTATTAGAACTATAATTATAACGTCATCCTACCAACAGATCTTTTCACATCAAGCAGTAAGTAGTAACATAATTTTATGTGCTCAAAAATTAACGTGCGTCAAGTGCTATCGCTGGCGAGATGTAGTAAACGCGGACCTGCAAGAATTGGAAGCAGGAGATTGGTGAAAAGCTGCACAAGACCGAGAAAAATGGTGACATCTCATATAGGCCTAGACTCATTTTGGGTCGTTAAGCCATCGGTATAAGTATGTAAATATGTAATTGCTGTCTATAATAATAGGCGGCATTTTAAGGTGACTAGAGACCTTAAATGGCTACCTTTTATTTGAAATCTTACTTACTCAACATGTTCACAGTAGGTACTTACATTAAGACGGCTACGAGCGAACAACCTTATAAGTCGAAGCGATGGGGTAGTTTGTTGCGAGTTCCCACTTAACATGCACGATAGCGGTTTGCTCGCGCTCCTGTTGCGAAGTGAAATCGCTAATTTTGTGGATTATTTAACAAACTTGTTAAACATTATACATGCAAACAATTGCTTCAGTTAGCGCCTAACATAATGTTAGCTGTATAAGAGAAAATTTAACTTTGTAACGATGTCTGTGGGATAGCCACGCTTCAGCATGAAGAGTCCGGCTAGACCGGAGTGCTACCACGCCCTCACAGAAGACCAGTGTGAAGCAACGCTTGCGCTGTGTTTTGCCGAGTGAGTGCATTATTTCTATAAAATTTGCAACAAAATCGTAAAATAGGTATAGTTCGAAAAGTAAAATTAAGTATCAACCTATTTTACTGTACCACAGCAGCACAAAGTTCGCCATCATAGAAATAAATCAAAACCACAGCAGAACAAAGTTCTCCAAGTCATCTCTACTATGGTGGGATTAGGCTTAATCACCACGCTTGCCCAGTGCGGATTGATGATCAGGATCACAAACCTGAGCTATGTTCGAAAAATGTTAAACATATTTTTGCTGGACCCAATATGGTCCAAAAAGTATTTCTATAACCGGCGTATTTTGAAGTATCGGCGGAATATATTTGAATTTGAGAACTGCCACGAAAGTTATATCTAAAACAATGACAGACGAAAATGCCTTTTAGTAGCTTTTTGTTTCGTCCTTTATCTCAAGGTTGATTGCTGAACCCACTCCATATTATACCTATTTGACTGACTTTTATATGTCCTGCTTAAACATCTCTTACTTGTATAAACACTACGACAAATACTTGACTTCCGAACCGAGCGCTCATCCTCCGTAAACATGGTGGCAAATATTGGCGTCACCTTTCTATACGATCCAATATTATTTCTCATGATTGACATGACAGAAAATATTTTCGGAACAATCATATAAATAAAAAAACAAACTCACCAAAATTACCCGTTGATTTATAAAATTAGGCACTATTAGGAAATTAGGTACTTAATTATCATCATCATCAGCAACCCACACTCGTCCACTGCTGGACATATGTCTCTCCTAATGCATGCCACCGCTCCCGATTTTCGGCCACTCTCATCCAGCCCACACCAGCCAGCCTTCGAATGTCATCGTCCCATCTTGTCGCAGGGCTTCCAACACTACGCTTACCGAAGTCGCGGTCTCCACTCAATGACTTTACGGCTCCAACGGTTGTCAGTTCTGCGGCTCTTTAACTTAATCATGCTTAACTATAATAGCTTGGTGCTTCAAAACAAAAGCATTCTTTTGAAACCCTGATTTTACACACAAAATACAGTTATTTTTATGTGTCGCAAAACTTATTTCTTGCTTTTAGTTTCGAAAATTGAATTTGGCTTTAGATTCAAATCACAACTAGACGTGGACCCGAGAGTAAAATCTTTCTACCCAGAAAATGTGGATCATAAATTTTAAAAAAGTACAAAATACAGCGTCTAGAGGGGAAATAACTTTAACTATGGGCACAATAAAGCCCCTCCCAGGCCGCGACGCGGAAGCCCCAGAGTGCAAGTGTAGAACATTTAGAGCGAAATTGCGCCGCTCTCGGAACGTGACTCGGCTGGGTGCAGTTCCATTTGGAACAAGCTTATTTTTGTTCGACTTCTTGAGATGTAAGTTTTTTGCTATACTGTCTTCTATGCTATTAATAAAGAGATAAACTCTATAGATATTCGACATACCTTATTACAATCCGAAAAGGCGAAACACTAGCGCGATGCAATCGACACCCAGTGCCATCTATTGGTGGACAGTGGAACTATGTCCGTAAGATATTATTTTGTAATGTTAGAAATATAGGTACCGTGAAATAAGCATAGGAGAATCGAGCATCATCGCTATGAATGGGCGGATCGGTCGGAATGATACACAGGTACTTTCGTTTTTGATTTTGTTGGTGCCTGAGTATGGTTTCGATTTTGGAACGTGACTCAGCTGGGTGTAGTTTGGAACAAGCTTGTTTTCGTTCGCCTTCTTGAGAAGTTGTGATAGAAGTTTTTAGTGATTTTGCATGATATAGATTTTTCTGCGGTTAATATTTAAAAAAATAAGAGTTTTATGCTTGGTTTCTATTGGTACTTGTTAAGTTTTTTTATAGTATAATATAGGAAGGCAAACGAGCAAGCGGGTCACGTGATGATGATGATCTGAGTGTTACGCGAGAATTCATATTTTTAAGGTACTATATAATAATAGCGAAATCGTAATCTTTGCTAATGACCATGTGGATTGGTTATATGTACTCCAAAATTTTAACAAAGCCATCCAGATACCTATCTACTACACAAACTTTCTCGCAGCACACAGGTATTGAAAAGGATTATCTCTGAATGGAGGGCATCTAAAATTTTCCCCATTTACCCTATGAATGGAAGGTATATACCATTATATCATACAGTATGTAACGTTATTTATCAGCTAACGTGAAAAGAGCCCGCAAAGTCTGGACACATTGTTAACGCCATCCTGTCATAATTCACAATATCTGCAACGTGTGAAAAATTCGCTCTTCCTATTTCACTGGCCTAAAAAACTTTTTTAGGTTAAATACAGCCGTATAAGACCATTTGACATCCAAAGTCAGTGTAAAAGAATCCGATCACGCACTTTTAGATTTTTAAATAGCAATGATATTGTATTGAACAGGTGCCCTTATATTTTTTTTTGCATTTACACTCATCAAGTTTTATCTTTTTTAAGTTTATTTAAGTAACTAGTGGCCCGCCCTCACTTCGCTTCGGGACCGTAATTCAGAAATAAACTAATAGATGGCGCTGTGCTCAATTATATCGCGCAAGCGTTTCGTGTTTTCGGTTTACGTATAAGCCTTGTCGTTGTCTGTAGAAGTTATCTCTTTATAAATAGTATAGAAGATAATAATGAACGTATAAGTTCTATTTAAATTCTATCTCATCAGCTTATCTCATTTCGAGGCATATTAATACATGCTAGTTTAAACTTAAAGACGTCGAGTGAGTGAGGGTACCGGAGGACGATTTCATTGGGAGAAAGGGTGTTAAATGTTGGCAGCGCACTTGTGACTCTTCCGGTGTAGCGTGTCTATAGGCAGTCGCAAATAACGCAAACGGCAGTCAACTATCAGCACTTCCTGAATCATATTTAAAAGTGTGCCCCGGGCTCAGAAGCGACAACTTTGGACGCAACCAGGAATCACATGCTGAAATAAGATATTTTTTGATAACATTCATTTTACTTGTAAAACATAAAAGTAAACACTTAAATAATGATACTAACAGGACGTGTTAAAACTTGTTTTTCGGTCGAACACACATGGAAATGAAACTATTATGAAATTTCCAACGGAAAACACCTGGTTCCCTGCCATTCCGCATGGATGTAGATAAATTGCTTGAATATCGTTGTTCGTTGTTTGTTCGTTCACGGCTTTGTTTGTGATTGTCAGTAAAATATCATATAAGGCTATCGTTTAGGGACGTGGAAAATAAAGTGACAAAATATTGTCAAATAAATAGAATATAAATTCACACGATAACTCATACATTGATCTGACTCCGTACGTACCAAGTAGCTTTGGGACTTGTATTAAGATATCAAACAACAGAGGAATCACAATATAATACCTAAATAGGTACATATATAACTTACATCCAGACACTGAACAAATACAGGTACTTATTCATCACACAAATGTTTATCCAGGATGGGGATTTAACCCATGAGGCAGCGTCACTAACCTACCAAATGCGCCATCCGGCCGATCATCAAATACTAGCACTCGATTGGAGTTGTAAGTTTCCATGACAGATGAACACACACATTATACATTTTTTTGTGTCTGTGCAGCAAAGAATCCTAACCTATGTATCTATCTCCTTCCGATCGCTAGCTTTGATTTTAAACCAGTTCCATTTTCCGGAAAATTCGATGATGCAGTTTTAGTAACAAGCTTTTTTAGCAGACTCGGTTTTAAAGCGGAAAGCGGTAAACCTACTTAATTAGAAAAACTTTTGGTTTACTTTTTCCGTCCCTAGTATAATTCAATTTATTTCAATTTGCCCGGCTTATCCAACTTACTCTTTTAATTGCAAAGCTAACATCATTATGAATATGATCATAGATTGAAAAATAACGTGATAACTAAAAAAAAACATTTGAAAACCCGCGACACAAATTTAAAAAGTATGAAACAAGTTGAAAAATAAAAAATCGGTAAAAAAACCTTTTAAGTTAAACGGTTTTATCTTATGTGCACTGAAAACTAGAAAATAATAATAACAGTTAGGTATTCTGAACTTCTAGTACAGAAATATTTTATTACTGGGCAGAATAGCTTTTAGGCATATTAGACTAAAATAAAAACGTGGGGCCCATTAACTATTGCTGTTATACTTTCTTCTATATCACTACTATGATGGGATTAGGCTTAATCACCACGCTTGCCTTATTGGTGATCACAAACCCGAGCTATGTTCGAAAAATTCGAAACAAACTTTTGATCGACCCGGGAATCGAACCCGTTAATGCTTAAATAATCGAATCGATTGTTTAAGTATTGTATTCCTTTTAACACTTTGAAATCGGACAAAAAATCCGTTGTTAATATGTAACGATTTAAAAGCTTTACGGATTCAGGAGCTTATTTGTGAGATAATGTATTACTTATTATTTTATGTCGGAGCTTTAGTGAATTATTTTTGATGAATTTCACGGCGCTGCATAGCGAAAACTATTATACCCACTTGTAATAGAAAATCTACAAGAGCGTCTCATAGTATTTTCTAGAATTCGATTTAATTTCTTTACTTACAGAGTTGAAGACTGGATAAAGTTAAATCAGCAACGTCGAAGCTTTAAAAGGATTTTTCTTCGCCATGTAACAAGAGATCTGTCACAAAACCGACTGCAATCATAACTATGCCTTTGGTTAAGGTATCTGAGAAATGAGCAAGCTTGGTCGGTTATTGTGAAGTATTTGTTTTAGATCTTTCTAAGACAATTCGAGTTTTATCGTAAGTATTCGTCTAGCTAGACGTATTTTTTTTATGTGATAGGATAGCAAACGAGCAGGCGGATCACCTGATGGTAAGCAATTGCCGCCGCCTATGGACACTTGCAACACCAGTGGAGTTACACGTGCGCTGCCAATCCTTTATCCCTTCCCTCTCCCGGGTTGGGCCTCCGGTACCCTCACTCACTCGGCGAAACACAGCACAGGGGCTGCTTCACGCCGGTTTTCTGTGTCTAAAATCTGTTTTATGACTCTTTTAGTCCCAAGCAAGTTGTTCACGATACAATTGAGCGATTCTTATTCATTGCGGCTTTTCACCGCACCAAATTTATACACTAAAAGCCATAAAATACTAATTTAAAACCTTTGAATTCCATCAGCCGGTTTAATTTGTTGTATATGTGTATGTTAGTAATGGGAATATCATCATCATCATGATAACATGAAGAGTATGAGAAAATGCAAATTCAAACTTAATTACCAATCTTTGTCATCGAGAGCACAGATCTAGAAAAGTAGTTTTATCCTAATGAGGCTTAACCTCGTTCCAACACTAAGAGATATTATTATTGATTGCTTCATCCATTACAATTAAAAAGGGGCACGAAGTCATCTATGTAACCTACTTTTCCCGCACTCTGACTCCAATATTAGCACCACGTCATAGCATAAATAGCTGTCAAATGTTCAAAACTTGTTGTTTAAGTATTTATGCTATCAAACTCAGTGAACATTCCCTACAAAATGGCTCCGAATTCCTCTCACATTAATATGGTACATTGACATCCCCACACATTTAATAACATTTGTATTCCCAGTGTAGCTGTGTTACATCACTCTCTAATATACATTCGCCAGCGGCAAAGAATAACAAGTAGCCTAATTCACTTTGTTGCTCAATGCATACTCATTATGTACGACATACTCGACAGAGAGTAAATAATATAACAAATCAAAGGTAAGAAGAACGCTCTGTAATCAGGCCTAAAGTCACGCTCTCTTCGCTTGCGGGCTATGGGGTTAGCATAATTTAATATTTTTAATTTAAACATGACTTATATACAAAGGGCTCCGACAAAATTTTACATTAACGAATGTACAAAGGATTATGTTAAAAGATTCTGTGTTAAAATATTAAAATGTTAATGGGACAAAAAAAATGTTCTGTGTGTTCGTAGAATGTTAATGGGAAAACTTCTCAAAACCTCCTAATATCTTCTAGAGTATTGTTCTTTACTTGACTCGTAAGTTAGTAATTTGCTGATGCAGTGCACCTAGCACTGCATCAGCAAATAAAAACGGGTAGACTGAAGAATGTACGGAATTATCAGCAAAATTTTCGGAGACAGAGAATAACAGAACCGGATAAAGAGAAGAATGTACGGGATTTTGATTAAAAAGTAATCAGCGATGATTGCAATTTTTATAAGAAAGATAATTAAAATAAAGCAATTTTGATTAAATGATGCTGTTCGATTAAACGCATGCCCGCACCGCGTCTATTTGTGAGTAAATAAAGTTTGTAAAGTTTAATTTATTTACTTACAAATAATATCAAAAATCTAAAAGCACGCGTTCTCTTCTTTTTATCTTATTCTTCTTTTTTGTACCTAACACCAATCGTTTTTCAAGGGCTTTACTCTGTCTATTGTTTACTCACGATATATTCGCTCAGCGGTTACCAAAAAGGCCGACGCATCGATTTCCATAAAAACCCACCTCGAGTACTCCCCATGCCCAGCTGTGGGGATTTAAAAAAGTCTCACGATCCCGCGTAAACAAATGAGATGGTAATGACGACAGTATTCCGTTCAGCGGAGAGGGAATACTCGATATTCTAATGCCGGGTAATAAAAGTCTCGTATTAGCATCGGAAACGCTCGGCCAGGAAGGCTTGCTAGTAACAAACAGTGGGAATTAAAATGTTTGAAAATTACTTTGCTAATATCTGTTGTTTAAAAGCTATCAACGGGGACGCGCTATTCCTGATAACGTTAAAGGCCATTTTAGAACTCACTTAGATTATGATCCAGGATTTGGTAAAGCTGATGATGACAAAGACAAAGAAACTCGGAGAACTGGACAGTGATACACATTCAGAATCTTATTTCAACAACTAAATACTTAGTATCTAAAGATAAGATTTCTCAATTCGAAATATGACTTACGATGTTTTCCCTACCAAACGAAATGTTGGTGGTAAAAAGAGGTTTGAGAAATCCAGGTGGCTTATAACGAAGACGTCCCGTAACGAATGAGAATATACCTGTCACATTCAGATAAAAGCGCGCACAGCGCGTGTGAAAGAGAGGGGAACTCCGATTTGGTCGTAACGTCCACTTCAAATTAGACCCTCAGGTTTTGCATGCTCGGATTAGAAACTGTGACATCCCGTGTCGGAAGTGGACCTCTATGTTATCCACTGAGCTACCATTGCTTGAACATTCACTGGTAGCTATATCAAATGTTTCGTTTGAGTGAATGGTTTCATAATAAAAGTTGGTGGAAAATGTACGGGTAGTTAAATGATATAATTATTTTTTTAAAATTTTATACTTTAATAATGGACTTGCCCATGAAACTTTGAATGCTCACAAAACCACTAGTCGTTATATTTTTAACTGAAAATGTTGGCCATTGGTTCTTACCAATATTGATAGAGTAACAATATTTTTTACTATATCGAGATTAGTCAAATACCCAATTTCGTTCTTTTTGGCAAAGGAGGTTGGTAGTGACCCTGCCTCATACGCCAAAGGTTGTGGCTTCGATCCCCACCCTGCACAAACATCCGTGTCATGAGCACTTGTTTGTTCAGTGTCTGTGTGTAATATATGTATTTAAGTATTATATTTGTGTTTCCTCTTCGGGTCTGATATCACACACGTGCTTTAGCTACTTAGTACGGAGTCAATGTATGAGTTGTTGTGCGAAATTATTATTTATTTATTTATCAAAGTCCTGTTGTTGCATCAAGCTGTTATTTAATAAAATCTATTGTACACGACAGGCGAAACAGGTCAGATTGAAATGAAACCGGAACCTGACGTGCATTAAAATAATTATTACGTGCACGTACATTTTAAAATATTAATGCAACTCGATGATTACATTGAAAAATTATGAGTGTAATTTTGATGGAATTTAATGTGTGAAATTTTAACATAGGTTAAACGTTGTCATTTCTGCCGCTCCAAAAAGTACAATGATTTATTCACATAAATGTCACCATGGCTGAAACTATTCAAATTATTAAAAAACACATTTTTGGCCTATTAAAAGATCAATCATCTAGATAGAAAACAATGTGTGTAAGATTTATAACTGTAAAATTGAAAATTTATAAAACCCCCGACAAGTAGGTACCATTCTATAACTCATCGTCGTTTGACCGGTCAAGCATTGGCCTATAGATTTTAATAAATAAAAAAAAGCTGTCATAATGTCTGTGTTACTGTAAAAGCTCGAACTATAATAAATCTTAAGATTTAAGTAAAAAAACTCGTCCGAGAATTTCATGATTTTTCGGCCGGTTACTGTCTTTACCTAACCTAACCAATATCTTTTCGTTTAGTAGAGTTTAGTCAGTATCATCATCACAAAATTATTGGTTAGGTTAGAACAGTGACTGGCCAAAAAATCTTGAAATTTCTTATTTTCAGAATTACTTACATTTGTCTTAAATCTCAAGATTTACCGTAGTTCGAGCTTTTACAGTAACACTGTCAGAGCTTCACCAACATAACCCAGCAAATTTTCAATGTTGCTGTAAAGATTAGGTAATCTGGAGTTCTTTGCACAAAATCCTGAATAGCGTCTAAAACTTTATGGCCCCGTATCTAGAGCATCATAGCTCATGCACCAGACTATTACATACCGAGCTGTGAGCTTTATTTTGTAACGTTCCTTATCGGTACCGTCGCGGGGGTTATAAAATTTAAAGGAATCACTAGTCTACGTCACTACCGCATCTTAAGTGTTTATAAGCACATTTTGAATAGATGAAAGAAGATAAATCTTCTTTTATTGCAGCAAACAATTACTGAGCTGCAGCCATTCTGTATCGCTGCGGCACACATGAGCTTGGTTATGTTCTCTAATTCACTTTATTGATTGGTTATTTTGTTGTACTACATATAAACATTTCTCTCTTGTATGTATTTTAAGATTGTATGCATGTGTATCTTTCGATGCAAATAAATTTATTATCTATCTATATATCAAAGTTAACTACGAGTACTCTTACAATTCTCGGTTTTTAGGCGGGGCGTGAAACGGCATCTCAGCAGGCCTTCTGAGTGAGGATAGCAGACTCAATAGGTAGGTACTTTGTTTGTTATTTTGTGCCTGTCAACCTCATATTATGTGGATCTCACGGCCGATTACCTTTAGGCGGAGTGAAGTTATCGTGATTGTCCTCAATATTAAAAAAAATGTGCTAATCCTACTACTATTATAAAGGCGAAAGTTTGTAAGTATGGATGTATGGATGTTTGTTACTCTTTCACGTAAAAACTACCGAATGGATTTGAATGAAACTTTACAAATATAGTATATATCAGAATAACACATAGTTTACAATTTATAAAAATATATTGTGTGGATTGTCCAAAATATGACGATAAGTGTCAATAATTAACTCCACAGGCGTACGAAGTCGCGGGCGGGCCGCTAGTAAATGATGAAACACAAAATGACAATCTATGGGAATTTTACGTTCAATTATATCAATTGATTTGTAATTCCTCTAAAGCGAATTGATGCAAGTTATGTCCGGAATTGTAATAAGAGTAAATATTTCAGTATAGTGAAATGTAGTTTTCCGATTTTTGAGGCAGTTTTCAGTTGCATTGAGCCTTAATTATTCAATTAATCCGTTGTGATTTGTAGGTAGGTAATTGCATTATTTCGAGTAATGAATAATTGCAAATTAAATATAATAATCTGGCCATGGAAGTAGTTGCCAAAAAAAATACCAAATTCGAATCTCTCTTAAATTTATTTTTGAAATTACATGATTGTCTTTTAAATAAAAATAAATAAATAAAATTCATTTATTTCAGGCTCAGGACCCCTATAATATACATTACACATACAATGTAAATTGTCAGATAATAATAATAATAAAACATGTAGGTAGTTATAACATTAATACACACGCATTTGTAAACAAGCTATGAATACGTATCATATGTGAACAATACATTAATACATTAAATTGAATTACATTATTTTCGTTCATAATTAATTTCAACGTAAGTAATTAGTTTTAAATTTGATGTGGCGGGAGTGTTATTTTATTTTAACAAATAACGAGTAGGTGACAGTACTTTCAAATAAGCGTATTTTTCTGCTCGTATACGGTAGTTTCCGCATACGAGCATACACTCTCGCTAAAAACGTGCTTCAAAAAACTAGGCGCGTATACAAGCATCTTTTGTTTCCATAGCGTTTATCTCTTTATGTTCTACGTTTCTACAAGCTTATAAGCGCATCAACGCTCGTACGACTGCCAAAACGCGCTTACACACGCATAAAAATAAACGAAAAACGACTGTATGTCACCACGTTCGGTATAATAATGCTATGAATTACGATAATCTTTGACCGTACCAAATGAAACTGTAATGTGACTTTCTGTGACAGCAAACTATCTGGTTTAGTCCCTATTCTGCTTGTCTGCCACCAATCAAATTGGCGTTAAGCTTACTAGTAAGTATCAGTTACTAAGTATATATTTTCTTAATAAAAATAAAAAAAAAACATTTTCTAGTAAGAAAGAAAATTTTCCGTATAAGGTTTGCTATTGTTTTATTGCTTTAATAGGAAAGCAATCAGGGAGCTTAAAATGCGTATAATGAGCTAGTTCATTGTTCAGAACGATGCCGATTCGACGTTATTTTCAGTAAGTATCAATACGGAAAACTTCTAAAGTAGGTATAAGGCATAAAATACATCACGAATATTGAAACTCTTTTGAACTACCATAACCATAGCACGGCGTTCCGAGTAATGCGATGAACAATGGCAGTTAATGAAATATTTTGTAGATTTAAAGACATACCTCAAAACAGGCCGTCCTCACTCTATTTTAAGTATATATTAGCTTTGCCAATAGTGCTAAAATGTTGACCAAAAGATGGCGGTGGTTGTCGATTACATTGCGCAAGTGTTTCGACCTTTCGGGTTCTCTTAAAAAAAGTTCAGATGAAGATATTAGCGTACCTATCTATATGAAAAAAATCAGCAAAGAGCCAATCAGGCTCACTCACGGACAGTTCCGTACTCATCGTAAGTACTCGTATATAAGTGTAAATATTCAACAGACTACTTAGGAGTGTCAACATTCTATCACTGGTTTTCGGAATGTACATAGTTTCTTGCCCCGAAAACACCAGAAAGTAACTCAGCAGTTACTCTTTTTAAAAATAGTAGGTTACTAAAAACAACAAATTATTTTGACCCTGTTTTTGTTGATGAACACATGTTTTTATTTGGCCTGATATTTTCACCTTTGTTTCATTTTATTTTGATTTCCTCAGTCCATGAATGTCCAGTAAAATATAAAACGTGTGACTAAGGACGCTGCATTTGGAGTTGCACCTTGCCTTATATTTTTCTGTCTATTTCAATTTAAAAGACATACTCCAAAGGCCGTGTCGTCCCTATTAATTAGAGGAAAATATTCTTGAGATCAACTCTTAGGTGTTTTCAGAACTGTAATTTTTAGTCTTTATTTTTTTTTTTCTATAAAAAACTATATTGGGCCTTTGCTCTACCAACATTTTTATAGGTGCGCGGTAAGCGCATCTTGCCCGTTTTTTTATATGTATCAAAACACGTTGTACGAGTTACGTCGTACAATGCAACGCAGCATCGACCTACATCCAGCACGCTGACCAATGGACCACCTTTAAGTACCGGTCGGCTCTCTAAACCAACGACACACTAGTAAATTCCTTTATAATTATGTATCAGCAAAATAACACCTCGTCGTTTTGTGTCGTGGGTTAAAAACCCATGTCAAAGTCAAAACTCAAAATATTATTTATTTGCTTCGACTTGTACACAGCACTTTCGTCATTTAGATAATGTATAATTTGAATGTAATTAAATATATATCTTGATACATAAGATAATATAAAAAATATATAATAATCCGGAATCGGAAAGTTGATTCTGACGAGAAGATCCAAATTAATCGCCAAATTTTTTATACAGTGTTTTCCTCATATCACTTCTTACAGTCCAATACTAAAAATGAAGAAAATTGTTAGAAAGCTAAGAATGAGGTTAACCGGAGCAGACCAGTCCCCAGACTAGAGGCATACCTACCTACATGTGGTTATCATTAGAAAACTCATGAGTTTCTAAATACCCGTTTACATTTAATCAACATTTTTTATTCTGTGAAGGTATCGTTATTAGCAAATATTGCGTACAATTTAACGAAATGTATACCTACTTTCCATGTGATTCAAATGGAGAAGGCGTATTATTGAGGTATTTACATTTAAACGGTCCTTTAGGCAAGGGTACGAAGCGCTTCTATCTCGAGTTATGTTGGAGTTTTATTCAACAACTTTTGTATTTTAGTATTTTCCAATAAATTATTATCTACAGCATTTCGTGTTTCGCTTTTTATTTGCGGCTAAGTCTTGTAGGTAGGTATAATAATAACTTATTCATCCATTTCACATTCATAGGTGGCAAACGATCAAATGAATTATCTGATACTAGCGGCCGCCCGCGACTTCGTCCGCGTGGAAAAGTAACTTTTTATCCCACTTTTAACCCCTTACAACCCCTTTTTCGCAATAAAAAGTAGCCTATGTCCTTTCTCAGGGTCTAGACCATCTGTATACCAAATTTCATATAAATCCGTTCTGTAGTTTTAGCGTGAAAGAGTAACAGACAGACAGACAGACAGACAGAGTTACTTTCGCATTTATAATATAAGAGTATGGATGGATGCACAAAAGGGTAACAGAATGTAAAGGAATATACATTTGTAACACCTTACATTGACTTTTATTTGGGATCAGTTCGCTGTAACGATGTAAGTCATATTGGCTGCTATTTCTTTGGTAAACATGCTACATATACTCCAAGTTATTTCCTCAATTAGCTCTACCTTACAGCCACCTTTGCTTCCAAGTAAGACTTAACCCCAACAATTTAACAAGTCAAATAACCGGGTAGCAACACCAACTTTGGAGCACGCCCCAATACAACCCAGGAAAGTGATTTAAGGTTATCATAAGTACGGACTTCTGTGGGGTCTAGGGATGCGTCTCCGATCGATTTGATTAAAATGTCTTGAGTCGTAGATATAGTAACTCGTCTTAAAAAAACCAACAATAGGCGGTGGCCCTGTCTCATGCGTCAAATGACATCGATTACGCATGATAAAAACATCAATTCAGCCTTACAAAAAATTACACTTTCAGGATTTTTTTTCTGTATCGAATACGAAAGTATCTGATCCGAATTTTATGTTAAATATTCTTAATGTAGTCAAAAATCAAAATAAAAATAATTTGTTGTAATTTTTTGGTTATTATAAGAGTTACACATTTTGTTGTGTCTTAAAAAAAACGCTAATTTGATGTGGGTACCTAAGGACCCAATATCAGTATATACGAGTATATTAGTGTTTCCTTTCTTATCTTCATGATTCACTCACTGTCATCCTAGCGTCCTAAGTTATCGGTTCGGACTTCGGAGCCTGGGGTACGTTAGGACCAGAGGGTCTAATTTGAAGTGGACGTTACGACCGAATCGTAGCTCCCATCTCTTTCACACGCGCTGTGCGCGCTTTTGTTTGAATGTGACAGGTATATTTTCATTCGTTACGGGACGTCTTCGTTATAAGCCACCAGCATTCAGAATTTGGCATGTGTGGTAATTACAATGAACCGAATGAAGTCTAAGTCTGACTCTCGCAGAATGCGATTAGAAACAGAAACAATACCAACTGGATTATTTCATCACTTCTAAGTCGTATCTATTCGAGGAATTATTTAATATCATTTCACGAGTTTCTATTTCGTAGCTGTCTATATTTAGATTGGCCTGGAGTGAACAATATGCCAAAATCCTAGGTAGATTTGAGGGTTTTGAATTTCAGTCTAATTGACACGGTCACTTTGGGAAAGGCACGAGTTTAGTCTGTAAACTAGTTAAATGGTTCACCTATAGGTTACCAATAGTTCTGTAACCTTTTGTGCAATAAACTACACTCATGTATGCTATTGCTACTGCAGGGAAACGGTCTTTGAAAAGGAAAATTTATAAGGAGTCGTAAATAGGTAGATAGGTATATCTATCTATTTACGACGGCCTCGATGGCGCAGTGGCTAAGGTCTTCGCCCGAAGCGCGAAAGGTCCTGGATTCGATTCCCGGTCAAGTCAATTTAAAAAACTACATTTTCTAAGTTTTTTTCTGTCTAGGTGTTCTGGGTAGACGCCCCCAGTTAGTTATCGTCACCTGGTACTCGAACTACGTACAGCCACACATCAAAGTATACAAAACTGTCAAATTTCTTCAATCGACTGTCAGCTTACTGTCATACACATTAGGTTAAATATCAATTGCGGAAATTTGACAGGTTGTAGTCACCTGGATGTGTGGCTGACTATACAAAGGTTGCCCTTGTTTGAGACAAGCTTGATTGGTGTAATTGGGTATTTGACTAATCTCGATTTAGTAAAAAATATTGATACTCTATCAAAATATTGGTAAATAAGAACCAATGGCCAACATTTTCAGTTAAAAATATAACATCTAGCTGGTTTTGTGAGCATTGAAAGTTTCATGGGCAAGTCCATTTTTAAAGTATAAAATTAAAAAAAAATAATTATATCATTGAACTACCCGTACATTTTTCATCAACTTTTATTATAAAACCATATACTTAAACGAAACATTTGATATAGCTACCATATAAAATTTACTAGACGCGCATACAGAAGGTTGAATCGTGACGTCACGATTCAATAGCCATTTGTATAGAGCGTTTTGGGTTTGCCCAAAATACGTGCTCTTAAAGTTGTGATATCTCAGGTAATTCAAATGAGAATCAAGTGATTCTTTCAACGATGTTTCTTAAATGAGGCGTCTTTTGATTAAACACATAAAAAAAAATTGTCAAATACCCAATTGTCTGTTGCATTTATTTATTTATGACTGTAAATTGGTTCAAATGAATCGAGTAGAAAAGGCGATCCGTGTCACATCACTACGGTAGAGTAAACGATAAATGGTAAACTTGTACTGTACGCCCGTGCTAATGTAAAGGGCGTGTCCAGTCCGGATGCGGACGAAACGCACGGCTTACCCCTCAACTAACCCCACAATATACCCCACAGGGTAAACACCCGAACTAAAAGCCGCCTCTTAAGAAATGAAGAGAAATCGCAACTTGAAATCTACGAGGATTTTGGGAGTGTTCTACATGAAAAAAAAAGTAAATTCTTCGTCTAAATAAAATGCAATGGACCATGGATGTGTTTGTACTATCTTTTGTAGGTGCTTTGTCTGTGCAACACAAAGAAAACGGTCGGTGAATAAGTGCTTTTAGAGGAGAAAGCATAGGGTTTTCAAGTTGGAAATGGAGAATTTCTTAAGATGCCAAGTATTGTTCAATTAAAATAACCACAATTTCTGCATAAAAGATTTTATAAATAAGATTGTTTTAAAAACACATAATGTGTTTTGAATATTAAAAATACAGTTGTTATAATAATAAATACGAACTGGTATTGTATTTTTCGAGTAACAAGAAATCAGCAACAAAAAACTATGCTTTAATAAAAATACTCACACAAAATAATATCATCTATCCAAAAAATATAATATGTAGGGTCTTACCTATGAAATATTAAAGCAAGGGTAGCTCAGTGGACAAAAACGTGCGCATTCTGAACGGAAAGTCAGAGGTTTGAATCCAAGGATACACCTCTACATCATTGTGCGTATTTCTACCATTCGCTCGGCGGTAAGAAAACTTGCACGTTTCGGTTAGTTTCTCAATATTGAGCTAGTTAAAGTCTTTAGTCTAGTTCCCTAGTCTTAAGGTTTGCGAAGGTCTGATGATATCGCATGGTTTTGACATTGTATAACTGCCCTCACAATAGAGGACCATACGAGAGAAAAACTATCGCCCTGTAACTAAATACTTGGCACGAAGCATTATTTTAGTTTGGTATTAGGGTAGTCCGGTTCACCTATTTGTCGCGGCTTGGCACCACATCGTTGGTTGTGGATGTGTATCCACACTAGCTACTATATACTAGCGCATATCCGGGGCTCGGAAATGACGATAAATTCAACCAACCATCGTTAAAACAACGAACAGATATAGAGCAACGTGAAAGCAGGGATTGTAAAGCAATAAGGATTTTGGATTTGGAATGTGTTTGGGTAAACTAAAGTGTTATATATCCCACTACAAGGCAAAGCCTCTATCATAGAAATTATTAAAGTCATAGCTACTATGATGGGTTTAGGATTAATCTTTCAAGCAATATTAATATTTTAGGTTATGTCTTGTAAAACTACGGCTGTAAGTAATAAAATGCAAGTTTGTGAGTTAAGGCTTGGTGGATACCAACGCGGACTCGGATGAGTCCGAGCATGCACAGCTTTAAGTTTTTCAAATCTAAGAACGACATGAACGTATTCCCACCATTAGCGTCAGTGGGGAAAAATGTTATAAAACCATCTGGAACCTGTAAACATTATGACATGTATTTGGTTCCTCTGTTAAGAAGGGTTGTGATAGTAAGATGGCAATTGGTTCATTGTAATTATCAGACTCCAAATCTTGAATCATGATTTAACGTAGCCCAGGCTTTGAAGCAATAGCTTAGAATGTAATCAGGAAGTATACGCTAAGATGAGAGATACTTTTGCAGAATTATAAACTCTTTATGCTATAAGAGCTAACTATTCCAATCATGAATAAGTGTAGAACCTCGGCTCCCATTCAGCGATAAATTCTCCAAACAATTGTTATAAAACAAGATAGCAAACGAGCCACTATTGTGCAGCGCAATACGAAAGCACTTCAGTGGAAAGCTAAAAGCCTTGCTAGTTGGGCTCTATGTTTTTACCTTTGCAAACAAATCAGAAAAAAAATCAAATAAGTAAGTGGTTTTAAATGACGAACAAAATTCCTATTTTAAGGGATATAGAGTCGCTCTACGGATATTTGGCACTCGGGAAAATTTGTACCAATACAGATTGGAACCCTTAGAAGTGTCATGAATGACAGTGTTTTTGACATTTTCTCATATTAAAAAATATTGTACCTACACCGCCTCCTTGTCAACGTCATTAAAATGTCATAGGATCGTATTCGCACTGTAGATTAGTACCTCTACCTATCTTTTTTAATCTTTTCACCGATACGCCGTATATCTTTTGCAAGTTATCAAATCTGACATCTGACATACGTCATCAACATAATCTCATTTCCGCCGTGATGGTTGTTGATGTTCTGTATTGGAGTATTTTAGTGACTATACTCTGGTTCATAATCATGTAAAGTAAACTGACAGATGTCAATATGTCATCCCATACATTATCACTCAATTTGACACATGCAAAATGTCAAAATGCATAGAAACTTGTCATTTTCATCTGTCAGTTTACTTTACATGATTATGAATCAGAGTATAGTACCTAATTTTATTTTTATTTTATTATTTTAATTTTATCTAGCTACTAGACATCACTACTCGCTATAGGCTTCGCTTATAAGCCTTGCAATCGATTTCGTTCGGCTTACACTTAAGGCTCATGTTAACCATTTAAATCAAATGCAGTACTAGAAGTTCAGTTTACTTAAATCCGTAGGCTACCTCAATCTCAATAAGTTGTGTTTACTTAGGACTGGCGAATTATTTCGGAGCTCGAAGTTCAGCTTGTATTTGTTATACAAAAGCCACTGTATTGTTTCACTGAATTCCTGTGATGTTTTTAATTATGCTTCAAATGAAACTTTGTTTGTCTAATTTACAGATGTAAAATATTTTGTAGTTCAGCAGTCTTGTGTTAATTAGTTAGTGAAAGTTTCAACGAAGGTAGTGTCTATGAACTCTTAATGAGAAACTCTGACTTTATCGCCATCAACTCGATAAAAAGATGTTGCTATGCCTACAAAGGTAACATGATGAATGAATGAATGAAAAAGATTTTTCATTTGGCATTTCACATGAAGTATTTAAAAAAATGTCTATATAACGTCAATAATAATGCCTATAAATCGATTCCACGACCTTTGGCGTATGAGGCAGGGTCACTACCAAATGCGCCATCCGGCCAGTCAATATTATGCTAAAGACAAAGACTCGTGGCTGACCCTATCATATTTCATTCAATAACAATTTTATCGTACTTAATATTATTTAATTTTATCAATATGTTTAGTAGGTGTAAAAAGAAGCAACTGTTTAGTACACTATCCCAAAGCATAATCACTTTGACTTAGATTTAGCTTCCTCAAATGAAACATACATTTTTCAAACATCAGCCAAGTGGCAGAGTCAAAATTATTTATTACTCTACCTTTTTCTATACCTAACAACATTCATTTAAAATTCTATTCATTTTAGTACCAGTACAAAGATGGCGACTGATTACCGCAATTTTATTAATTAAGACAACCAAGGAAGAGGAATTTATTTCACAAAAAACTCGTTTTAAGTGTATTAGGTAAATTTTGCCGCTATAGGTCTTCATATTTCGTAAACCGACTGAGTAATAATTTAGCAGTAGCGCTGCCATTTGATTTTAATTAATTGTGATAAATCTAAGACATTAAAGGAAATATATCTTGTTTTGACAATTTTAATAAGTATATTAGGCTGCTTTTCACACGAAGCGGAGCAGAGAGCCAGGGTATGGCGGAGCGATGTTGTGTTCTGTGTCTATCCATGAAAGCGGAGCGAGGCAGCGGAGCGAGCCAGCGGAGTTCCTGGCTTTATTTTTTTTAACTATACAGGGGGCAGAGGAACATACGGATCAGCTGAAGGTAAGCAATTACCGCCGCTCATGGACATCCACAATACCAGAAGTGTCACAACTGCAGTGCCGATCTTTTAAAAAGGAATATGCATCCGGTATTCTTTCAATAGTTGTCAGGAACTAGGCGCGAGTACGCGCTCGATTCTCCGCACGCACGTGCTCCCCGCTCCGCTAGGTACCGCATATTATAAAGCGCAAAATACTTACGAATAAATAAAAATATAAATACACACTGAGCCCGCCCCGGGCCGCCGACATATCGGCAACATTTTGTTCCTTTTCATAATTCTTTTCATACTGGTCGCCGCGGCGGCCTGGCGGGCTCAGTGCGTATTGCGCTTAAAATATATTTTGATGAAAAGTTTTCATTGTCTTTTGATATTTTTTTAACAAATCACTTAATTTTATATCAATACACTTTTATACATACAATTAGCGATTCAATTTAAAACTTCTTAAGGGTGTAACTGATATAAAGAAGGTACCTTAAACAACGTTATTAGCTGCCAGCTTGGTAGTTATCCGAGATATTACTCACATGAACACAAAGGTTGGTAATTAAACGTTCACCGCCGAAGCCATCAGATATCTGGGGTATCGGGTCGCAGATAAAGCTCAGGGCCCACTGTTATGGATTATTGACACGTAGCGAGGAAATTGAGCGTAAGTCAAGGCCTTTTGTGGTCGTAACTGCCAACTAAGCTGTCAGAGGATTCATTGTGTCTATGTTTGACTTCAATGTAAGACGTTATAATTACTTAAAACTGAATTGCCCCAGTTTAGTAAGTAAACTGACATTAATCATTGTTGGTTTCATAGAAAATGAAACTATTACAATACTTATTTTTTTGTGTCAGCAAAATAATTTGATTTTTTTTAAGTAGCTACGAGTGAAACACTGTAATAACAAGCATTTCCTTTTGATGCTATAATATAAGTTTATTCCCAAGTCATCGTAATCATGATAAGCTGCTATAAACGACCGCTGGTCAACTTGGTATCTAGACTTCCTAAGTATCTTGGAATGGGCTCTAGGTATGCCTTTCTTATACTTAACATATAAGTAGGCATATTATTTCTTGCCTGCCTCGGTGGCGCAGTTGGTAGTGGATCGCACTTTAAAGCGACGGCTACCTTGGGGTCCCGGGTTTGACCTCCGGGTCGGGCCAAAAGTATTGTACCTGAGTCTTACTGTTCAGAAATTCTTAGTATCAGCTCGAAGTCTGGAATTTGGCGGTCTTGTACCCCATGCCTCGGAAAGCATGTTAAGCCGTTGGTCCTAAGCCCAATCTCTCTTCGGTCGTGTCACACGGTGTCCAATCTAATTAAGAGGCTAAAGGAATAGAGAGTGCATCTGTGTTTGCGCACACACTTGAACACTATAATATATCCTACGTACGTGGCTTATCTTTAAGATTGGCCACTGTAGCCGAATATCCGTTGGAGGAGTATTTATATATTTCTTATACCTACTTCTCCATGACAATAATCTATTTATGATACAGATGGAGTCCTTGTGGCATATTACCTTTAACCATTGAGTGCAGAGGCAACAATTAAAAGTTCCTAACCGTTAAAATCTTGGGTATCCGTATCACGTAAGACGAAGCTGACTATAATGGGACTTCATTATAGACTTGGAACTAACGGCGCTTTTCTGTGGCATTTTGTGGGTGTATTTTTACGTCGGGAAATGAATAACGTTGTAAGTAGTTTTAGATCAGAAACTCCTTATTAAATAACAAATACATAAATTCTTATTAGGTACATGTCATCTCATCTAAGATGTAAAAGGGTTAGGGAGGCCTTTTCCTTGCAGTGAGTCAGTCAGTGGGACATTACGAGCTCACAATAATAATAATATCACATCTCATACGTTGACTTGATTCCGTTCTAAGTAGTTCAAGCACTTGTGTTCCAGATATCAGACAACAGAGGGAATACAATATTATACATCCAACCATACATTTTATAGGTATTTAGGATAACAATTTATTGTACGTAATAGGTATGATAAATAAATACGTCTTATTAATTGAAAATGAAAGGTAGGAAAGCACTTTTTTTTATGTGATACGTAGCAGACGAGCAGGCCGATCACCTGATGTTAAGCAATTGCCGCCGCCCATGAACACATGCAACAAGTGCGCTGCTAACCTTTTATCCCCTTCCCCCCGATAGGCCTCCGGTACCCTCACTCACTCGGCGAAACACAGCACAGCACACAGTACAGCACTTATAAAACTCGCACTTTTACTTAGGTATACGTATACCTCGGATATCCGCGGATACTTATATCTAAAACATCACTAGTTGATTGTTTAAAAATGTCGCTCAATTGCATTTTTTCTGCAACAAAGCTTGCTATTAGAAAAGTTAAATATTTCACCGAACCTAGAAAATGAACAATCTAGCAAAAGATTGTTCATGATTAATTCACGGAATCTCAATTTAAATCGAGAATTTAAAATTTTATACTTAAAAGTACGTTTAATAGCATCTTTTTAAAATACAGCAAAATTTTCAACCTACATTGGATTTTAATGGAACATAATTTAGTCGCTAACACTGAAGAATTTCAGCTTAATAACTGCATACCGAGTAAATTACCGTGCAATTACGTAGTCTTGCAATTGCCAGTATGTAGCCACCGTTCTTGGAAGAGGCATTAAAATTGTTGAATTGCTAGTAAATTACATTTATGACTCACTTTGTCATTCTCTCAAGTGTAATGAGTTTGTTGAGTGACTTAACTCAAGTGTGTGTACAAGATGATTAATTTTAGCAAAGACACTGTGCAAATGTTTGAATGAAATGCGTTGAGTGAAGTAAATGAGTTGTGTTTATCTTGCGTTTGTAAAAGTTTTTATTTCTATCTTTGTATTTTGAGTTGATTTAAATAATTTGAGGTCAAAATGAACTCTAGTTAGTGGTTTAAATACCCGGCCGTGATCTTGAAGGCTCGATTCCTCGGTGGGATTTACGAGATTTTTATTGTGGTCTCTAACACAAAACGAAAAACACATTTTGTTTACACCCTACGTCAACTAATCGGGTTTTTGCTTTTGAAGCAATTTATAAAAAAAATGGAGAAAACCCAACGCACAACTTTTGTCTCCTCTGTGTAGATAGATTACTTAATGTCAAAAGCAACCAAGTTGCAAAAAATCATATCATGTCAATTTTGTTGATCTCAAATGCATCTATCTTTAAGCTTATTGCATGGTATCAAATCGTTTGATCTTTACACTCAAATGCATCCAATATGCAATACTGTTCCCGTACAGTGCCCCAACAATTATTATGCCCCTATAATCCTGAAGCTGTAGTCATTATTTCTCGCGTTATAGTTTGTAATAGTTCCACTCGATTGCTTTGTTCCAGTTTCCGAATGAGAAAATGTGTAAACATACGAGTTCAGTCTTCCAATAACACGTTTGTTTTTACTGAAATGCGTTATACTAAATGTTTAACGACCGTGATGGACAATGTGTAAGTTAGGAAAGTCAACACATTTATTTTAACATATCGAATTCTGAATTAGGGTAGTTGGTTACATTCAGAAACTGATTTTTCTGGTTTTCTAACCAGTTTTTCCCTAGAAAAGTAACGCAAAAGTTGTAAAATTGTATTAAAGAAAACAAATTGAGACAACATCACAAACATTGTCCTGGTCCCAAACTAAGGTTTTCCCTTGTGCTATGGAAACCAGAAACAACGAGGGAACACAAACACCCAGACCCAACAAAAATACATGTTTCATCAACAAACATTTGTGCTGGTGCGGGAATCGAACCCGCGACCTTTGCGTCTCAACCGGTGCTCAAACCACTACGCCAAACGGGTCGTCATTGTTGTATATAGATCATCATAAATTCAGCCCATAGACGTTCTCTGCTGGATATAAGTAGGCCTCTCCCAATGCTCTCCACATTGGAGATTGGTCTAAATCGTAGGTCTACCTTATGCAGGGTTGGGCACTTTTAACTTCATCTATACTTAATTATTTATATACGAGTACTGTTCAGGGTACAAATAGAGTCAGTATAAATTGACCTCAACGGTCATTATAAGTGATCGGACATTTCTATTGCCACTGATAAATTAGCAAAGGGTGCAATTTTCATTAAGGAAAAAAAGGATCTAACATCGGTTAGGATCTTAGGATCGCCTTAATTAATTGATCACTACGAATACGAGAAGGCGATTGCTAACGATCCCATTAGTTACCCTATACTCGTAGGTACGCCTATTACTTTTAGTATAACATGAGTACTTACATACAACTCAAACGGAAAAGGAGAATTCCCTTACGGGCTAATACCATTGTGTTGTATTTCAAACAGTAGAAATATATACCGATTGTTTAAATCGGCTTCCTAAACTTAAAGTAGCTATGCTCGATTAGCATAGCTACTTTAAGTTTAAAACGAAAACCTACAAATTATTTCATTTGATTTGATTAACAAGAACTAAAGACTTCTAATTATAACACAATTACACTGTTATTGACACTTAAATTTTTTATCATATTAAATATATTTTTGTTGTCAAACCTGACAGCTGACAAAAGTCAACATGAAAATGCCCTTACATTACATTACATTGCAAAGTTTACACCCTTTGCTTTAAAAATAAATTACTTTGCACCATTAAAGCATGCAACAAAGAATTAAATTGAAATGTTATTCTTGCGAAAAAACTATATACAAAGTTTTTGTTCTTGCCATGAATGTTTTTACTATTTTTCTGTGATTTGTGTATATCTTACTATAAGATGAAATTCCATGATGTTATGACAAAGATTTGTCGTACGTATACTAGATTGTGTGCAACCGTATCTAAGACTAGCCGACCCTCCATACAATTTGGTACATCACCTTTTGGTGTTTTATCAGATGATTTCGAACACATCCTGTCAGCTGATGCGAGATTTTAAAGTAGTGTTTGGTGTTTTTTTGTGTAGGATATTATTGTGAAGATAAAGTACCGCAGTCTTTTAAACATTACTTATTAAATTGATTGGTTTTAACACTGCTGTACAAATCAGTGGTGCAAAATTATAAATTAAAGTTGTTTTAAGGCCAAAGTCCTCTTAATAAGTGTCGTTAATACAATTTTTGAACAAAGTAAATCAACACAAAAAGCAAAAATAGAAAATCTTAATGAAATCTTGATATCTTTCTTAATTTTTTAGGTGAACGTGTAAAGTCTTAGACCTGCGATTTTCATACTAAGTAGCAATAGATTATTTTCTGAAATTGTGGTATACGTTTCATTAAATTTGAAGGAACCTTTTGTAACCACAATTAAGGCTAATAAATGATTCTGATTCTGAAACATGAAAGCAAAATGGCTCAAGCAAATGAGTGATTATATTTGTTCACAGCTTTAATAGAAGACCAAAATGAAATCGTGGAACGTGACAAATCTTATTTAAACGGTAAAAACTCGGCTCAATTTGGGTCACGGTGTTATGGGAGTAGGTAAAGAATACAAGGAGAGCTTTTTCTGTATAAATTTAAACAAAATACATATCTTAAAGGCTATGTAAGCATAAATGAACAAATAAATACCTACTCTCTACACAAGTTTTTTACTCATGGATTAAAACCACGTAACACTTTTTGAAAAAATATTTTGTGGTCTAGCCCATACAACTGAGACTGTGAATATCGAAGTACGAAAAAACGAAGTGAACACTACATGACGGGTTTCATTAAACTAGCTAAATAGATGACGCTTAACAAAGTTGTCCGACTATTTTCACGCTTTCAAGAGCAGAAAAGAATTGTGATGAATTTTTTTTTATGTCATTGATTGCAGAAGACTAGGCGGATCACTTTTCCACCAGAGTTATATGAGGATAACGAAGGATGTGGCTGTTACGAGCCAATAGGAAACAAAATTCTTTACCTAGCTTCATTCAGAACAACAGCAAAGAATAAAATTTACTTTGCTTTTTACTAGCGGACAAACGAGCAGCTCACCTGATGGTGAGTGATCACCGCCGCCCATGAACATCTGCAACATCTGATGTATTACTAATGCGTTGCCGGCTCTTAAGGGGCTATACGAATGAAACTAGCGCCGCCAACCTATTTACACTGAATGTGGCGAAAATATGATATTTTTGAAGAAAATAAAACATTACAGACTTAGATCTAAGTAAATCGATTTTTTCGAGATGCAAAACAATATTTTCTACACGTGACAAGTAACAATAAAGTTCATTATTGCTAAAAACGGTCACTTTTAGCAATAATGAACTTTATTGTTACTTGTCGCGTGTTTTATAAGGAAGGAATGAGCCCTTTTCTTAGAAGATCACTAATTAGTATAAGTAGTTAGTTTTACACAAAACAACATACATCTTACAATCCTGGGTTTTAGGCGGGGCGTGAACGGCATCTTAGCAGGCCTTCAGGGTTAGGATGACAGACTCAATAGGTAATTAGGTAGTTTGTTCTTTTGTGCCTGTCACCCTCATATTTAGATCTCACGGCCGCTTACCATCAGGTGGAGTGAGGTCATCTTGATTGTCCTCAATATAAAAAAAAACAGTAATTAATACCTCAAGGATTATCGTGCTATGAAATCTCATCAAAAACGGCACCAGCCAAGACTAATCAAAGCAACTACCGGACAATTGTTAGTACCCTATTAGCTTCACCGCATCGTTACGTGTCTCAACATGACGATTAGGACCACTGACAAGCCCGAGGCGGGGCCGTAGTACAGTTTACATAACATAACATTACCATTAAAGGATCAGTAGCCTTACCATGAGTTTGAAATACTGCTCAACTCAACTCAAATGTGGGAGAGCCACGCTTCGGCATGAATGGGCCGGCTCAACCGGAGTAATACCTACCACTGCCTCACAGAAAACCGGCGTGAAGCAGCACCTGCTCTGTGTTTCGTGTAGTGAGTAAGGGCACTGGAGGCCCAAATGGGCGGAAAGGGGGTTAAAGGTAGGCAGCGCACTTGTGACTCTACTGGTGTTGTAAGTGTCTATGGGCGGCAGTTATCGCTTACCATCAGGTGATCCGTCTGCTCGTCTGCCATCCATACTAATATTATAAATGCGAAAGTAACTCTGTCTGTCTGTCTGTCTGTCTGTCTGTCTGTCTGTCTGTCTGTCTGTCTGTCTGTCTGTTACTCTTTCACGCCAAAACTACTCAACGGATTTAAATGAAATTTGGTATACAGATTATCTAGACCCTGAGAAAGAACATAGGCTACTTTTTATTGCGAAAAGGGGGTTGTAAGGGGTTGAAAGGGGGGTAAAAGTTACTTTTCCACGCGGACGAAGTCGCGGGCGGCCGCTAGTATCACATAAAAAACAAAAAAAAGTAATTTTGTATGGGAAGGAATTATTTAGGTTCCGTACTTTTTTTTTTTTTTTTTTTTTTATAGGATAGGGGGCAGACGAGCATACGGATCACCTGATGTTAAGCGATTACCGTCGCCCATGAACACCTGCAACTCCAGGGGCTTCACAGGTGCGCTGCCGGCCTTTTAGAGCGAGATATGCCCTTTTCTTGAAGGTTTGTAGGTCGTAGTGGTCCGGAAATACCGCAGGTGGCAGTTCGTTCCATATTTTTGTCGTACGCGGCAGAAAGTTCCTGGCAAAGCGCACAGTAGTGGACTGCCAGCCATCCAGATGAAATGGATGGAACTGCTGCCGCGTGGAACGATGTCGAAACGAGGCGGCAGGAATCAGACCGAACAATTCCTCGGAGCACTCCCCATGGTATAAGCGATAGAGAATGCACAAAGACGCAACATCTCTCCGCAGCGCCAAGGGGTCAAGCCGACTAGTGATATCCCGGCAATCGACGATTCGAGACGCTCTCCGCTGGATCCGGTCTAGAGGAAGAAGCTGGTACGCAGGTGCTCCTGCCCAAAGATGAGAGCAGTACTCCATATGCGGCCGGACTTGCGCCTTATATAGCTGAAGGCGATGAGCCGGAGTGAAGTACCGTCTCGATCTATTTAGCACGCCAAGCTTCTTTGAGGCTAATTTAGCCTTGCCCTCTAGATGGTCCCGGAATTGGACTTCGCTCGATATGTCGATACCAAGTATACCAATAGTGGCTGAGGCATTTAAGGGGGTGCTCTCAAAATTAGGAAATGCGACCCAAGGAATCTTTTTTGCGGTGAACGCACAAACTTGTGTTTTGCTGGGGTTGAATCGGACCAAGTTAAGTCTACCCCAATCTGAGATTTCGTTCAAACATGCTTCCATCTCAGACACAAGTTTGTTTCGGCTCTCGATGACGTTTTCCCGAGAAATGTTAGCGCAGCCGTTGTAAAACGCATCGCCCGTACTGTCATCCGCATAGCAATGAATATCGCGTTTATGCAAAATATCATTGATATGAAGAAGGAACAGTGTGGGCGATAGCACACAGCCTTGCGGGACTCCAGCATTTATGGACATAGTGTCGGAGCATTCACCGTCAACTAAGACCTTGATGCTTCTATGTTCCAAAAAGCTAGAGACCCATTCGCATAATTTCTCGGGAAGCCCATAGGAAGGAAGCTTCGCGAGAAGCGCCTTGTGCCAGACCCGATCAAAGGCCTTCGCAATGTCCAGACTAACCGCCAATGCCTCTCCCTTACTCTCAATCGCCTGTGCCCAACGGTGAGTCAGGAAAGTCAGCAAATCACCAGCTGACCGACCCTGGCGGAAGCCGTACTGTCGGTCGCTAAGCAACTCCTGACCCTCGAGATACCGAAGGAGCTGGCTGTTAATTATGGATTCCATAACTTTTGAGAAAAGGGAGGTTATGGCTATCGGTCTATAATTGGACGGATCTGAGCGGTCGCCTTTCTTGGGGATCGGGTGGACTAAGGCCGTCTTCCAGGACGTCGGGACAACGCCAGAAGAGTAGGAAAGCCGAAAGAGTCGCGTGAGTACCGGTGCCAACTCCGGAGCGCACATCTTTAGCACAATGGGTGGGATTCTATCGGGCCCACTCGACTTGTGAACGTCTAGAGACATGAGGGCTAAACGCACCGAGCGTTGGTGGAAGCGGATGTCGGGCATACACCCATCGCACTGCGGTATGCTCGGTGGTACCTGGCCCCCATCATCTAAAGTCGAGTTGGACGCAAAGAGTTTGCCCAGAAAGTCGGCTTTCTCTTTTGCGCCATGGGCTAACGAATCATTTCCCGTGCGCAAAGGAGGAAAAGACGGCATGCAGAAATTACCTTCGATAGCTTTGGCGAGAGACCAGAACGCACGTGTTCCCGAAGGAAGACGTTCAAGTCTCTCGCCGATTCTACCGATGTGCACCGACTTCGCTCTTGCAATGTCTCTTTTGAGGGACCTGGAGGCGAAGTTGTACTTCTTTTTGAGGGCGCTGGTATTTTCATCCCCCGTCGCCACCGCATCAGCCCAGGCTTGGTAAGCTTCCTGCTTCTTACGAGAAGCTTTTCTGGAAGATGAACCAAACCAGGGCCGAAATCTGCCACCGATAGGAACCACAGAAGACGGAATGAAAAGTTCCATTCCCTGCAACACCACATCGGTAACAGAGTCAGCAACGACGCTGGGATCATCCGGCAAGAAGCACACCTGCCTCCAAGGGTAGGATGCAAAAAAAGACCGCATTCCATCCCAATCTGCTGACCTATAGTGCCATACACGGCGCCCGCGTGCTTTCCGCGGTCGAGCCAAGTCTGTGAGTGGCACTTTACTACGGACAAGGCAATGGTCCGAGGAGCCCAGAGGAGCAACAACGGAAACGTTGTAGCCGTCCGAGTGAGAGGTCAGCAGAAGGTCCAACAGTGAAGGAGCATGGCCGTCCACATCTGGGATTCGTGTGGGCGTGGTAACCAGTTGTGTCAGTCCATTTGCAAGAGCGAAGTCGTGAACAGATCGACCTGCGTAATCAGTTTTACTGGACATGAGCCAGTCGGCGTGGTGGGCATTAAAATCGCCAAGGAGAATGATTTCCGCAGAAGGGATCTGCTGCTGCACAATGTCCGAAGCCATCTGGATGCGCTCAAAGAGTCGGTCAGTTTCGGTGTCACCGCTATGGGACCTGTAAAGGCACGCATAAACGCGAGGGTGGTCGTCGCTGTCTACACGGAGCCATAAAATAGATAGGTCCCGACCTTCAAGATTGCTGAGGCGACGAGAGCTGATATCGTCTCTGACGTACACACACACTCCAGCCCTAGGTAAAAAGGAATGTTCTAATCCATACCCAGGGTAGGTAAGGTAGGACGTGTCCGCTGGAGACGATATCTGCGTCTCAGTCAGAAAGAGCATAGCCGGCTTTGCTGTCTCTAAATGGTGGTGTACAGCATTCAGGTTGGAATGTAGGCCCCTTATGTTACAAAAGTCCACATCTAGTGTGGCAGGGGGTGCCTTGGTGTTCTTGCTCTTAGCCCCAACATTAGTAACATTAGTGGACACAGTTTTGCCCCCCCCCAGAATACGAAGGGCAGCCTGGGCGTCCAAGCTCAGGCGCAGATTGTACTGAGCGTGGACGTCCAGAGAGGGATTCTCCAACGCTGGCGCAGTTGGTACCCTCCTGGGGTAACTTCTTGGTTTTCAACTGTGCCATAGGGGGGAGGGGGGTTTGGGCTTCCGGTGATCTCACTCACTCGGCGAAACACAGCACAAGCGCTGCTTAACGCCGGTCTTCTTTGAGGCCGTGGTATCTCTCCGGTCGAGCCAGCCCATTCGTGCCGAAGCGTGGCTCTCCCACGGACAAAAAGTGCTGAGCATTTGGCGCTACCCAGGGGGCACGTGTGGGTATCTAGAGCTAAAGCCCACGGACGCGCTCAGCTTTACCCCCCAAAAAACGGATGACTTCAAAGCGGATGAACAAATACAATTAATATTTATTCACTATTGTGTCAATTCCATAGCCGTATTTAGTCAAACGGACAAACAAATATGTACCAGTTAATATTTATTCACTATTGTAATAATCCCATAGACGTATTTAATCATGCTACTATTATTTGGCTCTCGGCTAAAGTCAGAACTACCTAGTGCTATTTCTCTTATAATGCTAAGTGTTTTTGACTTTTTCCCACAGAAAAAAATATTGTACGGTGGCCAGCACATCAAGTTACTACAATCTGTCAAATTTCTTCAATCGAACCTCACTTTTATGTCAAACGTGTTTGGTTCAATATTAACTGAGGAAATTTGACAGATTGTAGTAACTTGATGTGCTGGCCACTGTACAATACCCCCTGTCAATGCCACTAAAGCTGCTTTTCCACCAGAGCTGTGCGAGATAGCTAAGCGGTGTGCGACGAAAAAATCCACCCATAGAATCACTTCATTTTCCTAGCCTCGCTCAGCTCAGTTCTGGTGGAAAAGGGTTTGGTGAAACCAGGTCATTCTACAGTTTGTGACCAGGAAAATGTATGATGCTCAATTTGCTTATTTATTTTATATTTGGGCTGGCCATATCTGCCGCAGTACTGACAACCGTTGGGGTAAACGAGTTCTGGAGTGGAGACCGCGTCTCGGTAAACGTAGTGTAGGACGACCTCAGGCCAGATAGAGTGACGGTCTGCGCAAGAGGGCTGGCTGCTGCTGGATGCGAGTAGCCGAAGATCGATCAAAGTGGCGAGCATTTGGAGAGGCCTATGTCCAGCAGTGGACTGCAACAGGCTGATGATGATGATGATTTTATATTTATATGGGTTTCAAGACCACGACGGTAATGAAATGTCGATGAGAATAACCTTATTTATTCCGATTTTTGTCTTTAGGCTTAGTCTTTTTGACATTACTAAATGGATGGGGAAGAGTTTTAGAATAATGAAGAGTATTTTGTCGGAAATTAGATTTTTCACGGCTCCAATAAACTGTCGACCTGAGTAATTGATATTAATTAGCGCTCTTAAAAAAAAGGGTCTCTCTTCTAGTCAGACGGATACCAAAGTGGGCTTAAAAGGCTTCGATTTTTATTCCCCGACGTAAAAAAGATGGTGTGTTATAATATTGACGTGTCTGTCTGTTTGCCTGTCTGTGGCATCGTAGCTCCCGAACGGATGTATCGATTTGGATTTTTTTTTGTTTGAAAGTTATAATAGCCGGGAGCGTTCTTAGCTAGATTAGATGTCCGCCAGCACAAAATTCTAAAGTAAAGTAAAATAGCCTATATACTGTCCCACTGCAGGGCAAAGGCCTCCATCATAGAAATAAAGTTATCGCTACTATAATGGGATTAGGCTAAATCACCACGGTGGCGGATTGGTGATCACAAATCCGAGCTATGTTCAATAAATTTGAAACATATTTTTTCTACAAAAAAATATTATGAATTTCATATTTTTGATTCCCGTAATAATATTATCCCGTATAGGTCTCAAATGGAAGGGCTAGAGTAGGTGAGTAGTAAAATGCATGTACAATATGACAACTTGTCGGGGATTTTACAAATTTTCAATTTTCCAGTTATTTCTTCCGATTCGAGGTTTGGAACCCACAAAAAATCAGATAACACACCACTTTATTGCTGTTGACATTCCGCGAGGTCGCACGCGGGAAACGCACGCGATTTGTCAATTTTCCGGCCCATAAATTATGCGTGAAAATTTAATTCACGAAAACTCGAGCATAATTCGTAAACACGGCAATAATTTATGACGGCGAGATTACGTACAAAAAGAGCCGTATAGAACCGACGATCTGGGTGCGATTGGCGTACGAAACTAATTAGGAGTTGAATATGATGCCAAACTTTTTCTTAATGAGTTATATACGATTATGTTAAGCAAGCACGCGTCCACGATTCGGCATGAATGGGCCGGCTCAACCGGAGCGATGCCACGGGCTTACCGAAGGCCGGCGTGAAGCAGTGCTTACGCTGTGTTTTGCCGACTGAGAGAAGGTATCGGAGGCCCATCGGCGGGAAAGAAGGTTAAAAGGTTAATAGCACACGGGAATTAACGCGACGTTTATTATTAAGTACGTGTTAGAAGGAGCGGGTCTGGGTGGCGAAATTATAACACTCGTCGACAATAATCACTTGTAATTCGGGCAGAGTAACACTGTATTACAAATTCAGGATAGAAATGAATACTGAATTACTGTTACACTCATTTTATACAGTGCGAGCGCGCCAAAACCTAACTGAACTCTAAAATCAATTCATATTCACTTCCTTAAATAATATTTATATAAAATTAAGTGTAGATAATTTATGTAAATATTATACTTATTATTTTATTATTTTTAATATAAATTACACGCATTACGAAGCTGTATATAATTAATTCTACTTAATGGCGGAAGTGCTGTATACACCGACCGTGCTGTGCTGCCGGATGCGATGGGTAACATAATATTTATATAATAATAAGTGTAGATAATTTATGTAAATATTATACTAATTATTTGTTATATTTAATATTTGAATTCTACGCATTATCAAGCTGTAAATAATTAATTGTAATTAATGGCGGAAGTGCTGTACGCCGGACGTGCTGTGCTGCCGGAAGCGATGGGTAACATACGTCATTGTTCGATACCTTAAATCTCAAAGGGCGTAATCACCAAATCATCACTTTTCAGGAGAGCCGAAACAAAAAAAAAATCTAAGAATTAAATTCATAACTTTTAAACTAATAATGCCATATAAATGAAATTTGGATGTAATTATCGAGTATCGAGAGCTTTATAACACAGTTATATGGTATTCAAAATACAACCAATGTTTGCCAAACTGATTTGTGATTACGCCAAAAAAATATTGACAACTTGGCATTTACGACCTAAAAAAAAGGCTGTTCTGCAATAAGTTATGGTATAATGGCGTTTACGACTTGAAAAAAAGGCTATTCTGTCTATGCTATGGTGTAACAGCCTAGTTAACTTATAGAAAATGCATTTTAAAAAGCTATTTTCGGTTTTTTATAAGTAAAAACACTTCGAGGAAGATACAAATTAAGATACAAATACGGGTAGTTTCATTATTACAAAATTTATAGCAAGTACAGAAATGAAAACGATTTTATTATTTCAATTATACAAACGCAATCATTTTAGTTTGAAATTCAAACGAAAGTTATTGATTTCTATAATTTTGTTTTGTTTTTAAATTAGTATAAACAATATCTGCATCGACAGGACTTTTACTTAGAGCTTAAATTTTAATAAGTCTTCTACCAGTACTGTGCAAAGAAGTAAAACAAACGTTTATTTTTTAAAAATGTTAAAGCTAGGATTGATCTACATAAGATTTAAGCGCTAGCAAAACTCCCGCCACTTTGTTTATGTTTCAGGTTTTGCGTGCTATTAACAATCTTTAATAGGAGTACTGTTGGGCAAAAGAAATAAAAGACGCCAACTTCACTATATTAACAAGAATTTAACCACAGACATCGATACGATTCGGTTCGACGAGGGGAAATGAGTGGTATATTCTGCTCATTTTCGTATTTCCTCATTTTCGTCTAGGATACTGACACTAGAGTAATTCTTCTTACGTATGGGTAGTAAAAGTACTTGCTAATTGCATGTCTGAGCGTTTTTATTTTAGAATTTATAGAAACCGGACTAAACGCGATATTCATTATGCAGTATTACTACCACTTACTTTATTTATTTTGTTTAAATTCTTAAAGTAACTCGAGTCGTAAACGCCACTGTTACACATATTCTGTCCTATACGCCTCATTCGATAGTCAGTATTTTTTCACATCATTATAATTTTAACTGGTGTATCGACCGAAACCTTAATAATGAATTTTTTAAAGGTATTTACGACTAAAATTCTTGCATTATCGACGGTAAACACGTGGGCTGTAATCACCACTTTTTTGCGAATTTTAAAACTTTGATAATACAGATCGATAGAGAAAAAAAAATGGAGTAAGATAGCATTCAAAAGTCATTTTGGCCAAAATGGTGATTACGCCCTTCGAGGTTTAAGGTATCGGTATGTAGGTACTTACTGCTTTACGTTTCGGCTACGTTGCATGCAACTCCGAAAACCTAAAAAACGATTTAGAAACACACTTGTGTCTCTACTAAGGTTGCGGGTGTCTATTGGTGGCGGCGACCGCTCACCATCAGATGACCTGTCTGCTCGTTTTTTACCAAACACATACATAACAAAAGCGCCATTTGTTGATGGAAACATTGTAAAAAAAAACTCGTGGCTCGATATGTACATTCGCTGACTTTTCCTGTGTAACAGCGCTATGCTATAATCGCTTGGACTCGGCGCTCGATAAGCCGTGGAGCTCAGCGTTGGGCCGTAAAAATATAAACGGTTCGCATACACACGCTTTCGGTGCCTTTGTATGTGATAACTGACAGGTGATGACGGATCACCTTTTGATAAGCGATGAATTCCACAAATACCCTCGTCACTACTGGAGTCACAAGTACGTTGCCAACCTTTTAAGTCTACTTTTTCCCGATAAATCTTTGGTACCCTCAGTCATGCAGCAAAACCAAGGTGCCAAACCAAGGTAGGGTACTGGAGGCCCATTCAGTGGCGTTGAGGGTGTCCATAATTATGTAAAACTTTTGATTGTGCAATGTGCATATCGCATAGTCATAATATCATTGTTTTATGAGGATAAAGCTCACATAAGTAATTCAAAATAGTACTTTTTTTTATAGTTCTAACATAGAGTCTATGCTAGCCATTACGTAAATAATTGAATAGGTGAGCCATTTTTGCAGAAGCCTGTACATCTTTTGCTAGGGAAACATTACGATAAGTGCAGAGTAGCACTAAAATATTCTCATGAACAGAAAATGTATTTCCATTAAATATTTGTAAGCGTCGCAGGTTTCAGAAATTAAAACATGCATCATTCATTTAAGTATACACCACATGCCATTAGTATCTCTTTAACCATGATAAAAAATATTAAGCAGTAAAAACTTGTCTAAGCATCTATTTTGAAGTTTTAATGGCCCTTATTAAGTGTTTTTCATCGAGGCACTCGGTAGCGTGGCAAGGCAAGTTCAATTGGCGAACAACACCGTGTGAATATTTTAGGACCCATTAGAGTCATTTTGACTCCCTTATAACTCTGTCATTAATAGTAGACTAATAGTAGATATTAACTGTCACTAAAGTAGATAAGTAAACCAAATAGTATTTTATTCAACATTTATGATCACCTAATTGTAACTATTTGGAGCCCTTTGTTTGCAATAAGAACCTTAATTGACATCTTATCTAAAACTTAAGAGCCAGGTTCAATCACTACTATGTTAATAGCAATCGCCTATGGCTTTCCTAACGTGGAATTCGGTATAAGGTAAAAAGTTTTACAGTAAAAAATATCATCTGAAATATAATACCAACAATATATAATGCTATTCAACAAAAATGTTGTACAATTTTCATCAAAGCATTTCCATACGGATTATAGCGTAGTTAATCCCGTGTGATTCCACGTCATAATATTATGTTCCAGATATTCGATATTTTGTTAAGGCTGCAATAAAGTAACTACCTACTTAATAAAGATATGACGAGCTTTTAATGAAATGGTATTTATCTTTTTCTTATAGTATAACGGCTCTAATATGTTTATATATCAGATGACTCAGTCTTTAAAATAAGTTATACCACCAATACGATATACGTATTGCTCAGGCTTGATATTTAATAGGCATTTGAGTTACTGATAATACCCATCACTCATTGAACATAGGATAGGACGCTTTCTTACTGCTTCAGTTCTTAATAATATGAATTAATTTTGAGTTGAGTTTTGATAATCTAATAGAATGTTCACCGTAAGATTACATTTCAGGACTTCATTTCACACCCACCTTCGGTTGCTGTTGAAGTCGACGACCCGGTCATACATAATTTAGGACGCAACTAATACGTGCCGATTTTTAAAACAAGTACATAGGTAAACAATAAGTTTGTACATTGTAGTAGGTTTCTGTTTGACGTCTCGACCGCTGTTACAACAGCCGTGGCCAGAAGCGGAATAGCTCCCAATTTTCATGCTTGTGATATTATTATTTTTTTTTCGTGCGGTATCGACGATAGGAAGTCTGGAGACGCAAGGCGTCGCCTGCTAGGGACGGCTTTAGAATCTTCAGATGCCCTTCTAATACTCTAATCTTCATTTAGTCCCGTTGTATCAATTATTTGTATAATGTAGATACAATGCAAAGCAAAAGTTAAAAATTGTATTTAAGATTGAACTTGGCTCACATTTCACATTTATGTTTTTGATGAGATTTAAACCACTTAACGAGACATCGTTTAAATAGTACAAATGGATCGTTTCTAACTGTTTAAAGCTGTGAAGAGAGAGAATATTTCGCTGTGATATCGGTAGGGATAGAGAACTCTGGAGTGGAGACCGCGTATCGGCAAACGTAATATAGGACGCCCTCAGGCTAGGTAGAGTAACGATTTGCGCAAGATGGCTGGCTGTAGCTGGCAGTAAAGGGAACTCTGTTTTGTATTTATGACTATTATTATGTATTAGTGAACTTATTATATACGAAAGTTAAGTTGAGTGAGTAAGGGTACCTGAGGCCCACCCTGGTGTAGAAGGGGATAAAAGGCTGGCAGCGCACTTGTAACTCCACTGGTGTTGCAAGTGTCCATGGGCGACGGCAATTGCTTACCATACCATCAGGTGATCCGCCTGCTCGTCTGCTACCTATCACATCATCACAGAGTTCCACTTCTCAGACGCACGCAATAGAAATGTACATTCGAACTGTTTAATACGAATTGGTGTATTTCAACGATATAGGGTAGATAACCTCTTCTGCGTCGTCTGGCCGGTGTTACTTGTTAGTATAGTACATTCCTGCCCACTTGGTTTTCGATCGGATCCTACACAGCCAGTTGGCATAATTAGAAGATCTTATATCCAGCGCAAAAGTGGCACCTTCTTGCAGGATCAAAATCGAATTTACCCGAAACGTACAGGTATCCTCACGTTGTTTATCGTCACCGCCGAGCTAATGGTAGAAACTGAGTCCAAAGGTTTTAAAAATCCTGATGCATGCTCAGATCAGAACCCTGTGTAGAAGCCTGGATAAGACGCATCCACTAAGCTACCATCGCTCCAACCACAATATCGATTACAAATTCATGAAAACACGAGCCAAAATCGTAGCGAAAAGTTTACTTGAAAGTAGAGGACATCGCTTGTCGCAAGTTGTTTCAAGTTAGCGAGCATTTACTTTGAACGTTGTCGGTGTACACACAGGTCAAGTTATGCTAACGTTTCGCTATTGTGCTCCGTTTACACTGCATCTCGAGTTTGTTTAGAAATAGTTCGGCAAAGTTGTACTAGTACACATGCGACTATGGAGAAACGTGATAATGTCGTGTTGATTGAAGCGGCACCTCTTCTAAAATTGTTTGGGTGGTAAAAACTGTAAGGTATCAGCCTATATACTGTCCCATTGCAAGGCAACCTTCATCATAGAAATCAAGTCATAGCTACTATGATAGAATTAGGCCTAATCATCACGCTTGCCTAGTGCGGATTGGTCATCACTAACCCGAGCAAAAGAACCCGAGAAAAAACTATAAGCTTGATTAAAATTAAAGCATGACAGAAAGGGTAGATACAAAGGCTTCTAACCGGGGCGGCTCTAGCCCATATTATCCATACCTTTAACCAATTGTTGTTGTGGTGTCCAGGACCTTTTTGTGTGAAGATATTAATAGGAAAGGGCTATGGAGCCCTAACACTCAGCGCCCGGGTGCACCGAATTCCCTGAACTACGTTTAGGTAAAGCCACCACTGGTTTCTTTCACCATACAAAACACTGATTAAAGAAATCAAAAACTATTTGGTATTAACCTTGCTTGTGCCAAAGTTCCACCCAAAAATAATTCACCTGAACAACCTTTCGTAGACTTGTGTTTGTTCCAGGCATATTCAAGTTATTAATTTGTGATATCTCTGTTGGTTGATATCCGTTAAATATGTTTTTAAACTATTATTATTATAGACGGAAATTAACGTGACCTTAATTTCAAACACATAATTGTGTACGTACAGCCACACATCAAAGTATACAAAACTGTAAAATTTCTTCAATCGACTCTCATCTTACGGTCATTACACATTAGGTTAAATATCAATTGAGGAAATTTGACAGTTTCTGGTAACCTGATGTGTGGTTGACTGTACATTACTTCTTAACGTCGCATTAATTTAATTCCCGTCTATATTAATAATAGATATAATGTTATTATACCTTTAAGAACAACATCACAACGTATAAACATTTTGTATGAATTTATCAAAGAGATTTAAATCTTTGGAATTTATTACATAATAAACATCTAATAAATATTTCCTAGGTTACATTTCATATTCCATGAAGATGATATTGTAAGAGCATGTAAGAGCCCTCAGTCCAATGGATCGTTTCCACGAAATTCAAATAAGCGTTCAGGAAAATCATACCTATTAGCTTGATGGTTCGATTTCTTCGAAAATCAGTATCGCTATTTACAAGCGAGTTAGTAAGTAGGCCATCCAAAAATAACGTGGTATATTTATTCATTGATATTTATTATTGTTTGATCATTATTTTCTGTGAAATAATAGACATTAATTGAGATATATTTGCTTCTTAATAAGTTTGTTAAAACGTAGAGCTTTACCTAGCCTATTATATATTAATAGACTACGTATATTGTACCTAAACTCCCTTATTACCTACAAAACGTGATATAAAGTTTATTTTTTATTATGGCTCTCTTTTATGAGGATAACTTTGCCAATGTCAAGTGAAATAATTGATTTAATGTCGGAGTCAGTGAAAGTCACGGTCACTCAATAAAACCCCGGTGTTTAGCGTTTTAGCGATCTACGGATTCTGTAGAGACTCATCATCATCATCATGTCAGCCCACATCCACCCACTGCTGAGTATAGGCCTCTTCTTTATTACGCCACTCCCTACGGTCACCAGCCAGCCTCATCCACTGTTTCCCCACCACCCTTACAATATCGTCCCAACGACGAAATTCGAAAGAGAACTAGGGTCGTCGATGTTGGTACACGAGTGTGTGAGCTGAAGTGGAGATGGGCAGGACACCTGGCAAGGTGCAAGGATGATAGGTGGACTATAAAGCTTACCGAATGGCAGCCAAGATTGGGGCGACGTCTTGTGGGTAGACCACCTGCCCGTTGGTCCGACGATATTGTAGAGACTACTTTTAACAAAATCGCAGCTTTTGTGACTGTGAGGTCAAAGCAAGTTGTTCGTAACAACTCGCTCGACACACAATAGCAGTGTTAAAAACGATACAAATTCGAACAAACCATATGTGTTTTCATAAACAAACTAAATTGAAATATGGTATCATGGAATTTGTCGTTTTTAAGTGATGCGTGGCAGACGAGCAGATGGATCGCCTGTTGGTAAACGATTGCCGCCGCCCATAGACACCTGCAACACCGGTAGCGTCACAAGTGCGCTGCCAACTTTTAGCTCTTTCCCCTCAATTGGGCCCCCGGTACCCTAACTCTCTCAAAAAATCGCAGCACAGGCGCTGCTTCACGCCGGTTTTCTGTGAGGCCGTGGTATCACTCTGGTCGAGCCGGTCCAGTCGTGCCAGAGCGTGGCTCTGACATGGTTCTTTCTAATCCACCTGTATTGTTATATAGATAGTTGGGTAGATAGATAGATAACGTTTATCTATCTATCTATATAGTGATAAACTGTTATTTTTATTGAGTGTCTAACCGGCACATCTCCAATTCTGCCTGCTTCCTCTGCGCGCAATATTGAACAAAAATTAGTTCAGTACCCTACCTACATCAATGGAATTCAAAATATTCACTTTTTCGGCCCGAAATTCGCTAGCCATTGAACAAAAATCAGGGCAAAGTTCGAAGAAAAACTTTAATCCAATCCGACCAGACTGAAACAATTCTCACGAGAATCCTTGCCCAATTCCACTAAACGACCCCGATACCTATTCTCAACTTCAGCCAACTGGACCGTCCAAATACGAGACTGGAACGTTCTGCGAATAGTCACTGACATTGGTCGACAATAATACGATCCAATAGACTGAGTATTTTTATAACATAAATACTAGTTTTCACCTGGTATAGTCTGCGGCATGAAAACCAATTTTGAAAACCAAAAAAGAGAAACCAATTTTAGTAGAAAGTCTTCTTTTTTACAAGTGCGCAAACTAACAGTCATCGCTATTATTTCATGCCGTCAGCTATACTCATAGTAGAGGGGCGTCAGGGGCTGCCCTAGTTTGAGACCAGATTGATTGTGTGATTGTCTGTCGCATTTATTTATTTATAGTGACCCGCCCTCACTTCGCTTCGGGAACGTAATTCAGAAATGAACCAATAGATGGCGCTGTGTTCAATACATCGCGCAAGCGTTTCGTGTTTTCGGTTTACCTATAAGCCTTTTTGTTGTCTCTAGAAGTTATCTCTTTATAAATAGTATACATTTGACCTGCCCGATGACGTATTTTTGAGAGTCTATTTCATACGCCAAAAATCGAGAGCTTTTCCCTCCGATTGGGCCACCGGTACTCACTCACCCGTTGTAGCACAGTGCAGGTTGCTCACGCCCATTTCTTGTGAGGCCGTGGGATACCACTGAACCGGAGTGATACCTCCGGTCGAGCTGACGCATTTATCTCGCGTGGCGATGAACGTGGCTCTCCCAGTGTCTTTACTAAAGGCCTTTATTGAAATTAAGTAAATAAGGCATTGTTTTACTATCTTTAACGATTATTTGATTGTTGGTCGATGGTGATTCGATCAAAATCATAGTAAAGTATCATGCCGCCAGCTAAATGAGTATTTTTTTTATTTAATAGAATTTCCGAAACTCATAAAGCAAATGTTATTCAGAATGGTTGGTGGAAGGCGTGGTTAAAGGGATGTAAATGTTCATACACCCTGTACATCTCTTTTTTTTTGTGATATATTTTGCACATTGCTACCTTGTTACCTAGCTTTTACTCAGTAAAGTAAAGTAAACTTTGACGCTATTCTTAAAGCTACACCAAAGTTTTACTTTCCGTCGGACAATACACTCGAGATTTATCTCGAACGCGCAAGAATAAGGCCCTGAACTTCAGAAGCTCCTCCATCTTTGCCCATTGTCCAAATATTTCATCCCCGAGAGTGTATGAGCGAATGACGTTGATACATTTGTTTCCTCTAGAACTTGCCAAGATTGCGCTAAAATAAACTTCCAGGTAACTTCGACTTGAAAAATGACCTACGATATTATTGTCTTTAGCCGTTTCATATCGTTTTGAATTATGAAAGGTCGCTATTAAGAAAGTCCGAAACTTTATTCCGGTTTTTACGCTAAGTTATTCGTGGATTTAAGACTATGCCCGAATTACCACTATTTATCCGAGATTAAATCTATGGTATAACGATACGCCAAGATTGGGGCGACGTCTTGTGGGTAGACCACCTGCCCGTTGGTCCGACGATATTGTAAGGGTGGTGGGGAAACAGTGGATGAGGCTGGCTGGTGACCGTAGGGAGTGGCGTAATAAAGAAGAGGCTTATACTCAGCAGTGGGTGGATGTGGGCTGACATGATGATGATGATGATAACGATACGAGGTATGACAGCGCTATAACTTGCACTCGTAGCTGATCAGAGGTTAGCAAAGCGCTGGTAGCTCAGTGGACAAGAACGTGCCTTCCATTCGAGGGGTCATGGTTCGAATCCGAGCATGCAATACTGGATTGCTCAATTATTTGTGCGTATTTCTACCAATGGCTCGGTGGTGAGGGTAAATATCACGAGGAAACCTGCACGTTTCAGATAGCTCCTAAAACGTGTGATTGGAAACATGTTTCAGTTGATCTGTACCCACCGTCAAATAATTACCTTCCCGGTAAGACGGCAATGGTTTCATTGTATTAACTAGACTACTCAAATACTGAATTATAGTTTGGCGTACCCCGGTCTCAAAAGTAACAGCTCTGGACGCAACCAGGAATTACACTTTAAGATGAGACCCGATCTTAGATAAATATTGGTTTGGCTAGCTTTACCTATATTCCAGAAATACTTGCCCCAGTTCTAAAACCTTAACGTCTATCAAGTTAGTGAACGTCGCCTGTCAATCACCCATAGTATTCCTAGATATTACTGCAGGCACTCAATAAATAACACCCATTACATTAATATCCCTGGAGTTATAACAAATGAAAACTCCATGTCAAATGAAAATCAATATAGCTAGTACGGTGGAACGCATTTATTCTAACCGAGTATAAATCAGTTGTTGCTATTCATTAATGTAATTTTAGTTTAATCCAAGCCAATTAGTTATAGTAATCTAGTAATTTGAGCGGACAATTAATCTTCATTTAATTACCGTAGACGTATTCATTTTGGGATTTGAAGTGTTAATGCTAGTTTTATTTATAAAAAAATCAGTAATTATATACAAAAAGCTGGTTACCAGGTCTCATAAAATTCTGCCTTAGAGAAAAAAAAATCAAAAGATTAAGTGCATTAAGTTCTCCAATTGCTAACAAATAAAAGTTTCTCACCAATGGTATTAGGGCACAAAGTGCAGCAATTAATGGTACGAGTATCAACAAATTTGTTCCAATAAATGGAATAATTTGACCCAGAACATTGGCTTACGCACTAAACGTACAGGCACAGGACCGAACAAAATGGCGAACTTTGGCGTCGGAGGCCAAGACCCACCTAGGATCGCTGAGCCAGCGTTGTAAGTAAGTAAGTAAGAACATTGGCTGCCTACATCGCGAGCTAAAGAAGCTACATGTACGCGGGTGGAGCGGTACATACACGGTGTATCTATGAACATTTACATCCCTGTAACTAAAATTCACCCTAAAAAAATTTCATCTTTCCATACTAAGTCGGTCACTTGACTTGGTCATTTGGTTTGGGGAATCGAAAATATCTGCGGAATTTGGAAAATTTATTAAACAAATGTTGTTCAGAATGGTTGAATTGAACAACATTTGTTGATAGAAAACATGGTTGAAGGGGTGTCAATGTTCACAGATACATCCTATATACTACAGAAACGTACGCGGGTGTAATATTATAACTCGGCCTCACAGAAGACCGGCGTGAAACAGTGCCTGCGTTATGTATTATCGAGTGAGTGAGGGTACCGGAGGCCCAATTTGGGGGAAAGGGGGTTAAAGGTCGGTAGCGCACTTGTGCCTCTACCGCTGCTACAGGTGTCTATGGGCGGCGACAATTGTTTATCATCAGGTGATCCGTCTGCTCGTCTGCCACGTAAGGATTGTTATTTTTCCTCAGATTGTCTGTTTCAGGATACAAGTCAATGGCATTTGCGTCTTTTAGGGAAAATAAAATTATGTATTCAAGACTTCTTTGAAATGCTTTTGTTTCCGTTAAATTGGCTACTAAGAAGAAGTCAGCCAAATTGCACGGTTTTTGAGAAAAACAGCAAATAATCATATTAATTTACATAGCATAACAAGTTCACGGTACGTTGGTAAAAACAACGCCGGATCGCGTTGAGTATGGAACGTTTACATGAATAAATAAACGTTGTGTTATTATAAAAGTATTTGAAGCGATTTTTATGCGAAAAGAACTCAGTGGAAAGAACGGGAGCAAAAAAGTGCATCCTACTCGTTCCCCATTGGGAATACCATCGTTAAGTAGCGCTTGCGCTGTGTTTCGTTGAGTGCGTGAGGATACCGGAGACCCAATTAGGAAGAAAGGGGTTCAAAGGTTGGCAACGTACTTGTGACTCTATTATTGCAGGTGTCTATAGGCGACGACAATCGCTCACCAGCATGTGATCTGTCTGCTTGTCTGCTACCTACATCACATAAAAGTCATAGTGTTCATGAGATCCACAACTCTTATAGATTACTTTGACAAAAATACTACTGACAGTACTATAGATACTTAGGTGTATCATTTGTTCTACCAGTTACAGTACCAGTACCAGTACCAGTTACAGTACCAGTATTATTACTTCTTGGTAGTACCTACTACCGGTACGGAGGGAAAAAATGCCCCCTTAAGTAGCAGACACATTGTAGGAGGAGCATGTAAAAGTCCTGGTCTGTAAAGTACTTCCCACAGCCCCCAAGATTGCGTGAAGTAGGCCAACATGGGGTTTAAATCAGTTATAGTCCGACACGCCACTCCAGCAGATAGGCGGTCCGAGGGGATTTTCTCGTGACCCCTTAAAAAACTTGCGTTAGTAGATAAGTATTATTATGTTTTGAACGCATTGTTATGCTACCTGACCTGACCTGTATACATACAATTTGTTACTTATGTCATTTACGTTAGGAAGAAAAGTTATTGTGTGCTCTGAGGTAGGTACCAAGACTGGGTAAAAAAAGTAACGTAAGTATCAGCTTATATAGATACTTATATAGGTACTGTCCCACTGCAGGGCTATGGCCTCCATCATAGAAATCAAGTTATACTACCTACTATGATGGGATTAGGCTTAATCACCACGCTTCCCTATGCGGATTGGTGATCACAAACCCGAGCTATGTTCGAAAAATTTTAAACCTGACCCGGGAATCGGAGATCCCGAGATGACGGCCAGGTACTTACACCACTAAAGCCTCTGTGATTAGAGTCCAATCGATAGGGTGTAGTATTTGAATGGTAAATCGATTGTTCGGCAACACTAGTGGAGACTGCGGCCAGACGAATGAGTGGGGAACATCCTGTCACTCGTCACGCTTTTCATTTTAGTAGGACTGATACGATGGTCGATTTTGCATGCGGTAGATAAGACACTAGTTCGCAAGATTCTGTCTTTTGAGGTTAAAAGTAAAACCCTTTACTTTTGGCTTTACTGTACTCAGGTAAGAAAAAGGCGAACTGATACCGACTGTCCTATCTTTACAATCTTTAAAGTAAACTTATAGTTATAGTAAAAGTTTACGCAAAAATTGCTATAAAACCTGATTTACAGGCTCAATTTTTGTCTTCTTTTTGCTCTCTTGAAATTGCACTTTAGAAGATTGCATAGTTTACCATTAGACCGATGATACGATACACTAATATACTTACTGCTTCAAATTATTGAACTCAAACTTTAAGTCATAGAAGAAACTTTTTTATAGCTGTAGCATAAAGAAATAAGAAAGATACTACGTTTTGTAGCATCATAAAATTTCATTGCAGAGATTTTTCATCCACCTGACTAATATACTCGTAATACAAATAACTTTTATGTACAGAAATTTAGTTTTCCCGACTTGCTGTCGGTCTTGTCGGAGAAGGAAAACCTATTTACGAGTATGGGGATACTTTATTTGGATAATTTTTAAAATATGTTATGCTAGCAAATAATAAAATAAAAACAAAAAAATATTATAGTCTTTTCATTCGTAACCGAAAGGATGCTGCCGCCCTTATAGACACCACACAATACCAGTAGAGTCACAAATGCGATTCCAACCCCTTTTCCCTCCAATTGGGCCTCTCCGGTGCCCTCACTTACTCGACGAAACACAGCGCAGGCGCTGCTTCACGCTGCCGCGCTGGTATTTTGAGACGCAGTGGTATCACTCCGGTCGAGCCGGCCCATTCATACCGAAGCGTGACTCTCCCACGGTTAATCATCAGCCTGTTGCAGTCCACTGCTGGACATAGGCCTCTCCAAATGCTCGCCACTTTGATCGATCTTCGGCTACTCGCATCCAGCTCCAGCCAGCCCTCTTGCGCAGATCGTCACTCCATCTGGCCTGAGGTCGTCCTACACTACGTTTACCGAGACGCGGGTCTCCACTCCAGAACTCGTTTACTCCCACGGCTAAGATAGTTGAATATTTTACAGCTCTCTCTTTGACATTATCGCAGTCGTTTGACACGTGTTACCAGTGTTCCAGTTCCAATGTTTTCTATGAATCCGTACTTAGAGGACGTTAGATAACAGTTTTTGTTCTCTTTGATTGCGAAACTCGTTTTTAAAGCTTATTTTACCTTTGTTTGGTTATAAAAATGATTCCTTTTTAATCTTTTACATGTGATTCCTTTTAACATAGGACAAAATGTTATTTATTTTTCCCCGAATAAAAAATCAGCTTCTGTTGATAAACATAAAACATTTGAGAACGTTTTGTTGTTTCTTACAAAAAATATACAGATCATGTACAGCGATCGCTAAAGATAAAGATATAATAGATCAGTGGATAAGAACGTGCCTTCCATACGGGGGGTCGTCAAATCTGAGCATGCACCTGTGGATTATTCAAAATGTGCGTTTTTCTACAATTATCTCGGCGGTGAGAAAAAAACGTGAGGCAACTTGCACGTTTCAGATAGTTTCTGAAAAGTGTAACCATCATTTAGTTGGTCTGGTTCCTCTATTAAAAGGTTGCGAAGTTCAGATGGCAATCGGTTCATTTTAATTACCAGACCACTCAAATCCTGACTCATGGGCTACCGTACGTAGCGTACCCCGGGATCCAAAGCGACAGTTTGGACGCAGCCGTGAAACTACACGCTAAGTAATGAGACACAGTCTATGTATCTTTCTGTCCGTCCGTGTGTCGTAGCCACTTTTTCCGAAACTATAACTACCAACTAACTTCTCATCATCATCCAAATCATCAGCATGTTGCAGTCCACTGCTGGACATAGGCCTCAACTAACTTCTAAACCAGGATAATGATTAAAACTACCAACGAAAATTGGTTTATTCAACGAGATCTAGTAAGTATGTAATTTTTTTAATACGTCATAAATCATTAACCGCAATTTACCTTCAAAGTTAAATTAATTAATTAATTCAACAAAATATGAAAATAAATATTGTTAGGTAGTTGCTGCCACGGAGGACTCGCACTTGGTCGCTTTTTTAAATGTCGCTCGCTCGTTCGTTTAACCAGGTATTTTACTAAAAGGTGAATCAAAAAGCAGAACAAAAGCTGGACAGGCCGGATACCGTCTAATTTGCCCGAACATGCTACCAAAAGTCTAACCATGGATTCCTGTCAATTTTTACCAGGGTACCTGGTGTGTGTTTTCGGCTCAACCAACAAGTGCACAAAAGAGACCCGCAATTCAAAGCTGCCTCATCTCAGCGAATTATTATTCCCAGTTGCATCCAAAGCCATCGCTTTGCTGCCGGTACGCTTGAACCATGTGGCTTATAATGAAGTCGTCCCGTAACGAATGAGAATACACCAGTTCAAACAAAGGCAACCTTGGCATACCTAAGATAAGCCAAAGATTAGGAAGACCTTCTCAACATCTTGGTAAAGGTATTTTAAGAAAAGTACGACCTTTAGTAATGAAGAACACGATGAGAAAGAAACTTGACTCGCATTTCATATTTATGATGATGGTTGGTGTATTCAAATCACATGTGATTATTTAGATTATACAAATCTATATCCAGTTTACAGTTACTTGGCCTGTCTTGCGAGCTACTTTAACCGTTCATACGAGTTAATTGCAAGTGACAATGAAACAGTTCTAGTTACTGTGCAACTACTTAGCAGGTTAACTCATATGTCTTTTTATTTCTCCCAGGGGAAATAGGTACATTACGCATACCCGGCCGATGGCGGGGGACTACCAACTACAACCTCTAGGATGCTCCTGTCTATGCCAGAGTGGGGAGGGGATATGAGAATTCGTGTCTAACTCATATGCCTAACCTAACCTAAACTGAAGCTGAGCAAACGAATGTAAGCAAATTCGTAATATGAAGCTAGTTTTCAGCATAAATAAAATAGACGTGCGCTGGAGTAATTTAGCGCTCTACCACTCATTTCGTAAGCTAATAAATTAGCTGTCTCACAGCACACCAGCTTGGAGTATCGTTTCAAATTTCGACCATAGAAGAGACAGGGTACAGCGGGTCTGCTTACTCAGTCGAAGTTTTATATCCTTCACTTTTACAACAGTCTAATATTTATTTATTTTCTTGACTTATTTGACAAAGTATACCGTTGTTGTTGAATGCGTTTGGTTTAATGGACTTTCGTTTAGTTTTCTTTCCTTTGGTTTGCCCAACTGACTTCACTCAAGGAACCAGCCCAGCATCGGCCACACTGCTCGTTACAGCAAATGCTGTGGTTTAGACGTTGTTGTCCATTACTACTACCTGTATGCTCTCTCTTTCTGTTTAATTGCACGTATAAATTAAATCAATGATCTCGTGAATGTAATAATATTATGTGTGATTTATATTCTGTTCAATTGATCAAAAGTTCGTTAGCCAGTTAGTGATTCTATAACTAGGCAGCAACTCGAACTGTGTAAACCAGTCTTTACGGGCTTTAAAATTTACGTTATTAGACCTTATTTTCAAGGAATCGAATCACATCATGCATAGGTACGTGTTATGTAGGTAGGTTATTCTCATAATTTACAGAATCATACGCCCAGTAAGTACCTAATGGATATTACGTGTCAGATTTCACCGTAAAAGTAAAACATTACCTGTGAATTTGTGCTTTGTACTTTATTTGAAAAAAGTTTTATATTTACCTGCTGGCGTGACATTTCCTCATACAAAATAAAGGTAGGTACTAAAGGCGGTTTTATGTGAGTATACGGTTCTATTTTAATGTCATTATATCGCTAAATACCTCTATTGACAATAATAACATGAAACCTACCTATTGAGATAATTACAAAATTTATATATGGCTGACTAAACAGTTAAAGAAAATTTTAATGAACAATTTAGTTGACATTAAAAATGACCAAGTCACTTAACAGACTTTGTATGAATAGTTGTTTTTTTTATGCTAATTTCCAAATGTCATCTGTAAATGTTTTACACACTATAAGGAATCGAACGTTCGATTCCCGCACCAACACTAGGTAATGTTTGTCGATGAAACAGATATTTATGTTGGGTCTGAGTATTTGTGATTCCTTCAGTGTTTCTCGTTTCCATAGCAAAAGGGAAAACCTAGCTGAGAACTAGGACAATGTATGTGATGTTGTCGCAATTTATTTATTACCAACCCGTCCTCACTTCGTTTGGTTGCTTAACGTGACCATGATGGGGTCCATTCGAAAAGAAAAAAAAGACCAGACATAAGCGGCAGACCGCAAGTGTTTGTTTTTTGTTATTCTATAAGCCTTGACGTAGACTATGAGATTTACCTCTTTACTAATAGTATTTACTTACGAGTTACGAGTATAGTATAGGTAGGTCTTCTTCATCGATGCACTCTTGACAGAGCGGTCGTGGTCGTCATGCATTTGCTTTCCCGACGGAAGGGGCAGACATACATAATGCGATTCACGATGCCTCGCTATTTCTCTCGACTAGCCGTCATCCTGGCGCATTCGTTTAATGAGTCACCCACAATGGTTTTTATCTGGTCAGTCCATCGTGTGGGTGACCTTCCGCGAGTATAGGTAGGTACGAGTGTTGAAATGACGCGAATAGGCCAACTAATGTGGCTTTAACGACAAGGTACCCTAGTTATGACTTGATAATACCACATCCTTCTATTCCCCGTTGATCTATGACGCGTCAGAACTACGATGTTCCCATACAAAACTATACTGAGCCACGAATTTTGGTCACGTGCCTACGTACGAAGCGCATGAGTATTCAATGAGGGAAAACGTTGGAGGGTACATTCAGAACTTACATTCATCAACTATGAAGAGTGTGGGATGGGTGCCTGCAGTTATTTTTTGAAAGAACAATCGTAATTCAACTAAACATATACCTGAAACATCTCATACCTACATTGTACCACAAAATAATTACACACAGAAAGTAGGCTGCCCACTAAGAGCTAAAAACATGTCATGTACTCGCATGCGTGAGTACTAACTAACGGGGAAATACGCCTTTTCGACCACATTAATTCTAGTCTATGACATAAGATTGTCGAACTGTCGAGGTCTGTGGTAGAGGCCGCGCGCTTATGTATTCATGCCGGGCAACAACCCTAGCATATGTCAACGAACTCTTCTAAATTCAAAATCAGGCTGAGTCTACCTTCTGTGTGTAATTATTTTGTGATTGTACGCCCCGTTGGTCTGGTGGTTTAAGTCATGGGCCGTGATCTCGGGGTCCTGAGTTCGATTCCCGGGTAGAGCAAGTAAAATTAAGCAATCGTGGTGTTGGTAGGTGTAGGAGGGATTGCACAAAACAAAACTTTTACCTGTTATTCTGCTCCGAACTATTTCATTAAACTTTATTTCGTTTATGTTAATTAATTTTAAATATTGCATTTTACTCCTGTAAAATTCAACGTGAAAGTTTAAATGTTTCTCATATTTAACAACTTTTAGAAAAGCTAGAGTTGATAATTTGTAGCTGTACAGTCAACAGCAAAAGTAGATGATCAAAATCAAAAACTCTATACTCACTATCGAGAGGAGTTCGCGTCAGAACTGTATGGTGTCTAATTCATACAGTTCTGACGCAAACTTCGTATAGCCTCAAAGTGATTCATACAGTTCTGACGCGAACTTTGGTCAGTAGTGAATAACGAGTTTTTGATTTTAATCATCTACTTTTGCAGTTAACTGTACAATAAAATCCAATAACTCTATTATACGGACTCATGTAGGTAACTATAATAGGCGGATTAAAAAAGTATTTTCGACTGAAAGTTTAGATTATATGAGATATTACTGTCCTCCAAGCAATTTAACTATGGGAGAGCCACGCTTCGGCATGAATGGGCCGGCTCGACCGGAGTTATACCACTGCCTCACAAAAAACCGGCGTGAAGCAGCCCCTGTGCTGTGTTTCGCCGAGTGAGTGAGGGTACCGGAGGCCCACTCGGGGGGGAAGGGGGTAAAAGGTTGGCAGCGCACTTGTAACTCCACTGGTGTTGCAAGTGTCCATGGGTGGCGGCAATTGCTTACCATCAGGTGATCCGCCTGCTCGCCTGCTACCTATCACATAAAAAAAATCATCTTCAGTGGCCGATCTTAACGATCAGCCACGTATGAAGGATATATTATATAGATATATTATATTATGCCCAAGTGTGTGTGTAAACACTGGTGCAGTCTCTTTACTTCGTATTTCGATGGGACACCAGTAAGACACGACTTACGACTAGACCTGGACTAATGACTTAACGTGCTTACCGAGGCATAGAGTTACCAGACCGACCATTTTTGGCCCGACCCGGGGATCAAACTAATAAAACACGCTTAGAGGTAGATCAAAGACTAAAGATTTATTTTTCTTAAAGCATAGACAAAAACATGACGGTCTATATACTTTTACATAGATGGCTCTGTCAGTGCATTGTAGGATATAATTTTGATACTTTGTAAAACAATTTTAACACCTGCACTTATCAAAATAATCTAAACCCCACCCCCAAGTGGAGCCGTCGCTTTACAGTGAGACCTACTGCGTCAACGAGATTAGTGTACAGTCGAGTTCAAAATATGTATACACTTTAGGACCTTGTCACAGTACATATGTATAAGAAAACTACTTCCACTTTCTTATAAATATGTATTGTGACAAGGTCCTAAAGTGTATACATATTTTTGAACTCGACTGTACATAACCAAAATTAATTGTTTTTTTTATGTGGGTATTACTACAATTCAATGAATACCCATAAGCAAACTCACAACAAACACATTGAATACTCTAAAATTAGGGTTAAACTTACGCTTTCTTTTATCTCCAGACCGTGATCAAGAAAATATAGGTCAAAGATTTGATATAATACATGAACTGAAATAAAATTTAATGATTGCTTCTACGTCAGAAATATTCCTACAAATTTCCAAAATTGTTTGCGAATAAATTACTAGCGTAGTGTTGGTTTGGGTAATGTTGGTTTAATGTCTAAAAATATAGGTACTCAACTTCAAATAAATCTCGACTCGTGTGGAAACAACCATATAAAAAGATCAAAAAGGTTGATTAAAGCTTTTCTACATTCCAAATCATAGTACATGAATCATATTTTCCCAACCGTTGGTCATCCATTAAAACAGAAAGATGAAAGAGATAACGGATGGCTTTCATGAAATTGATGTTCTTGTTAATGGTTTCTAATTAGAACAAAAGTAGGTAATTGGGAAAAAAGAAACGCTCAGAGACTTCATTAGTTTATATCAAGTTAAGTGGCACACAATTTTTGATAATAATTCCGGCTATCAGTGACATTGTTTTTTTTATTTCATCCCCAAATTGAGTTCATAAAATATACACCTCTCAACATTACTGTGGCGCCCTCTCCTCGTATCAATTAGTTCCAAACATTATCATCATCTTCTATACTATTTATAAAAAGATAACTTCTATAAACAACGACAAGGCTTATACGTAAACCGAAAACACGAAACGCCTGCGCGATGTAATTGAGCACAGCGCCATCTATTGGTTCATTTCTGAATTACGGTCCCGAAGCGAAGTGAGGGCGGGCCAATAGTCTATCATAATTTCGTACTTTCGGATTACATAAAACCTGGTTTTTGTCTGTTTAATGTATGTTTATTTCATAAATAGATCATGTCGAACTTTAACCAAAAAATCAGTTTAGCTTTACAAAATCAAGTAGACTTTACAAAAGCCAGATTACATGTAGCAGGCATACTTTTTTCCGTGTAAATTCTTGTTTAAACCTACATAGAATTACATGCCAGAATCTGCGCTAAAAAACTAATGCTGCAACATCGCATTTAGGATAACACTATGAGCGATAATAAACAAACAGACTCTGGATTTTCAACAGAACTCTCTGCTAATTGACTGTGACAAGCAGAGCCCGCAACTGAATTGCCGGCGGCTACGTGTCTGTCCAACACGTGAAGTAAAACTCATCATCACCAATTCATTCTGCTGGCTAAAATTGTATTGTAGAAGCTGATGCGAAGTGCTGAAGCTATGTTAAGTTGGTTAAAATGTTAACCCTATAAAAGAGAAACAAACCATGTGGACCGTAGTTACGCATAGGTAATTAAAAAAAAAATCAAAAATAGGACACCCCGATAAAACCTGAGTGTTTTCCCCGCATCATCATTATCATTTCCCTGCCCTGTTCCCAGGTTATCTGGGGTCGGCGCTGTATGTCTTCTTCCATTCGTCATCATATCATCCACCCCCTTTTCAGTCATGTCATTCTTCGCACAATCCATCCATCTCTTTTTCGGCTGTCCTCTGTTCCTCCACCCATTTACATTCATACCCATCACTCTTTTGGTAACATGTTCCTCCTCTCTTCTCATTACATGGCCTTACCAGGAGAGACGATTCCCTTTAGTTTTTCGCTGATAGGTGCCACTTTCATACTACTTCTGATATACTCATTCCTCATCTTGTCCATTCTCGTCACGCCACACATCCATCTCAACATTCTCATCTCTGTAGCATGCAGTCTTCTTTCATCCGTCTTCTTAATGGCCCAGCATTCTGATCCATACATTGCAACAGGTCTGATGATGGATTTATAGATTTTGCCCTTTAATTCAAGGGGCATCCGTGGGTCGCATGTTGTTGCCGTGACCTGTCGCCATTTCATCTACGCTGTGTTAATTCGATGCTTAACGAATAATTAAGAGTGTTTTCCCCTTATATACTGAGCAAACCATTCCACAGTCATGGGTACTCCAAAGACCCGTTCAGTCGCTACTTACAACAGGTCGGGAACGACTTTCGGTGCAGAGGCATCGAAGACATTGCATAGGCTTCTTCTGCAGCCTAGAAGGGGCGGCGTGGTGCTCCCGGCCGCGGCTGTCTCTATCACTCTCCCCAGCCGGTCCAGGAGGAGTAGTGTCTTCGCCTAGGGAGAGATATGAAGATTAATAAAGATGGGACACTTCAGTCGGCTCCCGTGTGTCTTCTCCATTTAGGCGTATAAGAGAGCACTCTAGGTGTTTTAGTGGGGTGGCCCCAGAGGAGAGTCCACATAACCTGTCCGTCTCCCAGCGGCGGGTATGTTTAAGGAATTCGTTCCATAACATCTTGGACTGGTTGCATTTCATCAGTGACCAATAAAAAAGGCTGGAAATACCTTGGTAGCATTCTTAATGCTCCAAGCCACAGTTGAGTTTAACTTGGTTTTTTGTTTAGTTTAACTTTTTTGTTTGGTTTGTCTGGTTTAGTTTAACGTGGTAGACCGAGGAGGCGAGGTCGCGTGGTGAGCTCGATTTCTATTTCCCCAACTGGACCATAGTCGCCCAAAATCGTGAAATGTGAAGAAAGGGTAGGGAGGCCTTTGCCCAGCAGTGGGAAACGACGGGGTTATAATAATAATAAACTTGGCACTCATTATGTCGATAAATGTTTCACACAACACTATTGCTTGTGATCGCGAGTGCGTATTTGTGACGGGTAAGAACGCCACAAATTGAATTGTCTGCGCCGCGGCAACGGGGAGGGGGTAGGGGGGGAGTAGAGCCATGTGTCCACTTCGCCTGCTTTCGACAGCGGCCGGCGCTTTTCATTCCTCTCTAATTTGTAACATGTCACAGATTACAAACCAACAGTTTGTCAGCACACAGCATTATTGCTGAAGCATAATAGGAACTATGGGAAATTTGATGGATAAATAAATGGTGACAATTCGTTCAAACTTTAAGACACAGATAACATACATTTCTGACCGAATCTTGGGTCAAGGCTTAAAGTGGTCAAGCCGTATCAAAGATTCTAGAGATCATTCAAAAGTTGACTATTAGGGCTGTTTAGTTTCTCGTCAGCAGAACTTTTCAAAACATATTATTCGCTACCTCGCCTCTGAGCGCTCTGTTGCGTTGGTATTTTTAAAGGAATACCTCCAACTTATATAACTGCGTTTATTTAGCACTAAGTAGCATTATACACGACAAATACAGGAAAAAAATCATAAAACTCTTGTATGCATTTCAATAGTTAGACGTTCAAAATGATTATCTTGACAAGTTTGTGAATCCATAAGTTTGAGAATTTACACTCATCTCCAAGCAATATGGTATAGGTATATATATGCGTATTGCTTCCGAATACGCATATACCTACACCGTACTTTTAAAACCGTCTTTTTCACTTCTCGAGGGCATTATACTGATGAAAACCAGCATTATCCCCCAAGGAACACAGGGTCTAATCTAAAAAAAAAACACTTAAAATAAGCAGCTGATTGATGCAATTTGTGTAAGAAAGCCTTTTTTTTTTCAAACTTAGCTCCTTGGGGAAAAATATTTGTTTTCATCAGTATACTCGTAATCCTCTCGAGAAGTGGAGTAAGAAGTAAAAAAGTACGGTTTATGTTTGAAAAATTACATTCTCGGTTTTGAACCTCCAATCTTTCACTCCGAAGGCACATTTTAAACAATGGCTACTAAGTATCGCTCTACTTTTCAAACAAGTGTTACTATATAAAATAAATAAATCCTCTAACTGATATCCGACTACGGAATATAATATAGTGCTTAAGTGTGTACGCAAACACAGGTACACTCTCTATTCCCTTACCATCTTTATTTGACGGGACACGTATAGTGTTGGTCCTGCGCCCGATTTCTATTCGGTCGTGTCACACTGGAGGCCAATTTTCGGTTTTCGCCTTCTATGTCGAGTCGACTTCATGGAACGCACAACTAATAGGAGAACACAGATTACAGTCGACATTCCTTATCTTGTTCTCCTATTGGTCTATGCGTTTCATGAAGTCGACTCGACACTTTACGTGCTTTCAACTTCCAGACTCCGGGCTGACACAGAATTTCTGAACAAAAAAACTCAGAACTCAACACTCGGCGATCGAATCCATGACTCCAAGCGTAATGCGACCCAGCAGTCGAGGCATTATAAGTACCTACCTATACTAGTTACTCGACGGGTAAGCGCAGGGGCTAGTCGGTCCAAGTAGACAGGTCAGTGGGCCATGCTTCCCGCCACAGGCGAGAGAGCGCTTAGGGCTAAAACTAGCCTAGCTACTCGCAGCATCTAATATTTATGGAGCGTGAGTGCCATAAAGAAAGGGACAGGTACAAAGCGAGAACAAAGTGAATATAAAATAATGTAATATTTTCGCGTCCGCACTAAAATGTATTTGTTACAGTCATTTCTTATAACCGGTTAAAACTGCTTGTGGCTTAAAAATCTGAATATTAACTTTTTTAACTGATTTGAAGTCATCAGTATTCTGCTTTGTCCGTCTTATGGGCATGATAAGTTTTTAACAGTAAATTCAACTGCGCATGAGCTTTTTGGAACGTTATATTGTTCGTGCTATAAAATAAAATAAAATAAACTTTAAATTAAACTGTACCATATTTATTATTACTATTGATATAATTATGAGCTGGTTTGATCTGTACTAGGTATGAGTATTAAAATGGTGGTTTAGCGAAACGTTACGTTATGCGCTCTATTTTAAACCAGTTATCATTCAGATAATATTACAAACTCAGTATCAAATGACCAAACAAAGGCAGCAACCGCAAATCAATGCAAATGAGATAACAGATAGCAACGCATGTCGAAATAAGAGGAATAACCGATTCATCCATTAGCGACAAATGTTTGCTGCAATCAAACGCGCGTTGTGGACAGACGACGCAATTAATCAACTCGTACACATGTCGTGGGATGATCTTGGAACTAGCCACTTCATGATATACCTGATTAACCGTAAAAATCAACGTATTTTAAAAAAACCGCCTTCATAAAACCACAAAAAAGTTTTAAAATAAGTTTTTACTAGTGATTTTATTTGTTTAATTATTATTTAAATTTTAACTATAATTACTTTCGTTTAGAGTCGGTGCCAGCCAGACTGCGTGATATTTATTTGGCGAAGTCGACTCGGGGTGCGCGGGGGGCATGGAAGTGATTTTTTCAGTGTGCTCTCCTCCTTTTTTTAAGTCGGTAAAAAAATTACGGTCACTGACATCATTTGATGAGTTTCCGATATTTCGGCGAGTGTTGCAAGCGACATGGCCACAGTATAGCTGACCGGTACATCATGTCACCGGCCATTGGCGTACCCAGGTTCTGGGCCAGAGGGGACAAATCAGATTTTTACAAGAAATTAAATATATGTTTTTATTTAAATTCTTTAACTACCTAGGTCTTTTTTGTGATAAGTGGCAGAGGAGCAGGCGGGTCACCTGATGGTAGGTAAGCGATAGACACCTACAACATTAGTAGAATACAAGTGCGGACAAGTAAGATGGTCCTATAGTGAAAGATGTACAGTTTCATGGGCTGAGCTACCTGAGGGTAACGCAACACGTTGTATGCCAGGGCAGTTCGTAGTCTGCCCAATTAAACCATTGAGCTACGTCATGCATACGCAGTTACATCAAATGGTCACATGTATCGATAAACAATGCTGTGCTGTCTTAGCGTTTCTGACTGGCAATAGGCAGGAATGTATGTCCGTAAGTCTCGTATATTTGTCTGACGCCAATTACTGCACCTAACTGGTGTATGTAACAGATATTGCTTTATTGAATCAGGGTCACGCGCGATACGTGTGGTAAGCGTTTCGCTAGATAAGGTAAACAGAAAAGGCGATCAGCAATTTTTCTGTCTGGATGTTTATACCAAGTCCCCCTCAAATATATAAACTATGAGTGAAATAAAATAATTACTCTGTTAGTAAAACTTTATCCACTAGTATGCAGTTTCCGCGAAACAATGGGGGGTATCGCGTGTGAAAAATACACGCTAGATGGCGCACTATAGGACTACTGATTTCCATCTAGGTACATGGTGATTGATTTTGATGTGAGATGTAAAAATGTCACTTAACCAATAGATAAATAAAAAAAATATATTATGAGAGCAATATTTTTTTAACCTAATTAAATGTCATTACCTACGTACAGTCAGAACGCTAGCAATTGAAGTTGATTTTGGACCTCAATCTAAACAGTAGGCCATATTTTTCACACGCGATATCGCCCATTATTATTAATCATTTTTATAAAAAGACCTCTCTTAAACTTTTCCTACAAAGACCATATGCGGTCGGCTATTGTCCCCAAAATAACATCCCTAAATCCCTTTACAATCGAGAATTTGCAGGCGAATCCGTAGGTCAATACTAATACATATTGAGGAGGAGACACGAGTATAACGTTATTCGAGATTCGACGTGCTACGTCATCAATTATTCAACATACGCAGGCATCTGTGATACGTGCTCGTTGGTGACGTCATATGATACAACGCATTTTCAAATTCCGTCGCACCGGAAATGTTTCGCCAGTTAAATTAAAAAAACATCGGCCCAGTGACGACGCCGTATTGTTTTTCGAAAATTGTTGTTTAAAAGGTTTTCAGCAAATACCTGTTACACCTGTTAAATCAGTGTAACTTACATAATCAAAGGTAATTTGTTCAAAACATCCGCTGTTCTGTAAATCAGCTAAATTCTTCCACCGATCTTAAATTAGATCGAAATTGATCTTAATTACTGAATAAAGCATTTACAATTTTCTTTATTAATAGTAACTTAGTGTTACATCTCTACCATTAAAGCGCCACAGCGCGCTATTTCATTACACGCAAGATTAAATGGAATCGCATTCAAATGATTACGGCCGCCACTCCGGACCCGAACGTTTTGTGCAGAATAAATTATTCACGTTCACACCAATTATGGGCGAATTGGGTTGAGGACTCGAAATAATCTAGTCTATGACTTACTGTGGTCGCTTGGCTTAAAGGTGTACCTACCTACTACATATTATATCGTTTAGAGCATCGCTGGACACGTCGCGACGTTTTTTTTATGTGATAGGCTGGAGACGAGCAGGCAGATCTCCTGATGGTAAGCAATCGCCGCCGCCCGTGGACACCTGCAACACTAGTGGAGTCATAAATGCGCTGCCAACATTTTATTCTCTTAAGTAACTTAATACTTAGTAACGTATTCAAGTAGTAGTAGTAGTAGTAGTAGTTCGTAGTAGTAGGTATTAACCTATACAAGTAATAAGCAAAATATTCCATTATTTTGTAACGAACGGTCATCAAACGTAGTTAAAACACTCGCGAATATTTCAGCTATCAAACCAAATAAACAAATACAATTCGAATTATCCGTTCATGAGTTACGATGCCACAGATAGACACAGAAACAGGCAGACACATTAAACTTATAACACCCCGTCATTTTGCTACGGGGATTGGAATAGGAAACACCATTGGAAACACTATCAAACTTGCCTTTTTAACTTGTGTTTGGATAACATAAAAGGTATTTCCAATCCATTAAACGGGTAGCTAGGTATAAAAGCGAATCTATCCTGAAATGTATATTCAGCCAGAACGGATGCCATCTACGTGAGGGATTTGACCTTGAATACCGGGAGCGTGAGAATTCGCTATGCCAATAAAAGTCCGTATTAAAACAGTTATGGAAATTACAAGATAACCATGCTAATGCATTGTAAAAAATAATATTACTAAATACGCCCTAATACACTGTTGGTTTAGTGGTTAATACCAGGCCGTGATCTCGTGGTTCGATTTCCGATCGCCAAACCGCATGTTGATTAAACCTAATCCCATCATAGTAGCTTTTTAAATTTATTTAACTTCAACAAATAACATAGTTACAAAAAGTATGCCATAAGAACCTTGTCGGTTTGTCCTTGACATAGTTAGACTTGAGTTTTTCGCAATTTTAGTAATGTAAGATTAATACTAAAAAAATTAAGTCTAAAAACAACAAAGTATTTAGGTAATTTTGTAATTACCTAACTAAAGGATCGCGCCAACTACGCGACGCGAGTAATAACAGACTGATACTCTACTTTACTCTGTGAATTTAACAGCAAATAAATAAAAAAGTGCGCTGCTCTATACAAAATCGGCATAACCAGGCGGTACTAACACTGTAAGCTACTTCTATTGTACAATGTCCAGTCCAGGTAAGGTTAATATAATTTTTGGCCCAATGCCATCGATCATCCAGCCCCACATTCACAGAATTCACGACTACTTCCCACAATACTTGATCAAGATTACGTTTCAGTGAATGAGTGAATGACTTACGTCATTCGTACGTGTATGAACGATAACACAGGCAATTTTCCGCAATTCGAATACAGAGTTATGGGGAGGCGAAGAAAAGAATTATTGCCAGCAACACAATGAGAAAATAGCTAAATACGTCGCTAATGGTATACAATTTACTAAGCGATTAGTCAGCTTCTAGAAATACCTAATGATCTTTGAACGTTGAATTCTCGTGAATACTTACTTCGAGAAGTTGTTTTCTTTTTTATTTGCTTTTTTATTACCGAAATAGGCAGACGAGCTGTGGCCCATCTGATGGAAAATACTCAACTCATAATTGACATCAACAATGCAGAGGCACAGTCATGCTGCTGCCTACCATGAAAGATTCAAGCTGGACTGGAGAAGCTCGGTCGGATATACATTACCTACTTATTTGTATTCTCCAATGCGAGAGTTTAAAATCATAAATGGCTAATAGGATGACTAACAAACGGAATTGTTCAGAAACGAGTAAATATTTCTCAGAAGCCAAACGTATCAGTTCGTAATTTCAGTAGAACTAGTACGAAATTTTTAAGAAATCGTATCGTGCCCACTCTAGGCTTACGCTAGTTCTCAACACGAAGCACCTTCGTTGACGTATCGTATCGTACCATGTCCTTAACTTCCTCCTTCTAACAAAAATGTATTGGATTATAATGTTTGGATGTGCGCTCATGTTGCGATACTACCCATCCTGACGTATGTGCGTAGAGGAAGCTCATAAAATTTTCATACAAATTTCTGTGAAAAGTTCGTGATAGAGCTTACAGATCAATGTACGTCAATTGTTATAAAAGTTGACCAACACAAAAGCGCTCTTTGAATACAAAAGAAAAAAGCTATTTAATTCCCTTTAGCTCCGAAATAACAACTACAAAAGTTACAAAGGGATTTTTTCAGTTAAATATTTTCTGTTTATTAAATAAGTGACCCCGCAAAGAGTTCATTTATTCTTATAACAGTGTCCTTCAAAGCTTGAGGTCTTGCCGTTTTTTGCAACCTGCGATATTATTCAGAATATCTTTCTCTTAAAATCTTCAATTTTTTGCGACTAAGAACAACATCTAACGACTTCACAATAATCTTATTTTCGTGAAGCAGTATTACAGAAGATTATAAGTAAGCTAGTTAAATCAAGGGATTGCAATATGGTACGATTGTATTTTTATGTAAGTAATATAAATACCTGCCCTCACTTCTTTTCGGGACATTAGTTCCGTTTTGTACCAATAGGTGGCGCTGGGTTTCTATTACATCACGCAAGCGTTTCGCCTTTTTTATTTAACTTTAAGCTTTGTCGATGTCCGTAGAATTTACCTCTTTATAATTATTTTAGAAGATAGCGCAGACGAGCAGATGGATCGCCCAATAGGTAGCGACTGCTCCCGGCACTTTAAATCCCTATTATATTAAATAAACATTCTTTTATTTTTTAAAGAAATTGTTTTTTTACCATGCTTGTAGCATTGGAATCTTGAAAAAAATTGGTCGGAAGTACTTATTCATTTTTAAAGATACACCAAAAAACCTCCCGCCTTACACGGAACTCTTCTTTTGTATTAGATATATATACCTAACTACTTGAAGCACTGAATTTTAGGACCTTAGAGCAAATGGCAAAGATCATCCAAGCGAAAACCACTACTATGTACGGTGGCCAGCACATCAAGTTACTACAATCTGTCAAATTTCTTCAATCAAACCTCAATTTTATGTCAAACGTGTTTGGTTCAATATCAACTGAGGAAATTTGACAGATTGGAGTAACTTGATGTGCTGGCCACTGTACCTACCTACATAAGTAAAGCCATGATAACGCAATTATCTCCTCCTTCATTTATAATTCCATCCTTTTCGGACTTGAGCACAGACCAATTAAAATAATATCACAAAAGCCACCCCACGTGAGTGCTAGCCTTTGTTCAAGTAACACATTAGGCACCGCGTGTGGTCCCACATTCCAATGTCACCTTTATTACCGTGGCATATGGTGCAGGAGCTTAATCGCTTCTCTTTCTAGATTGCGAATTGTCATGAATTGTGGTACATACTAATGCGCTGTTCAGAGAGATTCATTGAAACCTTGTTACCAGCATGAGCAGGGTAATTATGTCGAGTTGGGATTTAATGTGTAATATGCACCGGTCCTAACGACTCCATTGTTTAAATAGATTCCACGTTTTAGCATGTCCGCCCAAAGCTGGGCCAAAAATGAGCAGAGATACGCGAATTAAGGCCATGTTCTTTGTGAAGTACAACGTTTCCGTTGTGTTGGTACTTCAACCTTAATTAGGTAGGTACTCTACACAATCTACCAGTTTTTTCACGACAAAATGTATGGTTAGTTAGCATCAAGATATTTTGGCAGTACACAACATAGACATACTCGTATTTTGAATGGCTGGCCTCCTTTTAGGGTCATGGCAAAAATGGAACCTTTATAGGTTCATCATTATAATATTTGTCGGATCTCAGACCGTCCATAATGTCACAGGCACTTTTGTGTATGTGTTTCTTTTTTCCCATACTTCTAATCTAAGTATGGGAGACTTTCAAATTTAATACTTTTTTTTATCCGACTGTTACGTATGGGATAATAATGGATAGGTCTTCAAAAATTATATTGAGATTTCTAATATTTTTTTTGTGGTACAAATACTTACTTTGGGTTGGTTATTAATAAGTTGCGTTCTAGGTATATAAAGTTATCACTAGGTACCTACCTGGTAAGTCACTTGCAAAGGAAAACACCACAATTGAATTTATGTGAAATGTAACAGTACTATCTCTTGGACTCGATCTTGGTGTGTGGAACAAATCTCAAATGGAATGGAAACTGACGCGACAAGACGATTTGTTGGCGACGAGGTTTGTCAGACGGCAGTGCGACAAAATAAAATTATATTTCCAGATTTCTAAGGAAAAAAATTAACATCTCTTAGCGATCTCGCAAACGAAAAGGTTCCAAAAATAGTGAATCAAACATGTTCGTGCGTGCAGGCAGAGAGCTGAACGAAAACGTATTTGTATTTTTTAATACAGAATAGGTCCCTGGAATTTGAAATCTCATTCAGCACTTTTAAACCGCATATATTGACTTGACTCCGTACTAAATAGCTTAAGCACTTGTGTTACAGATATCAGACAACAGAGGAAACACAAATATAATACCTACTTAAATAAGTACCATATAATTATAACATCCATATACTGAACAAACACAAGTGTTCATCACACGAATGTTTGTCCAGGGTGGGGATCGAACCCACGACCTTTGGCGTATGAGGCAGGGTCACAACTTAATGCGGCCATCCGGTCAGTCACTTTGATAGAATCGACTTACTTTTATTTGCCTTGAGTTAAAAGAACAGAACATACATGTCATGTCATAACAAAGTATTGCACTCAAACCCGTGCGCAAGACATTGCATTCGTGCAATGCGGCGCTTTCGCGGTACAAGAGGCTAGTATTTTCCAACTGTCACCGAACACGCGTTTATTGGATTCAAGCTCCAGTGGACCGCTTCGCCGCTAGCTATTGAGGGAAATATTATACCGGTCATAGAACTCATATTGTGAAATAAGACAGACTTCCTATACCAATATAAAATATAAAAAGGGTAAAGTATCAGCCTTTAAACCTACAAGCGATAAGATCGCCTTATTGTACTGTTTTCTTTTTTTTTTACTCATGTATTCTATTTTCTGTGCAATAAAGAATATCTACTTATCTATCGACATAATACCGTCCCACTGTGTGGCAAAGACCTCCATCATGTAATCAAGTCATCGCTACTATGATGGGTTTAGGCATAATCACGACGCTTGCCTAATGCGAATTGGTGATCAAACTCGAGTATGTTCGATAAAATTCGAAACAAAAATACTCTTGCTAAAACCGGGAATCTTAAACTTGCGGCCATCAAACATAGCTAATAACACTTCTGACTAAATAACCTTTCAAACAAAAATCAAATCGGTTCATCCGTTTGGGAGCTACGATGCCACCGACAGACAGACAGACAACAGACTTATAATAACCCGTCATTTTGCGTCCTCGGTTAAATAAAAAAGGGATTCTAAATTTAAACACGATTAAATTCACACCCTTACTTTCTGATGTTTTATACATGTACACAATGGAAATACGTGTCTGTATACGTATGTATATTTACTCGTATTACGTTGGTCAAAACAAACTTTGAGATAATGGATTACTAAGAGCAACGTACACTTAGTTTATCTTTTATCCGGTAGATTATGTGATTCCCAAGAGGCACACTAAAGTTTCTTCCTCGTTTTAGCTAAATTAAATTTGTGTCAAGCCACTTACTGGGAACGATGGGAGAAGGTCTTTGAAAACAAGATATTCACAATCTTATCTACGTTTCGCGGAATACATTATGCTTTAAAGTTTTTCATAGAATACAATAGGCGCGCGACTGGTCCTAAAAATTTATGAAATTGTTTGATATCATGATAGATTTGAAATCGAAAATAACTCTAGTGCTAGTTCATATTTAAATATTTCGTGTATCTGTCTGTATGATTGTCGAAATGCGGACGTTGAAAGTCGATTTTAAAGTGTTAAACTATGCAAAAATCCGGTTATTATTGGATAGCCCATCAAATTTAAAATAACATTTAAGAAATAGTTGTCTAAACGCAGCATTTCACATAGCTATCATACAAAATGCATACACCGCACGTAGAAAATACATAACGGTGACGTCACGGATATGTACCGATTTTTTATGGAGCGTTTTTGATCAAGTTCAAAACTTTGATTTTCAAATCGTGATATCTCGGAAAGTTTTTAAGATATCAAAGTAAATATTGTACCAATGTTTTTGTAATTGAGAAATCTTAAAATGGCATAACAAATTAAAAATAATTCGTCATGCCTATTTAATATTTTGTCGGGAGTCTGGAAATGTCTGTATTCGAAGTTACTTGTAATGAAAAATCTTTTGAGAAACCCAATTACTTAATATTACTATGAGAGGAGCAATTCTGTTTGTCTTTACACAACCTAATTGAATTCTTTCGACAAATTGATGGCCTGGAGGACCAAAATGTTACTTCACAGTAAATATGATTATATTTTCCAAGAAATACTTTACGTATAAACTTTTATGGGTTCTACGCCCCACAATAATCATTTTTATGAAATTTCCCCCTCATCCTTTTGAATTTATTTTCGTTTTTCTCAAAAACACAAGCCGTGTTTTGTGGTACAGTTGACAAATCCTGAATCGTGACCCACCTATATACTCGGTATTTTTTCTATAATTGTCATTCTATACAAGTAGGTTGAATTTTGCTTGAACATACGTTTCCTAATGACAAACCTTATATCATTTTATTAGACACTGACAAGGCTAAGGCGGCTTACTGAGATCTGACACCAGACTCACGAAGTTTTTTATTTTTAAATTATAATACATTTTTATTGAAAAAATAATAATCGTGGACTTATTTTAAATTCAAATTGAGATTGGTTTATCTAAAGGTTTTAAACGTAATACCGAGTGCCACTTTGCAAAAGATCCTGATGCGGAAGACATGATTCAGGTTTGTCGGCTGTACCTATGTATGTTCTTAATGTTTGGTATGTGCTGTTTATCGATTATGCGTTTAAATGAAATACATAGGTAAGTATCAAGTTTTTTTAATATCATAAAAGCAATTTCAAAACAAAAGGTGTAAACGGGACCCTCTGTGTGAAGTCGGAAATCGAATCGAATCAACATTTTACAGGAAATACGATTTGCTGTTTCTGTCGAATATAATATGTTATATTCAATGAGTAGCTATATTAAAACCATTGCTGTATCGAAATAAAGGTTTTGTTATTTCAGAATCTAATTATCGAACAAATTACGCGTGAAAAACTATTATAATACGTACACACCCACAAACTTTTAATAAATTAGTCATCATTGTCATCTTAAAATTTTCTTCCGGTGGAATGCATCCATGTTATCGCTTTAAAAAACGCAGGGCCCACTTTCCTGCTGCTTCTCATTTACTTTGCATGGCTTGTGTATTGTGGTAGCCACTTTATCTGCGGACATGAAGGCTTCGAAGCATGCGTGAGTTTCTCATACGATTTTCCTATATTAATGTGATGTTTCTCTGATATGAAACTAACCGCACTTAGCCCAATCAACGTTTGGCACACCAATATCGACTCATAGTACCCTCTCACACTCAGCACTCACCAACTCAACTAATAAGTCAACGTAAATGACAGTATGTCGACTCTCAGTCCCAACTCAAACAAAACTTCTTGTTTGACTCTTCGTACGTGCCATTTAGAGCTTCTCAAAACTTTCCGATACGAAGTTTCCTGATCGTCCCTTCTCCCTAAGACATTTTTGTGAGAAACGTTTAATATTTTTTTCAGGGACTGCTTTTGTTGGTTAAGTATAGCTGAAAGTAGGGTACAGAAAATTAAGGCCGATTTTTTTCCTTTTAAACTTTTTACGAAGGGAAAATTGTATTTATCTAGTCTAAAGAAACTGCCTGTTTGTATCCTAATCTCTTTCAATAGTCTGGCCTTCTTTCGTTTTATTAAATTGTACTCGTGCTTTACCAACCATTTAGATTTTTTTGCTATGAGACTTATGATAATAGATTTTCATGTTTATTTTTCACTAGCGGCCGCCCGCGACTTCGTACGCGTGGAGTTAATTATTGACACTTACAGTCATATTTTGGACAATCCACACAATATATTTTTATAAATTGTAGCCTATGTGTTATTCTGATGTATAAGCTATATTGTGGTAAAGTTTCATTCAAATCCATTCAGTAGTTTTTACGTGAAAGAGTAACAAACATCCATACATCCATACTTACAAACTTTCGCCTTTATAATAGTAGTAGGATATTTTTTTCGCTGGATTGCGAGAATTCTGCGTAGGCTTGACTCCACAACCTCCCGACCCATCGAACATCGTACTGAACAACAAAAAAAAAACATCCAATGCTGGACGTAGTCTGCTCCTGTATTAGTTCTTTCTCACTTAGTCACTTTCAGCAGTCCTTCTAAAGTTGGCAGCCTAACCAGCGGCAAGTCATCCTAAAATTAGCTAACCGTGATACCTCAACAAGACTAGTTCCTTCCAATGGTTCTCATTCGTCATCATTATTTCAGTTGTAGGGCGTCTACTGCTAAACATAGGCCTCCCCCATCGACCATTGGAGGCGGTATGCAGCACTCGCGACTCTGACAATGTCATCCGTCCATCTCGCGGGGAGCCATCCGCGTCCCACGTCTTGTCTACCGGTAAGTTTTTTTTTATGGTATCGGTAGCGGACGAGCAGGAGGATCACCTGATGGTAAGCAATTGCCGCCGCTCATGGACACTTGCAACACCAGTGGAGTTACAAGTACGCTGCCACCTTTTATCCCCTTCCCCCCCGGGGGGGCCTCCGGTACCCTCACTCACTCGGCGAAAAAAAAACAGCACAGGGGCTACTTCACGCCGATTTTCTATGAGGCAGTGGTATCACTCCGGTCGAGCCGGCCCATTCATACCGAAGCGTGACTCTCCCACATTTAAAAAGAAAAGTAGTCGCCATAAAAGTATCTAGTCTCCATTCGAGAATTTATATTTACTAATCTACTTAAATGTTATTCAAGACTTGAATAAATGACAACTTCATTAAGCACAACACACAAAGGACATTTATTCAACTTTAGCCTTTCTTTAAAAAAAAAAAAAAATCCGTGCAAAAGTAAAAGTACACTAACAAATTTTATACATTTTTCATAGAACCCAACGTGTGAAAGAAAAATCATACTATTCTAAAAGCTGAAAAGGCAAGTTTTATTCGGTAGATTGATCTGTCACGACGAACGTCAGGCTTTGTGTGAATATAATATTGGCATAGAACGGAAAGCAAAGGGGTAAAAACCAGCCAAATGCGAGTCGGACTAGGAATACGAGGGTTCTGTGAAAACATGTAGGATTAACTTTCGTAAACTGATATAGGTAATACAAACAAATATAAACATATTACGATTTTTTTTCTATGTCGTTACTACGTGTAAGCCTACATGAGCCACGACCGTGGGAGAGCCACGTTTTGGCGTGAAAGGGCCGACTCGACCGGAGTGATACCACGGCCTCACAGAAGATTGGCGTGAAGCAGCAGTGCATGCGCTGTGTTTCGTTGAGTGAGCGAGGAATCGGAGGCCCAATTGGGAGGTAAGAGTGTGCATTTGTGACTCTACTGGTGTAGCAGGTGTCTATGGGCGGCGGCAATCACTTACCATCAGATAATCCGTCTACTCGTCTGCCTCCTATGACTTAAAAAAACATACAATAGCTTTGTGCAAATACTAGCTTACTTACTTCGCTAGCTCAGTGATCCTAGGTGGGTCTTGGCCTACGACGACAAAGTTCTTTAATGTCATTGGCGACTACGTCCCTCCAGCTGAAAGCCGCGCCTTGTGCATACTCCCTAAGTTCCACCACAAAATAATTACACACAGAAGTTAGACTCAGCCTGATTTTGAATTTAGAAGAGTTCGTTGACATATGCTAGGGTTGTTGCCCGGCATGAGTAGGTACATAAGCGCGCGGCCTCTACCACAGACCTCGACAGTTTGCCAATCTTATGTCATAGGCTAGGATTAATGCGGTCGAAAAGGTGTATTTCCCCGTTAGTGCGCATGCGTGAGTACATGACACGTTTTTAGCTCTTAGTGGGCAGCCTACTTTCTGTGTGTAATTATTTTGTAGTTCCACTCCACACATACTTTAGATCAGCGATCAGTAGGTACCATATTATAAGTTGTGAAGACAAACTAAGTTTCAGAGTTCCGATTTTTCAAAAACGAAAAAACGGTTCGGGACCCCTAAAAAGGGGCTCTTTCAATAAGGCTGTCAATTCCACGCAGCGAATAGTTTTAGAATATTCGGCTATTTCTATACAATGTGTGTGTTCGGTAATGATATAAGTATTTTGATATGGTCATAAGTAGTGTTGACTACTACTATCCTACCTATCGATACTGTCGATAGTATTGCAAGGTGAATGCCTACTATCGAACATTGTAATATTGTAACGCAATGGAAACGTCAAGTAAGTAGTAGTGCTTTTCTTATATTTGAATATCCTCGTGTTTAGTTCCGTTTATGTCAAGTATTTTTGCAACACGATAATCCTGTTGATACCATTAACGCCTATACTATTTGGCAATACTGTCGATACTATCGATTTTTTTTAACTACCTACCTTTGATACCTACTATCGATATCCTGAATAGTTTTTGAGGTTTAACAACACTAGATAGACTTGAAAGCTCAAAAAAAACCACCAATAAACACCAATATCAATAAAAATTCTAAAAAAGCAAAGGAATTAACGAAACCGTATACCTACTTACTAAAAGATTTTTTTTTCTCTTATAAAACTTTTTTCAATGATCCAACAAAACAAGGGAGATATATTTAGATTTCTCAGAAGATACACCTTATAAAGTAATACCGAAATGAAAAGTACTTTCATTACAAACTTTCTTATCATTAGATTAAGAAATATTACCTTTCGTCTGCATAGTTTCAAATATTAGATTAAAATATGTCATTGAAGTTGAAAATTTATTTGATAAGCTAAAGGTAATCTTAAACTTTATAAGTGTCGACTGTTTTACAGAATGAGATACCTATTTTTACCCGACTACGGCAAAGCAAAAGGAGGGTTATGGTTTTGACAGGCTATGTATGTATTTATGTATGTATGTATGTTCATCTGTTTCCACGTAACTGGATTTCGCAGTAACATTCCTAATGTAATTTTGACAATATGTAGCTTCATATGTTTAATTCACATTTTTAGGTAGGTACTATATAGGATCTTTTATTCACTAAATAATTATCCTGATAATCTTCTCTTTTTCTTCTGATTTATTCTATTAAAGAATATCTATCTAACTATTTATTCCGTAATCCTTAGCGTTACTCTTCTTACACTCAGCCGTGTAAACTTGATTTGATTATGTTTGCGTTAAACCAATAAACTGTAGCCTGAGTTGCCAACTTTACGGTTTTATAACTAAATCTAGAGAAGTTAAGCTTCTGAGTTTCAAAAGCTATTTCCTAGACCCAGAAATCTTCGTCTAAGGTAAAATTTGGAACGAAGTTATTCGTCAGAGATCTGAAGTCAAAGAAATTGCGTACATGATTAGTTAATGCTCTTGAGTTGAGGTGGATCACTCTAGATGAACTGATAGATCAGAATTATATTAGAGTGGAGTGATGCCAAAGTAAAAACGCAATGTAACTACTATTAAAAGTATAATAGACTAACGAACTTAGCAAAACGGCGATCAAACTAGGATACAAGACCCGCTCGTCTCCTGTTTTTGGAAAACTACGAAAAAAATCGTAAAGTAAACACATTATTTTCAAATTCCGGTCTAAATAAATCTACTTTCTTTGGAGAAAGGAAGTGGGTTACTAACTTTATAATGTTGGAACAAAGTGTTTTAACCCTTGGCACGCGAGTCGATGACTTATAAACCAGAAAAATAATAGCCTATTTTCATAGCAGATTTACCAACTTTATAAAAATTTAGGACTGTCTACGTGATGTAGTGGCTCAAATTTTTAGACAACTGCGTTTGACACTTTTGTCCCGGGCTCAATTTTCGAATCAATGTGTACAGCAATAAAATGTAAACACCTCGACTCTTACGCTACGATTATAAGGTTCATATTTGAATGAGGTTGTATACTTATAAGTGCACGTGACAGTACCTGAACGTTATTTGATATTTTTCCGGGTATAACTGGTCGTATTCGGCATGAGATACTGTAATATCGGCACAAAATATCGCAAACTCCAAAATTAAGATTACTTAAATGTAGCCATACAAAAACTGTTTAATAGTGAGAATACAAACTTTAAACAAATTAGTTACTCGGTTACTGGCGTGTCTATTCTGTCCATTTTATTTATAGTCGACGGTAATTTAATCACGTTAAAACTTGTTTACATAGTGCGAGCTAGCGCACGAGTCAGCCTGCCGAGTGGGTGCACTGTAGGCACTCTTTCTGTTTAGACACACATGCGCAAAGCTCGCATGCGCAACATTTTTTTTTCACTCACTGATTTTTTGTCGCGGCCCCTACGAAGTGCAATCCTTAGAGGAGGAGGTCGTGGGGATCAAGCGTAGTCTTGGCTCGCTGTAACTGTTTTTCACTCACATTCTTAGATGATATGGGATGCATAACCTCCCTCATCTTTAACAAATCATTAAAAGTTCATAATTATGTTAAAAGTCACTCAGCTGTTATAATTATATTTGACGAATTGAACTTCTACGTGAAAATTACAACTTAGACGTCACACGTGATCGTCGCAAAAATATTGATATTTTTGTATCGATCAAAGTGTATTTTTATTACCTGAGTAGCAGATACAATTGCTACTGATAATATGAGTAAAAAGCAAAACGAGTGCCTGTCCTCGCTAGCAGCTCGTACAGTGTAAACCAGTCTTTTGTATATTGGAAACACTAATTATATTACGCCGTCATGTACCGCTTTCATCCAGTTGTATAGTGTCGATAAAATCCCTATTAATTTAGAGGGTGTTTGTTCCGACAAATTGCTCCCAACGGCTGCTGATTGCACGTGATTGGGAAGGGTTCTGGTTGGAACGAGTTTTTGGTTTTAGCTTAATCCGCGTAATGAAGGAATTAATTGCATGGTTTTATATTGGCGACTAAAACGAAACTGTCCACTAATTGCATTTGAGTGACAGGTGAGTGAAGTGAACAAAACTTTGTCAATGTAAGTACCTAGTTCTTTTTTCAAAAATCACGGCTACACAGAAGACCAGTGTAAAGCAGCGCCTGCGCTGTGATTCGTTGAGTGAGTGAGGGTACCGGAGGCCCAATTGGAGGGGAAAGAGGGTTACAGGTTGCCAGCGCACTTGTGACTCTGCTGGTGTTGCAGGTGTCTTTAGGCGGTGGCAATCGCTTACCGCTCAAGTGATCCGTTTGCTCGTCTGCTACCTATCACGTAAAAAAAATATCTACTGATAAATAAAATTGTTCTGTTCTATTTCCTAGAGCTTGAGTAGACGTGTTTTTCCATTTTGAATAAGTAGCAAATATTTTGAAAAACCTCATGTACACTAGACACGGTTTTATCAAAGATGTCCACAAGACCAGTGGAGTCAGATATCCGCCGCCAATTTTGTTGTCCTCCAATCTAGTTATACAGTCTATTACAAAGGTAAGCCGGAGAAGTCAGTCCACAAAGGTGGCACAGTTCACAAGTATGAAGTATAAATGAATCGGCAAGTTAATTTTGAACTTGAACTTGAGCGAGGTAAGCACGTGATCAACATTTTTTAACCCCGCAAATTCTGCAAGAGCCATCAAAATGTTTGAAGCCCTGTTTTGTAACGAAGTTTCTGTAAGCCAACGTAGCGGTGCACGTCAAAACTTCATACCTACCCTGTACTGTGGTAAAACTATCCATTTTCCAAAACGCAATTTAATTTAAGTTTTAGTAAATTGAAACTTATGTAAGCCCGGCACAAGTACCAAAATTAAATTTACAGTCATGTATCACATATTTCATATGTTGCCATTAAAACTTTGCCGGACCGTGGTAAATACGGTCTTTGATCAAAATTGGTAACATGACCATCAACCTTATTGCTAGGTTCTCAAAGTTAAACATATTTCACGGAAGTTTATCACCTTGCATACTAGTACCTACTTACATTAGTGCCGCGTGTACGCACGCATGAATGCGTCTAAAGCGTATACGAGTTTGAACGTGTCTTTGTATAGTCCACGGCATCTAACTATAGCGGTGGCCGTTAGTTTGCGCACTTGTAAAATAGAAGACTTTCTACTAAAATTGGTTTCCGCGCACTCAAGATCATCGACAAACTTACATGACGCGGACTTTACTACATCTATATCGTTAAATTTTAGTCGTTTTAATCCCGAAGCCATCATAGTAGGGGACACGAATAAAATAAAGGGGCTTTTTTGGGTGTTACTATTATGCCTCAGCCAAGGAATTCCCGCGATTATTACCAAATTGTCGGTCTACATTGTGGGGCCCAGCCACGGCTGCGACTTTTTGTACGCGGCTTCCACCAAAGACCTTTCCGCCCCAATAGCAATTTGCCTTGGCCATTGTCACTTGAGCCACTCTTTTCCATTCTTTGAGGTATATCTGCGACATTAGATCTCCTGCAACTATCTTGACTAGTGGCTTTTTATAATTGTCACTCCATCTTTTTTTATGTGATAGATGGCAGACGAGCAGGCAGACCACCATCAAGTGAAGGTAAGCGATGGCCGCCGCCCATAAACACCTGAAACACCAGTAGAGTCGCAAGTGCGCTGCTAACCGTCTAGCCACATCTAACGTTAAACTTAGAACACATTTTTTTTTCGTAACTCAAAAATAGTTTTTTCTTTGCATCAGTACACATTTACATATTCGTAATATCTTTCGTTTTATTGAAACTTTGTACTCCCATTGTACGATGAGGCATTCATGTTATCCAGTTCACACTTCATTGAGTCGACTCAATGGGAAATATTCTTACGTTGGGGGAGGGGAGGATTCAGCTAAGAGCCGGTTAATTCCTCCCATAACAGAACGTTGAACACGTTAAATTCAATCGGTGTTTTCCGCTAAAACGTTTGATTGTTCGATGTGTGTGGTTTGAGCAGTTGTGGTGGGTCTATGCTAAAATAGGAAGGCAGTTAAAAATAAACGATTTTGAATGAATTATTGAATGAAGTTTATTTATTAGTATATTATTTATTATGTATAAGTTTAGATACAACCTAATTCATCAGCAACCCACGCTCGACATAGGTCTCCCCTAATGCACGCCACCGCTCCCGATTTTCAGCCACTCTCATCCAGCTCACTCCAGCCAGCCTTCGAATGTCGTCATCCCATCTTGTAGCAGGGCGTCCAACACTACGTTTACCGAGTCGCGGTCTCCACTCAAGGACTTTATAGCTCCAACGGTTGTCAGTTCTGCCTAATTAGCAATTACATTTTCTTTAGCAGAAAAAGTAAAGTACCCCTTTCCGCCTGATTGGGCCTCTGGTACCATGACTCACTCCTATTATCAATTTCAACAGTTTATATTGAATAAAAAAAAATGTCATTCCAGCTGAGATGTTTTCAACCAATTTAATTGTACCTAAGTTTTAATCGATAACTTAATTGCAAGATTAAGGCTAAGCATTAGTTATAATTAAGTCAGGCTACTAGTATAACCCCGCTGTTTAGTAAAGAGAGTTGTTGATTGAACGGCCATTACTTAATTCAGTCTAGCGACACATATAGAAGATCCCAAAACCTCGTAATTTGTTTGAAGAAAACTTTCGTCTCACTGAAGTTTCCAAATGAAATAAAAGACAAAGAGACTAGACACGTCGAAAAAGTAAAAACAAAATTAACTTCGTCTATCTCACGCATGAGCAACATTCTCATTCAGTTCCTAAAAAACTTTCTACCTTTACTTACTTACTTCGAAAACTTCGATAGTTTGTAACATTTGTTTCTGCAACTAGCCTGTTCTCAAATAGTGTGGGGGGCAGGAACCCAATTGAATCCTCGTAATTTTCCGAAAAACGAAACTGTAACACCCTTTCACACCTTTAACCCCTTTCCCCCAAACGGGCCTCCGGTGCCCTCACTCGATGAAACAAAGCGCAGGCGCCTTCAAGCCGGTCTTCTGTGAGGCCGTGGTATCGCTCCGGTCGAGCCAGCCCATTCATGCCGAAGCGTTTGCAACACATTTGTGATGGATCAGGTGTTGCAGATGTCCATGGGCGGCGGTGATCACTTACCATCAGGTGAGCCGTCTGCAAATTTGTCAGCTATAATGTAAAAGAAATGTAATCGACGCCTAGCGCCATCTCATCATCATTCATCATTTATCTCAGCGTCATCATTGGTACATACTGTGTGGAAATAATATCCCGAAACGAAGTGAGGGCGGCCACTAGTAGATATAATACAAAAGTATTATGTTTTGCTATATACTTATAAGTAAATATATTTTCTGTAAATATGACAAGCCAGAGAATTGGGGGCCTTTCTGGACAGAAAACTAATGCTACGAGTGACATTGTTTTCTGTACGGACTTAAATTTAAACCTTGTGTAATTTGTTTTATTCATGATAACTGACCAGCTGAAATGGTATTTGGCTGAAAATCTTTAGGTTTGCCTGGATTCGAGACATTTGGAAGTTTCTACAGAAACCGATATCTGAAAACTAAATTAAATTTTACCCAGCCATTTAGTTATAAGAACCACGAACCTTTTTTGCGTTTAAAAGTTTTCAAAAGCAACAACCATTTTTACATCGGACTGTTCACTTTAAAAATGATAACTTTTTTATTAAGGCGTTTGCCTACGCATAAAAATATTGAATTAAAAATATACTTTTTTTCTCTGCCGATACCTACTGTTAAAATTGGGAGCCGCGGCCATAGCCCTTTGGCCAATCACAAGACCTTGAATAAGGGTGACATGGTCGAATATAAATACTTTATTTCGCATAAAAAGTTGCTTCACATTTTAATGGATTTAAACTTTATTTCAAAACTATATTTTTGTAACTGCTTTTATTGCTAGTATTTCTTCATACTGTTAGCCGGATCAAAATTGATCGCCTAGAACATCACTAAGCGTACACACATCTCTAGTGGCGGCCGTCACTAGAACAACTCGTACAAAATACTGTCAATTCTTTGGGATAAAGATATCGCTCTGATCATCATCATTTCAGCCAATAGACGTCTATTGCTGGACATAGTCCTCCCCCAAAGTTCTCCACACAGATCGGTCCTGTGCCACCCGTATCCAAACTCCCGCGACCTTCACCAGATCGTCGGTCCACCTGATGGGAGGCCTGCCACGGGTGCGGCCTCCGGCACGTGACCTCCACTCAAGGACTTTTCCACCCCAACGGCCGTCTGTTCTCCTCGCAATGTGCCCTGCCCATTGCCACTTCAGCTACGCAATTCTTTGGGCTATGTCCGTGACCTTAGATCTCCTGCTCGGGCTCTGATATTGATAATTAATTATTGCGGGTAAAACTGTGTTACCACTTTAAAATGCGTTTCATTGTTATTAATTTCAACAAACACCACGGTTTGTTTCAGCAAATTATTAAACGTCTATTCCAACATTTAAACAGTCTCTTTAGAAAACCAAAGAAATCAAAACAAGCTTTCAACATTGTAATTGTACCTATTTACAATAATGTTTTCTTATTGTTTGCAAGTTTTATAACCTTGCAGAAGTAAAGGCCTGTTATTGTCTCCAGCGTATTTGTTTGTTTCTTGTTACCCTAGTCCATTAATTTTGCAGATAGTCTTCAAAAGGCGAAGTTTTCCATTTCTGGGAGTTTATTGAAATATACGAATCAACTGGTAGCGTTTAGAAAAGTAATTTGAAGTTTCTTGTTTCTGTAAATTAGAGAAAGAATGAATTGGTGATAAGTAAACATTTATAGCAGACTAAGGTTGAAATTTGAACAACGGTCATAGTAGGACGCCCCGTTGGTCTAGTGGTATATGTACCGGACCGAGATCTTGGGGTCCCGGGTTCGATTCCCGGGTCGAGCCAAAGTAGGATCTATGTTTCGAGATTTTCGAACTAGCTCGGTATTTAACCAATCCGCATAAAGGCAAGCGTGGTGGTTAACCACCACGCTTGCCTTGCGCGATTGAAATATTATAATTTTTATGTAAAATTTAACTAACACCTTTAATCATAAAATCTCTGTATAATACACAATTCCATACTGAGATGATGCGCTGTCGTTAGTAGTTTTACAGCTATATATACTAGTGGCCCGCCCTCACTTTGCTTCGGGACCGTAATTCAGAAACGAACCAATAGATGGCGCTGTGTTCAATTACATCGCGCAAGCTTTTCGTGTGTTCGGTTTACCTATGAGCCTTATCGCTATCTATAGAAGTTATCTCTTTATAAATAGTATAGAATAGATTTCGAACCTTCCGTCCAAGTCGAAATCAATATGTACCTAGTATTTTATTTTTATTATATTTTTTCATGCACGTTTTTTTAATATATTAAGTAGAATTTCTTCACTTAAATACAAGATTACACATTGACGTAATATAACGTTAGTGATTAAACTTTCTTCTCTCATATACTTAGGTCCTGGGTTAAAAGGGTTTCTCCGACCCTAATCTGCTTTATCAAGTAATGCGTTAGCAATATACCACAACAATAATAGCTCCTTTTAAAGGATAAAACATCAAAGAGAAGTACTAAGTATATCATTTGCTTTGAAGAGGCTCCTTTTGACTTCGATTCGCAGCGATTCTTTGCAAAAAAATAGAAAAATTCTTAAGATCGAATGAAGAGACCAGTCTTCATTGGTTTTGGAAAGTCATGTGATTTTGGGAGATCTTAAAATGTGAAAAGATAGGGATCCGTACAAGTAGAACTCTTATAAGATCACTTTGAATAATGTCTATGTGTCGAATAGAGTAATTTTACAAAGTCTCTGTTTGTCAAAACCCTTTATTTTGGGATGTCCAAAATTCAAATCACTTAGCTTAAAAAAATACGGTTCGCCTCACCTATTCACTGAAAAACGCATATTTTGACACTCCCAAAGGGAATTCCCTTTGGGAATGACAAAATAGAATAATGGGAATAAATTTAGAACTTTGAAATTTGAACTCCACAACATTTCACATAGCTTCAGTATGAATGGGCCGGCTTGACCGGAGTGATACCACAGCCTCACAGAAGACCGGCGTAAAGCAGCGCCTGTGCTGTGTATCGTCGAGTGAGTGAGGGCACCGGAGGTCCAAATGGGGGGAAAGGGGGTTAAAGCTCTTTAGTTGAAGAAAAAAGCAGAAATATTTCCACACTTCCCTGAAACAAAAAAAAACACAAAATATCGTAACTTTAGATGTTATGAAGTTGGTAATTAATGCTTTCGCGATTGAAATTTTATGTAAAATTTAACTAATACCTTTAATCATAAAATCTCTATATAATACACAATTCCATACTGAAATGATCCCAACAACGCTGTCGTTAGTAGTTTTATAGTTATATATAGTCGCCCGCCCTCACTTTGCTTCGGGACCGTAATTCAGAAATGAACTAATAGATGGCGCTGTGCTAAATTACATCGCGCAAGCGTTTCGTGTTCTCGGTTTACATATAAGCCTTGTCGTTGTCTATAGAAGTTATCCATACTAATATTATAAATGCGAAAGTAACTCTGTCTGTCTGTTTGTCTGTCTGTCGTCTGTCTGTCTGTCTGTCTCTGTCTGTCTGCTACTCTTTCACGCCAAAACTACTCAACGGATTAAATGAAATTTGGTATACAGATAATCTAGACCCTGAGAAAGGACATAGGCTTACTTTTTATTGCGAAAAGGGGGTTGTAAGGGGTTGAAAGGGGGGGTTAAAAAGTTACTTTTCCACGCGGACGGAGTCGCGGGCGGCCGCTAGTCTCTTTATAAATAGTATAGATATAGATTTCGAACCTTCCGTCCAAGTCGCAATAAATATGTACCTAGTATTTAATTTTTTCATGCACGTTTTTTTAATATATAAAGTAGAATTGCTTCACTTAAATACAAGATTACAAATTGACGTAATATAACGTTAGTGATTAAACTTTCCTCTCTCATATACTTAGGTCTTGGGTTAAAAGGGTTTCTCCAACCCTAATCTGCTTTATCAAGTAATGCGTTAGCAATATACCACAACAATAATAGCTCCTTTTAAAGGATAAAACATCAAAGAGAAGTACTAAGTATATCATTTGCTTTGAAGAGGCTCCTTTTGACTTCGATTCGCAGCGATTCTTTGCAAAAAAATAGAAAAATTCTTAAGATCGAATGAAGAGACCAGTCTTTACTGGTTTTGGAAAGTCACGTGATTTTGGGAGATCTTAAAAAGTGAAAAGATAGGGTTCCGTACCTCATATGGAAAAAAACAGAACTCTTATAAGATCACTTTAATGTCCATCTGTCAAATAGAGTAATTTTACAAAGTCTCTGTGTGTCAAAACCCTTTATTTTGGGATGTCCAAAATTCAAATCACTTAGCTTAAAAAAATACGGTTCGCCTCACCTATTCACTGAAAAACGCATATTTTGACACTCCCAAAGGGGATTCCCTTTGGGAATGACAAAATAGAATAATGGGAATAAATTTAGAACTTTGAAATTTAAACTCCACAACATTTCACATAGCTTCAGTATGAATGGGCCGGCTTGACCGGAGTGATACCACAGCCTCACAGAAGACCGGCGTAAAGCAGCGCCTGCGCTGTGTGTCATCGAGTGAGTGAAGGCACCGGAGGTCCAAATGGGAGAAAGGGGGTTAAAGGTTGGCAGCACACTTGTGACTCTACTGGTGGTCTACTGGGCTGTGCGGCGGTCATCACTTACCATTAGGTGAGCCTTCTGCTCGGTTGCCACCTATCACTTAAAAAAAAACATTTCAACTACGCAAGAATGTCCATCAAAAATGTGAAAACATTCATGCCGAAGCGTCAAGTGAACTCTTCCACGGTAACCACGGTGTTTAAATAATTAACACATTTTGCCATAAAAATATTAAGGTTAGATCTGTCCTACTTGTGTTTTTAACCCTTTAGCTTTGCCGTAGTCAACTCGGGAAAACCAGTTCTAATTGGAACCAAAAAATATTTATCCGTTCCAATTACGAAAACCTTTGGACCGTCGAAACGCTATCTGTGCTCGGCTGCTAACCGAATTTAAAAGTAGATGTTGTTTGAAATTTCGCAAGTTCAAATTGAGAGCTTGCGAGTGGTCGCTGCTGCGGACAAAGTGGGTAGTACTTGGTGCACAGCTGAAGTGCTAGGGAACTTGAGATGCATTTTTATAGCATTAAAAATTGAGAACGAAACGAAAAACAATGATTTTAGCAGGCCTTAATATCCTAACGCTTCTTAGTTACGCTGTTTTTCTAACATCACAAAAGAAAAAGAAAAAAATAGTGCTGTATTTTTTTTTATTTGAATGCGTCTCCTGATGGGGTGCAATTGCCGTCGCCCATAGTCGTGGTCATGAAGTGACGATCTGCGAAAAGCCTTTGGTACACACTAGATGCTCCAAACCAAAGACAAAGTGAAATGGCGAACATTGAGGGAGGCCTGCGTCCAGCGGTGGTCTGAGACAGGCTAATGATGATGGCAACCCGCCCAGTCACAAGTGCGATGCCAGGTTTTAAGCTTCTTTGCTCCGGGTTGAGTGTCAAAAACTTTGTGGTATTTTGTCATCATCTGATAACGACTTCTTAGAATTAAATAGATATAGCTCTTCAAATAATGTATATGTAGCACAGACAAAGCAATGTTATTATTCCAACATAGTACAATTTGAGCCATAGATACAAGAGTGTATTTTTTTATATTTTCATTACAAATTATTGTTATATGAACTATAATGCACGATTAAATTAAAAGTCCTTAACAAAAAAGTAAAAACCCAATAACATAAAAATTCACAACATCATAAATGACGGTAGTAATAATAACGGAGCACGAATTCCGTTTTAATAAATTATTTATTGAATTCTTAAGGCGACGGTTAGGGCGCACTAGCGACGCCAACTGATTTAAATTGTAAGATACTAAACCGTATCTATTTTTAACAATTTCGATGCTTCAGCCTCTCCGCAAACACTTATATTTTTATAATTCTGCACTACGTTTTGGTCTGATTAACATTAAAATTCAAATTAAAGCCAAACGCGACCACTTTTGGCCTTTTCAAAATTTCGGTTTATAGGTATTGATTCGAGATCGATTTTACAATAATTCAATGAAATTTAGGTATAAGTATTTTTTAAGTAACAAGAGGATGAAGCGTCGATATTGTTACAAATAGATCTAATTTACATAAAAAATCATTTGGCGTCGCTAGCATACCCTACCCGTCGGCTTAAACCGATCGCTGTACAGGGTAGTTTTGAAGGAGTTTCTAAGCATTTTTTGTATTATGCAAATATTATTATGAAAAGGGTAGTGCAGAAGCTCGGTTCATGAATATTCAAAAGTCGTCATTAGAGAAGTTCTATTTTTTATTATAGTACGGTCGGGGGCACGACAATAATTAGCGCTGGTCTTAATACCTAAATAGCTTTTACCAATAGAAAATTTGCTTTTTAGAAAAATAAGAGCTGTAAGGGTAGTACCTAAACATTCATTAATTACTTTTGAAGTAAATATTTTTCAGTCTGAATTTTTAGTATAAATATTAAACAAAATTTTATCGTTTGTATATCTTTGTTCAGATGATGAAAATTAATTTCCATACTAATAACAGCGGGAATATGTCCTATTGCCACGGGAAAATCGATGGTAGTAAGTTCTTTTGCAGCTAAAAATGTAACTCGTACAAGTTTATAAAGCACTATTAAATTAAAAGTCCTTAAAAAAAGTAAAAACCAAATAACATAAAAATTCACAACATCATAAATGACGGTAGTAATAATAACGGAGCACGAATTTCGTCTTAATAAATTATTTATTGAATTCTTAAGGCGACGGTCAGGGCGCACTAGCGACGCCGAGTGACTAAACCGTATCTATTTTTAACAATTTCGATGCTTCAGTCTCTCCGCGAACACTTATATTTTCATAATTCTGCGCTACGTTTTGGTCTGATTTTTTTTATGTGATAGGTAGCAGAGGAACAGGCGGATCACCTGATGGTAAGCAATTGCCGCCGCCCATGAACACTTGCAACAAGTGCGCTGCTAACCTTTTATCTCCTTCCCCCCCGATGAGCCTCCGGTACCCTCACTTACTCGGTGAAACACAGCACAGGAGCTGCTTCACGCCGGTTTTCTGTGAGGCAGTGGTATCACTCCGGTCGAGCCGGCCCATTCATGCCGAAGCATAGCTCTCCCACAGTTAAAATTATTTGATTAACATTGAAATCCAAATTAAAGCCAAACGCGACCACTTTTGGCCTTTTCAAAATATCGGTTTATAGGTATTGATCCGAGATCGATTTTACAATAATTCAATGAAATTTAGGTATAAGTATTTTATAAGTAACAAGAGGATGAAGCGTCGATATTGTTACAAATGGATCTAATTTACTTAACAAATCATTTGGCGTCGCTAGCATACCCTACCCGTCGCCTTAAACCGATCGCTGTACAGGGTAGTTTTGAAGGAGTTTCTAAGCATTTTTTGTATTATGCAAATATTATTATGAAAAGGGTAGTGCAGAAGCTCGGTTCATGAATATTCAAAAGTCGTCATTAGAGAAGTTCTATTTTTTATTATAGTACGGTCGGGGGCACGACAATAATTAGCGCTGGTCTTAATACCTAAATGGCTTTTGCCAATATTTAAGAAAATTTGCAAAAATAAGAGCTGTTTGCAAGGGTAGTACCTAAACATTAATTAATTACTTTTGAAGTACCTAAATATTTTTCAGTCTGTAATTTTAGTATAACCAACCATGATCTCGGCCGAAAAAAAAGGTTGAAAAGTTCACTCCCGCATGTGAATTTACAGCCACGACCTCAGCTGTAATGTCACATCGCATGATGCTACTTGAAACATCTGCCATAGAAAGCCTATGACGATGGAGATTTAACAAAATTAAAACAAAATGATCCCAAACATATTTATCGGTTGTATATCTTTGTTCAGATGATGAAAATTAATTTCCATACTAATAACAGCGGGAATATGTCCTATTGCCACGGGAAAATCGATGGTAGTAAGTTCTTTTGCAGCTAAAAATGTGAAAATTCAATATTTTTACTGCTAATACACTATTCTAATAAACGCCATCATAGCTAGCTTACTGCAAATTGAAAAATGATTTTATGATCTAGGCAGAGGCGAGTCACTGTCTGCCATGATTATTGGAACGAGACATTTGATTTAGAGGCGTCCCTTTGTCCCGTCAATATTTCGGCAAGGTTGGTATATGCTGGACTGGCGTCCAGCATATACCCCTTCTTCAATGCTATATTCCTTGCATCAAGCGGCGGCTGCATTTAGCCTTAACTCGTCAATGGTGCAGGGACAGTAGCCGTTAGGTGGTGTACATCGTCAACTTGTACGTATTTCTATCATTAAATAGCCGGTGAGTGAAAACATCGTGAGTTACTGGAACGTGTAACCATGATACAGTTGGGCTGGGGCCGTATTAAGGGAAAAGTTAAAGGGTTACGAAGGTCAGATGACAGTCTTTTCAATATAATTACCAGACTCCCCAAACCCTGGAAATTGGGGGTCTGGTAATTATGAGTACAATGAATCGTCCAGCTTTGGACGCAACCTGAAGGTATAAGATGAGATCAGTGAGTAGAGTATATCTACTATCTTTTACGAAGACGAAGTGAAATTCTATTAACAAACTTTAAGAAAATTCACCGAATTCAGCTGCAACGGACATCCAATAAGTTTACTAACAGGAAATTAATGTTCCACCTCAAAGTAAATGTCGAGCGAACCAAATCTGACAACAATGTTATAAAGTGGAAATGTTGTACCAAACTTGGCGAGAGATCAAAGAGAGCACACAAAAATATTCTAATCGCTATGCTCGATCTGCGCAACTTTATAAACTTTTATTATTTACGTTACTTGCACTTTAGAAAAGGAATAAAAAGCTGCGATGAAGTGCAAAATTCAACGAGCAAAGTTTCTTGTAAGAATGGATTGCAACGAAGAAATAAAATGATATCTTACTTTAGCCGAAGGTACAGAGAGAATAGGGTTCAATTCTGGTGCATTCGACACTAACTCGAATGGATAAACTTACGATCAACTTTAACCAGTTGTCTAAGTTGTGAAGAAAAAGTACAATTAAGTACTTTTTTAAACCTTTCTAACACAAAACAGAGACTAATGTTAGTCATGCTTGTTTTAAAAGTGATGCTTTCACCTTGACATATTTTTATTATTGTTTCTTTTTATGATATAGATACCTAGGTGGAACTGAAACAATAGAGATACTACTGCTTAAGTCCTTGAGTGGAGACCGCGACTCGGTAAACGTAGTGTTGGACGCCCCGCTACAAGATGGGATGACGACATTCGAAGGCTGGCTGGAGTGAGCTGGATGAGAGTGGCCGAAAATCGGGAGCGGTGGCGTGCATTGGGGGAGATCTATGTCCAGCGCTGGACGAGCGTGGGTTGCTGATGAAGTACTCTTAAAAAGAAGCAAAAAACATTATTTTTAAAAAGGTTTTTTTTTTGCGCTAGCTCGCAATACTTTTTGTTTATGTGATAGGTAGCAGACATAAGACTGATCACCTGATGGGAAGCGATTGCCGTTGCCAACTACATTGCCAACTTTTCTTCTGGTACGCCAAAACAAAGCGCAGGCGATGTTTCACGCCTGTTTTCTCTGAGGCTGTGGTATCTTTCCGGTCGAGCCTGTCCATTCATGCCGATGTGACGGTGACGGACAATCAAAATGCATTACTTTTTATTATTATAAATATAGGTAGGTGGCAAACGAGCCAACGGATCACCTGATGGTAAGCGATTACCGCCGCCCATGGACACCTGCAACAACAGTGTTGTCACAAACCCGCTGCTTACCTTTTAACCCCCTGGATTGGGCCGCAGGTACCCTCACTCACGCAGCGAAACACAGCGCATGCACTGCTTCACGCCGGTTTTCTGTGAGTACATTACATCCGTCTTCGGCCTTAATGTGTACCAGAATAGTGGATCTCCAATGAAAGTGGGTCCGCTGTCTCGTTTTATTGGGGAACTGGGTTTGAAAATAGAAAGAAATACTGTTACTTGAACAAATGTCTAAGGAATTTTCATTACACATTGTAGTGCGAGGATCGCGACACGAAAACTTCAATTTGCGGACTATAGTAAGTATGTTATATGTGATAGGATTATAAGACGAGAAAGACTTTCTTGGATAGATACGAAAGGCAATTTTTACAGGTAAGTACCTCTAAACCAATAGGAAATCGTTGTTCAAGACTGTGATAGGATAAGAAAGACTTTCTTGAATAGATACGAAAAGCTGATTTCACAGGTAGGCACCTAAACCAATAGAATTTCGTCATTTGGGTCATCCTCATAATATAATAGGTTACACCCGAATGAATCCCAATCAATAACCCGATTTGACGGGTAAAGAACAATTTTTTTGTTAGTTAAAGATTTGTATTACTTATACAATATTTTAAATAGTGTTAAAATTTAATAATTACTTTAAACGTAAGTAGTTCGAACAAAAACCTAGCAACGTTAACTATATAAAGGCCCTACCGCTTGTACAGTCAGCCATACATCAGATTACCACAACCTGTCAAATTTTCTCAATTAATATTCAACCTTATGTGTATGACAGTGGATTGAAGATATTAAACAGTTTTGTAAACTTTGATGTGTGGCTGTACGTAGATACCTACCTACCTATCTCGGGCCGAGCCTTCTAACATTTTTTTGTTTGTATATGGCAGGTATGAAAAGGTATATTGATGTTTGTGTTTACTTGTTAGGATACTGAAACGATAAGGGTTGTTGCTAAAGAGAATCAAATATAAGCTGATATTAATATTTGATCTCAAACGCTGACCATTGAGTTATTAATTTGGCTTAAATACGAGTTAATATTTTACTTATTATGACCCGTCCTCACTTGGTTTCGGACCATGCCAAAGATGGCGCTATGCGTCGAATGCATTGCACTGGTGTTTCGTTTTTTCAATAAGTTTATAAGATTTGTCAATGTCTTTAAAATTTGACTCTTTATAAATAGTAAGTATAGATGATATTCGACCAAAAGAATTTAAAGTAAAAAGGATGAGATTGAGTAAGTATCTAATATTTCATTTTATTTCTAGTAGGTAAGAAAATTTAACTTGGTTTAGTTTGAATTGTTGTAGAAAAACCCGTATCCCTTTGGATACAAAGGAATACGTTCAAATGTTCTAGAAAACAAAAACTATACTTCGCCTCGATGTTCCAGAATACAAAAACTATAACTTCCTGGTAAAGATATGCCCCCGCAACTCATCTCGCATGCAAACTATAAGCACACTATAAATCCCTGTAAAAATCCCTAAAATACTAGCAACAGTACTCTGCTAGATCCCAATGGAAAAACATTTTTTTACATTGTCCTGAAGCCTATTAAATCTTGTTTTTAAAAATTGTTATTTCAAAAGAAAAACACTTTACCTTCATCTCACCTGATTTCCAATTTCAATAAATTCCAGAAAGTTGTAAATAAATAACATTTCATTGGAAGCTGATTGGCATCAATAAATTACTTGCCAGAGGTTGGAAGCTGGCAGCTGGCCTCACCGATTGATTATTGCGTAAACTTCGGCGTTCGGTGTTCATTCAATTTCTTACTAATTTATTTTTCATAACACTGTTGTACTGAAAACCAATTCATTTTGCTTTGGAATTAATATTTTTTTACTTTGTAGTTTGGCAATAACAGAAATGATTTATTTTTTTACCATAACTAATTAGAAAATGTTTGTTATTATTGCATACCGTATGTTAACCGTGGAAAGACCAAGACCGTGGAAAGTCTGAACGACTGGAGTGATATTACGGCATCACATAAAACTGGCGTGAAGCAGCACTTGCGTTTTATATGCCTAGTGACTGAGGTACTGGCGGCCCAATTAGGGAGGAAAGGAATAGGTTGGCATTGTACTTTTTAACCCACTGATGTTGCGTATGACGAAACTACTTTTCAATTGAACGTGGGCATACTCTTGCCTCTTGTAATTTATATGCTGTAGGTATTACGGTCAAGAAACTTTCCTTGTATGCGAGAGTAACACGCGTACCCACCGTTTTTTTAATCAATCAACTGCTTTATTTTAAAAAATCAATTTTAACATTGCTTACTTTTTGAACCGATGCAATGTCATTAGTAAAAGTTCACTAACACTTACTAACTAAAGGTTTAATTCAGAACATGTAGGTAGGTATGCACACAAAAACGGTCAACGAATTTAATCAGAACATAGAATTTATTTTAAGAAGAAGTAGCGTTACTTCCTTGATTAATTACACATATTATGAGGACCCAAAACGAATTTCGAACGAACGACCAATTTTCGAGCAGTCAAAAGAAAGGAAAAAAGAAATAATTTATTCGACACTTAGCATAACATAAAAGAAAGTAAACTAAAGGAACATAGAGTAGGTCACAATATTTACATACATCGTTCCCAAATCTTTTAGCACTTAGTACCTTAATTTTATGTGCACCACACTTCCAACGTACTCGTATAATTTTGTAAGGAAATAAATGATATAAGCATTAGCCACCTTCATTAATATTTAACAGGCCTCATTACATCGTAATTAGTGCCCTACAACATACAGCATACATAATATTGGGGAATTTGAATAAGTTAAAAGAAAATTTGTATTGATGGAATTACGAAAATGTTTCCTGGTAAAAATATAAAGAAAAAATAAATAAATTCACACAACATTTCATCCATTGACCTGACTCCGTACTAAGCTCAAGCACTTGTGTTACGGATATCAGACAACAGAGGATCACAAATATAATACTCAAATATTATACACTATTGGCCCGCCCTCACTTCGCTTCGGGACCGTTATTCAGAAATGAACTAATAGATGGCGCTGTGCTCAATTTCATCGCGCAAGCGTTTCGTGTTTTCGGTTTACCTATAAGCCTTGTCGTTGTCCATATAAATTATCTCTTTATAAATAGTATAGATAGAAAATGTTTAGCACACAGACACTGAACAAACACAAATGTTCATCACACGAATGTTTGTCCTGTGACTCTACTAGTGTTGTAGGTGTCTATGGGCGGCGGCAATAGCTTACCATCAGGTGATCCGTCTGCTCGTCTAAAGTTGGTCAGTAAGTTCAGCAGTCAGGTTTGGGCAAAGATTGATGCCTAAAGTAACTATTTGACGAGGATGAAATCGCGGGCAACAGCTAGTTTGTCTATAATAGGTACTTATCGGTTTTTATGTAACAGATTATTTTAAATTTAAGCATTTCAATTAAAGACGGAAATTTGCCAAAATTAAAAGAGAAGGAAAATGAATATTTTTGTGTCATACACCATTCTCTGGAGTAAAAACCGGTATACTTTTTAATTTTTTGGGTAAATTGGAAAGTATTGTTGGTTGATTGAAATTCTTGATTAAAATACGAGTAGGTAAATACGGGTCATTTTACGTAAAAATATTGGCATTAAAACTTTTTAATTTCTGCAAATGTAAAATGAGCACGTTTTTATGAAAAAACATATTATAGACTGTTCGATTCGCCTCAGATTTTGACCGTGGGTGAGCAAAGCATGGGCTTAAATGGGCCAGCTTGACAGGAGAGATACCATGGCCACAGAGAAGACTGATGATGAAGCAACTCCTGCGCTGTGTTTTTCGAGTAAGAGTAACCGGAGGCCCAATTGGGGGAAAGGGGGTCATAAGTTGGCAGACTTTTGGTCTCTAAGGGCGGCAGCAATCGCTTACCATCAGGTAATCCTCACTCCCTACAAAGTTTGTATCCAATCCCACCTTAATGTCACTTCTCCCCATATAGTGCGTGAAACACCTCGTTTACCATCAGGTGATCCGTCGGCTCGTTTGCCACCTATATCATAAAAAAACACCACAGCCCAAGTGACTTGTCTGTCACTAGAGACTGCATTTAGTTTAAGATCTCGTAGTTCTGAGATGCAAATAAATACTCAAAAGCAAAATGCAGCTAAAATCCACAAAACATCTCTTCGTAACTTTCTATATCACGGCTGAACTCAGCTCTGGGCTTATTAAATAAACAGTACCCAACAAAGATAACAGTCCGTCGGCAAATATAAATTAGCGACACAGCCTGAACCGGGAAATCTACCAAATAAATATTTATACTATGCTTCGGGAGTTGCGAGTTACGAGCTTCGAGGTCATCGGTTTATTTTCGGTGCCAAAGCTAGCAATGCCAGTGATATTCTCTTCATAAGTGATGGCGAAGCAAAACTGAAATAAAAATATAAACTAAAAAAAAACATTGTCTTGGCAACGGCACAGATATATTAACTACCTAAAGCATTTATTGGACAAAATACTTAATAAGGAAACACAAGAAATCTATAATGCTAACTAGAATCTATAATGCTAACAGCAACCCACGCTCGTCCACTGCTGGACATAGGTCTCCGCCAATGCACGCCACCGCTCCCGATTTTCGGCCACTCTCATCCGGCTCACTCCAGCCAGCCTTCGAATGTCGTCATGTACATGTACCGAGTCGCGGTCTCCACTCAAGGACTTTATAGCTCCAACGGTTGTCAGTTCTGTTCTGCGGCTAATGTAACCAGCCCACTGCTACTTCAGTTTGCTGATTCGGCTAACTAGAATGTAAAGCTAAAATAAACCACTAAAAAGAAAAAATAAAATTATAACCACGTGTTTTACTTATCTTTCTAAACATTATTTTGTTCTATGACTTAGGAAAAATTGCACACAAGAAATTCAACTTTTCATACAAAGTCGGTCACGTGAGTGGTTAATTTTGTAAGGAAAGTCGAAAAACCCTTAAATACAGTTAAGGCTTTTTATCTAATATAATAAAAACCACAGTTGGATATACATACAAAAATAAAACTCAAATAATAGGTAGAGGTACCTACTATTTATAAATTAATACAAAAAAATACACAAAAGTATCATCCAAATTTCCAGACCGTAGACCACAGTGCCGAAGTACTTGTGATGTTTTGCAACGTGCAATATAAACAGTCCTAACTCAACTTGAGTAACGAACGGCCCAAGAGTAAACTATGACCACTAAGGACTCAGTATCTAGTACCTACTTAAATGGTATATGTAATAACACTAATATTATAAAAGCAAATGTTTGTGTGCATTTGAGTACTTAGGTATGTTTGTTACTTCTTCACTACTAAATGGCCAGAGCTATTTTGTTTGAAAATAGTTGACGCTCTGGATTTTGTGGCTGGAAAATATCTTACTTTCATGAGTAATTCAATGATCATTTTGCTTCTAAAAATGTGAATAGTCATTATTTTTACTGTTACTGCGGGTAACATCTCGGGGCACATCGGTATTGAATTCATAAAAATAATTATCAGTGAATTTTAATCCCTTCAAAAGTCTTGCGGAATCGGACATTCATAAAAAAATATTTCAGATGGTATAGGTAATACGCACGCCGCAATGACGCGTCGCAAGCCTTGTCTAGAATATGCTACGAATTCGTAGCAATACGTATTGCTACGACTTAATCCGTAGCCGACTGGGAGATTTCACACTATGTAGAAGTTCCTGGACAAACACACACACACAAATACAGTTTTATTTTAAGCTTATTTACTTTAGTATGATTTGTATTCAAATAATGATAATTTGATATACTATACAACTTTATTTCTTGAAATAAGTTCAGAAAAAGGTCAACTTAGATTTTCTACGAATCTAAAATTTTAGACCACTTAATTGTTTTCTCATGCAAATAAAATTATAATACCTAGTAATGACTTAATTTCATTTAAACTGTAAAGTATATTATCTATAAGATATTGTTGGCCCAACCTAGATATAGTCAGGCCGTTGTATCATGCCCGATTTGACAATATATTTTTTTTATTTTGCATACATCCTTGTTATGAGGAACACATTTAGCGAATCATAAAGAACCACTTTTAAATATAAAACTTCATTTCATAATGTCAAAGGCACCCAATTATCTAATTATTTGTCTTTTATTACTTAAAATAATTTGAGAATAAAAAGAAAACGTAAAATTTCCACTCAATATTACGCGTTTACAAAATTACGCCGTTTGACACATTTTCAAAGTGACGTAACCTGTAATACTCACCGCGTATTTTTTTAAATACTAGTTATTTATCACTTGAAGGTTTTAATATTTTATTTTAAAAATAAATTTCGCGTTTCGCTTCTTCTTTCTTAATACGAAATGCTAAGGAATGGAACAACTTGCCGGCGTCTGTATTCCCAGATAGCTACAATTTGGGTGTCTTTAAGTCGAGAGTGAATAGGCTTCTTCTGGGAAAACACGCTACATCTTAGACCTCATTGTCACTCTCCATCAGGTGAGATGAGGTCAAGTGCAAACCCAAAAAATATATTTTTTTGAATATGGGAAACTCTTACGCCCTTAGTGAAAATAAATGTTACTTATGATTCGGCAATTTTATCGTTGTCACTCACTAGTGCTTTCAGTCTGACATTTGTCAAATCGGGCATGATACAACGGCCCGACTATAGAGACTCTTATTATCCGAATCAAATCAAATCAAAAATTATTTATTAAATTTAAGTCCATACAGAATGTTTATGAATGTCACATTAATATGAGAGTTAATTAATATCGGTTGACATCAGAATGAAATGTATTATTAAATAAGCACCAAAAATATAATTTTGGTCCAATACATGCTAAATATAAGTTTTGTTAACTAATTAGTAAGCGTATCTTATTGTTGTGTCGGGAAACTCAAAATGGAATCTCCCAACATAATTACGAAAAGTATGTCATATTGGAAAACTTTTCCCTAATTTTCCAAGTTGCCTTAAACTCTCCCCAGAGAAATTGAGCATTTTCAAATCTCAACGAATAAATGTTATATGAACGGGGAATCCGTTTAATGGCCTGTCAATCATGCCTGCTAATTTCCGTTGGGGATTCGATACACCGGTGATTTGTTCGAACAGCTGATGGAATGAAAGAAACTCCCTCTCATCTTGCCATGCCAATGGTTACGTCCGAAGCTGTCACTTTGAAGCCCAGGGTACGCTTTACCATTATTCAGCATTCAGGAGAGTAACGTACTATCCGAATCTTGGAGATTTCCTCACGATGTTTTTTTCCTTAGGTGGACAATCATTGCCTCGATCACCCTAATTGTTTGTTGTTTCTAATCAAAAAAAAGCTAATGGTTAAAATGCGTAATATGTTACTTCTTATCGAATCGATGGCAATAAAGTTATATTTAGTCAGCCCAATACTCCGACACGCGTACAGCACTCGGTGTGGGAAGAGGATTTCACTATAAAATGTTCAACGCACTATTCCTTTAAACGTCCCGCTGTCGTCGACACGTCTTTCCTATAATACTCGTACAATGCAAATATATTAGCATATAGCAATGCTTATATTCACAGAATATATCTAATAGGCCGACCCTCACTTCGCTTTGGCTCAGTAGTTTCGAACGAAACCAATAGATGGCGCAGGCCGTCGTTTACATCGCGCTAGTGTATCTTATTTCCTATAAGCCTAGTAATTTCCCATAGATGTTAGATAGATAGATAGATAGATACTCTTTATTGCACAACACATTACAGAACTTAATGCTAATAGTAATTTACAAATACAATATCCTGTTATGTCCTAATAAAAAGTTAGATAATACTCAGCTACGTTTGCTACAATCCAGTATACAGAATGATCTAAGCGCGCTGTGAATCGACGCCGAAAATCAAAGCATGGCGTACGGGTTTACACCAAATAGACAAACGCATACCAAACCCCGATTTCCACGCGCTATTGTTCACCAATTTAAGCATCGTTTCTGTTAGGGCATAGATTATAGTTGTTTAGACTGGCCCTATGGCGTAACACTTGCAATATACCTCTACATACATTCTAGTACAAAACACCAATAAATAAATAAATTGAGACTTTACATTATACATTGTCCTGTCCCAAACTAAGGTTTTCCCTTGTGCTATGGATATTAGAAACAACGAAGAAACCACAAACACGCATACCCAGCATAAATATCTGTTTCATCAACAAGCATTTGTTTTGGTGCGGGAATCGAACCCGCGACCCTTACGTCTTAACCGGTGCTCAAACCATTGCGCTAAACGGGTCGTCGTTGTTTGTAATTTATTCACGCTAATCTCAGAAACTAATGAAAAGATTTTAACCTTTTTTCATTGTATAGAGTGCTTTCCTTAAACTCTTGTTGTGATATGGTATAGCTGAGATGCCTGGGCAACATTCTACTTATTTTACAGTTTCACTCTCTCATAATCCCACATAAGGTATAATTTATTTTAAGATTTAAATCTTTTAGAGTGCAGCTGCCCACAAGTACAAAATAAGTTTCAAAAGTCTACTCTTCTTCTTTGAAAAGTGATGTTACACTTAGGGCGTACACAAACAGTGTTTAATTCAAGAAGTGATATACTCAGAGCAAGGGATAAAAATATTGCTTTTTAAAACATCAATTAGACAAAACAACAACAAGTACTTAGTGCAGGATTGGACCGAAGTGGCGTTCTCTTGTTTCGGAGGCCAAGACTCGTTTCGGGTCGCTGAGCCAGTGGAGTAAGTAACTAATTAGAAAAAACTGTGTATTATAAAAAAAATATCATATACTTAAAAGCGAATATATTTTTAATTGTAACAATTTGTCCCAATATTTAATAGTAGGTATTCGAGGAAAACGCTTCAGAATAGTAATTGTACCTACCTTGGACCTAAATTGAAATTATGAAGCAATATTTACACAGTTCCATGTAATTTAGAGATATTGACCGACTTAAATTGGATTATAACCTAAAATCTAAGTAGTACTGTTATTTCTCAACGGAACCCAAGTTGAAATTGATACCCTCCTCGTAGGTATTTAGCAGAGGGAATGGATGGAAGTGCCTCTATGGGGCTTCGTTGTACAAACAAATTTTGGGTATACGGTGAGTGAGGGAGGCCCGATAGGGGAGAAAGCAGGTCAAATGGTTGGGAGCGAACTTGTGACCGCAGGTGTTGCAGGTGTCTATGGGTGGCTGCATTCGCTTACCATCATTTACCCATGCATGAACTAGTAATTAGTTATGGTTGATGAATAGATCCCCATTGTGTCATTAGTACCATTGATTTGTACTATTTGGTACAAATGACACAACAATGTGTGAGAATTCCTCGCATGATAGAAAAAAAACTTATTTTATTTAAGTTTTTTAAGTCAGGGATACCATTGATAGTACAATTTGCACAAAGTTGTGTCAGTAGTACCATCAATTGTATTACTGACACAATGGGAATAGATCGGGAATAAGACTATTGACCTCATGGTGACTATTTCTTTACAGAAGTACCTAATTTGATGGTTACCTTTACCTTAAAGTAACCATACAAACGTACACAAAACCAGCCCAATGAACCAGTGGAAAGTGTAGTATCCAACAGCGGCGTAAAATCGAGGCCGAACGCAAACAAAAGTGCCGGCGGACCTAAACGGATTTACAGCAAATAAACGAATCCACAAACACTGTGGATCTCGGTTCGTACAATATCGGTAGTTTGAACATAGCCCGTATTCCCTTGTCATAACGCTAAATTTGTGAAGTCTAGCTAACATCAAACCACGAACTTTCTAGCGCATCAAATGTACTATTATTTCTTGTAGTTCGAAATGAAATACTGACAAAAATACAAGTAGAAAAGAGTTTTTAGGCATTTACTTTGATGACTTTTATGGAGTTAAAATTTGATTGAATCTACGGTCCCTTAATGTTGTGACAAAATAAAATCTCCTTTTTGTATGGCCCAAAGGTTGAATGGTAGAGAGATGTGATTCTTGGCATTAAGCTATATTTGTGCAAACAGATTTGTTGAAAGTATAATGTAGTATATTAAAAGGATTTTAAAAAAACCTCATTAAAATATACAAAAAAAAACATTACTAATATACAAAGATGAAAGATGAGATGAAATATTTACAAAGGATTTCAGCGCGCCCAAAATGCTGGCGGCGTTACCCCTTTGAATGGCCAACCCCATGCGTTGACCGAGGTAGCTGCCAGCATTATGGTCACCCGAAATCAAATAAAAAAACATATCTAAACTAAGTAAAACAGGCACATTTCGATTTTCCTAAGGGTATTAGAATCTAGAGGGTACCTTTCGTTGACTTAGAACTATGAAGGCAAGCAATAACTTTAGTGGAAATACTGAACACAAAGTTTCCAATTGTCATTAACTCTTACATAATATTACCCAGCATGTCAACCTCATATTTGGATCTCACGGCCACTTACCATCAGGCGGAGTGAAGTCATCTTGATTGTCCTCAATATAAAAAAAAACAATAATAAGGAGTAGAAATTTGAGACCCTTGATTTCACGATAGTGTTGCTGCATATGACTGTACTCCAGGTTCACAAGCCGCATACTCAATGAAAAACGAACTAACAATCATACATCATTCTGCTCATACATATCGTAACCTCCGAGTCGACATCATAAAAATGAATTACATACTTCTATAGACGCAAACTGTACAGTCATTACAATAAGGTCCACATTTGTACAATAAATTCGTAAAGCATAAGTGACTGTACGTGCCTCAACTGTACAATGTTGTAGCATTAAATAATTGAAACGGGAATGTTTGCAAAGATATCTGCCGTCGTAAACTATTCTTTCATAACGCTAACAGGGATGTACAAGTTTCCGTTCGAATATGTTGGGCTTATGTAAATATAACCAACTTAAAATAATGTATTTTAAGTTGGGCCTATCTCTTTGTGGATTTCACTTTGTTCTACCACAAAAATGTAAATTCATTCATGTTTCTTAAGAAAACATGAAACTATTTTAGTAAAGTAGCAAATGTTATGCTTGTACTCGCATGTAAGAATCTATGAACGAATACAACTTATAAGATTTTATTCCTGGAAAAGTTGGGCGTATATATTATAAGTAGTCGTGTTTAAAAAATATATTTTATTATCTTATTTCGGTGGCATATGCTAATTTTGGTGGGTCACCAATTTTAGTCTTCCAAATATTTCAAAACGAGAATAATTAATTAATTCTTGCATCTCAAGAATAAATTGCAAAAAACTTGCAATAACATTATATTACTATTACAGAACATTAATTACTGTTTTGATATGTTCTGAAATATCGTCCTAACTAATATTATAAATGGGTGATTTTCCCAAGCACTTTTTTTTCGCGGCGTAGCTGAAAATCGATGTATCGAGAGCTACTAGTAACAGTTTTTATTTTTTTGGTAAATATTTGAACTATTATTTATGACATGTCATCAGCGTTTAGCCTTTAGATATGTATTTATTAGTTTAAAAAATGTTGGAAGACCTAAATTCTAATTACGGTGGACTGTCCCAATTGCATTAGTTTACAATAAAAGTGTTATTGTAAGTTTTTGATGAATAATTGTAACTTTAGAATAATGTACACTTAAAATACAATAGACGAGACTTCAAATTAATCAAACAGAATTATTTAAATATTAATAATTGGAATTTTATATCGATCTCAAAAATGTCCCGCGGAAAATAACAATAACGGTGGCGCGTTTTGAATCCTTCTTTACTTGTCACGATGTGCTTTGGGAGACACGAGCTCTGCTTCCTCCTACCGCTCAGTGTGTCCCGATGATCGGGATTAAAGGACATGCGGCGCGCTGTCATCGTTTTCCCGCCAAACAAGTAAGTACTAGTTGCGGTGGCGCAGGAGAACATTTTTCATCAATACCGGTGGCATGTATTTTGAGCTGTCTTTTCTCCTTTACATGAAATCCAGTTTTATAGCTTATTGAGATTAAGTTAACTGTCATGTTATAGACTGTAAGTTAGTGGTGGGATAATATATTTTTTTATAATACCAATTTTGTTACTGTTTCTAAGTCCGGTGGTGCAATCCCGGTGGCTCCGGTGGCGAAATATAGCGCCACCGTAATTGTACAGTGCCACTGAAATTGATTTTCTACTAATTACAGTACATTTCTGGACTCTTTCCACACCCTTTGTGCCGATGAGCAACGGCGAAGAACTTGTCACTCCACATCTCATTTCCTGGGTCTGGGATGTTTATCTTCAGACCCATTTCCCGAGTTTCTCGTCGAAGGTCGTCCAGTTTGGCCTGCATGTCAGCTCGTGTGTGGCTCAACAGGCAAAGGTCATCGGCATAGTCCAAATCTTCCAATACGTTGGACAGTCCCCACTATATGCCTCAGCGTTTGTTCTAGGTTTAATGCATAATGCCATCCAGAGCGACAAATAAGAGGAGAGGCGAGAGGAGACACCCCTGACATACCTCCGGATCAACTGGTACGTCCTCCGAGACGAGGCCTTCGTGCGTCTCGACTCGACTCTACAGGAATAGTTCCAGTAGATGGCCTTGATTATGTTGGTGACCTTCTCGGAAACTCCTATTTCACGAGCCACCAGATAACGTTTCATTTTAGGTAGCGTTTCAAAGACTTTTTCGAAATCCACAAAGGTCACACGCATTTCCCTTCTGATGCCTGTTTGAAGATTATTCGCAAGGTGTTGGTCTGGTCAGTACACGATCGGTTGGGTCGAAAGCCAACCTGCTCTTTGCGAAGAAGAGCTTCGACGGCCCTCGATAGTCTGTCTAGGATGATCCAAGAGAGCTCTTCAAAAGGAATTGAGAGCAAGGTGATGCCTCTCCTGTTGGCACATTCACTAAGGTGTCCCTTCTTGGGTACGGTGGTGAGAAATCCTTTTTTTTTCTCTAATCCTTGGGCCCCTCTTCGGCCAGCCAGTTGTTCTTCAAGAGGGGATTCAGCACGTTTGCAGCGGTCCAGACATCAGCTTTTAGCATTTCCGCTGTGATGAGGTCCACTCCTAGGGCTTTCCCGTTTTTCGGGTATTGGATGGCCTTCAATACTTTTCCTCCTGTAGGGGGAGACAACATCAATGTTGCCTTATATATCTCCCTGAGATTACTAGCATTTTCAGTGCGTTAAGCTCGTTCGGCAATACTGTCAGCCCACAATCGGCGATCACGACGGGTACTGCGGTAAATTTTTCTGCGAATCTGTCGGTATTGGAGGTTGTTGAGTTTTGGATGGAGAGAGAGTTGAAGACGGAGTTCCCGTCTTGTCTCAATCAGGTTCCAGGTTTTCTGAGACATACGGTCTTCGCGTGTATGTGTTTTGTGTCCAAGGACGGCGGAGTTAGTCTCTAGTTAGTTAGTATGGGCCATTTTGATATGGTTCCACTCCGCGTTGACAGAAAGTGTAGAGACATTTTCGAGGGCGGAAAAGCGATTTCGCAGTTTTAGCCCAAAGGCGTCGGCTAGGTCGATTATCTTGCGAGCTTTGCTGTTGAATCGGGCCGTGATGATTCGCTCTGAGATGGGTTTCCAGTCCTGTAGGCTCTTCGTTGCAACGTGAGAAAGGAGGAATCCTACGCCGTTTTTACGTACGCCTTCTTCATCCTCCTTCCCAGATTAAAAAAAAATAAGGCCCCTGGGACGTTCCCAGTTCTTCGAATCCATTCCTACGCACTTGCTGTGGACGAGTATTTGCAGCTTGTATCTAAGCATTTCTGCTTCCACTTAGGCTAGTCGGCTATCCTCGCCGAGTGTTCGCACATTCCAACATGCTATTCGTGACCGTATTTTCATGCCAAAGGTCGTTGTAGCTTTATCGGTCCGGTTTTGTACTTCTTCAGTTTCTTCAGCTGGGTTCAGGTAAGCCAGTGATTAATCCACTATACCCTAGCTAGCTAGTAGGGCTGCCACCTTGGAGCCTGCAAGCGTGCTCGGTTTTGTTTCGGGTTTCCTTTCTTGTGAGTTTGGTTCGGTTTGGAGGCGCAGAAGACTCGCCTTTCGACCTGAGCTCAGCTGCACCTCAAGGTGGCGGCCGTGTGGTTGAACGGTTCCAGGAGGAACGACGGTGACGTGAGGTGACTTGGACTGGCTAGGGCTCTGCTTAAACTTGGTGTTCCACCACTAGCACTGCAGATGGTTTCTTAGCACTTTATTGGCAATGCCATTCTCATTTACTAACAGTAATTCCACTAAGACCATACCCTGATTCCCCCCCCCCCCCCCCCTTACGACTATTGCTATGCAACAACTTAAAAACTGATCATATTCTACACGACTATTACCTTTATTAAAAAGTCATACAGGTTACATTAATTAACATCAACTAATGTGTACCTATATTAACGTGATTGCAATACAGCTACATGTCATATATTATATCTAATTAAACTCAGGTTTTTAATAATTTAATTCAATAAATGACAATAAACAATAAAATTGTTTATTTATTATAATTTCGCTGGCTTAAAATAATCGCGGTGGTAGGGATTAAATTACGGTGGCTCAAATACAATTACGGTGGCTTGTAAAAATTTCAAATTGAAATATCTCTAAAAATAATTATAATATTTTTATGCCTCCTATATTTTTGAATACTACAATGTTTATTCTATTATGTGCCTCCCATAAAATGTATGTAAAGTGGTTTTAAAAATTCGCCACCGTAATGAGGCAAAAATGGAGTTTGTTGAAATTCACCCAAATGCGAAAGTAACTTTGTCTGTCTGTTTTTCTTTCACGCCAAAACTACTGAACGGATTTGAATGAAATTTGGTATACAGATGGTGTAGGACCCTGAAAAAGAACATAGGCTACTTTTTAATGCAAAAAAGGGGTTGTAAGGGGTTAAAAGGGAAGAGTGAAAATTAATAAATAATTAAAAATGCTACCTAAAGATACTATTCTACGCGGGCGAAGTCGCGGGTAACATATAGTATAATAATATTATAATTTCAGCTAACACTTTATATACTCGTGCACATTATTGTCACAGTTAAACAAAGTTAGACGATCAGATAAAAAGAAAAAAAAATGTATGTAATACCGGGTATCCTTGGTACAGTCAGTCACACTTCAGGTTACCACAGCTTGTCAAATTTCCTCAGCTGATATTCAACCTAATGTGTATGACAGTAGGATGAGAGTCTATTGAAGAAGTTTGACAGTTTTGTATACTTTGATGTGTGACTGTACGTACAAACATTTTTTTTTGCTCGTTTGTTAATAGGATGCCCGGATGGTCTAAATCATTGTTTGCTTTTCAGCTATTTGCATGACCACCAACAACAAAACCTGTCACTCATATTTCTGAATAAATTCACTGGTACTATTTCGCCCAGCCTCAGAGAACTAAGCTGGGATCCCAAGCATAAACTTGCATTAATTAGCTTTCTACTCAACGTACTGGGCGGGTGAATACCTATACAGAAACCAGTTACTAATACACTAATATGATGAAGTAATTTCATGTTGATTCACACTAGCTATGTAATCAAATAAAAACAGTATACTTAGTTAAAATGTATTAATATGAAATTTTTCACATACTCACAACACCTCATATTTGACCTGACTCCGTACTACTCGTATGTAGCTTAAGCACTTGTGTTACAGATATCGAACGAACGAAGGAAGCACAAGTATAATACTTAAATACATATAATTGGCAAAAGCTAGTGCTTTTGCCAATTATAAGTAAGTATACGGATGGCGTATGCGTGTATTTTCTGTCTCTCGAGGCAAGAAAAGAGATCTTTATACCCCCGTTATTTAACTTAAAATCATTTTCTCATGATATTTTACGTTGTCATAACAAAGATGCGTATTTCACCTTCTCTGATTAAATCACCAGACTACCGTACAAATTAACAGCGAACACGCTTTACATTCATCCAGTGGCGGATTCAAGGCTTCCTTGTATTTGCATATTTATCGCGTAACTTTATTCCCGCCTTGGCTGTCGGGACACAATCCCCACTGTCGGATTATTGTCCCTTCGTTATGCCGAGCGTCTCTTGAGAAGAATGTCGGCACGCTTTGAAACATTTAGAAATAACGTATTGCTACGAAGTTCCAATTGAATACTTTATTAGCCAAATGTACATATACTTGTATATATATACGTAGCTACAATCGGATACAATTTTGGTGAGCCTTAAGAGCGATGTTGTGTGGTACACAGACGGCTCTAGAATAAACAACAGGGCCGGCTATGGAGTATACGGCGAAAAACCTAGGGCTGAAATCGCACGGGGCTTAGGGTTGCACGCCACAGTTCCAAGCCGAAATGGTCCATCTACACGGTGATTGGTCAATTTTGATGTAAGATGTCAATATGTCACTAAACAACCAATGACGTCGGATTTGGACCTCAGTTCTCAAGTACCCACGCCATCTTGCGGATTTTTCACACGCCATAGCCCCCCATTGCTTAATAACTTAAGAAACATTGAATTGTCTTGTTTTAGATTTCAGTTCTATAACAAACAAGGGGGAAAAGGAAAAAAGGTACAGCTATTTGCCTAGAATTTCAAAGTGTCGCCGTCATCATGAGATCGAACACTAGAGGCGTTTAAATATTGCTCGGAGCCAAATTAATCGATTTAACTAATTACACCTCACAATGATTAATGTATAGACATATAGCACTATAATAAGCGGCTCATTTAATTTTAGTCAAAGTTAATTACACGTTAGTTCGCACGGTAATTAACACAACCCAAGGGTACTATTAGCTGCAGAATTAGAACAAGTAGGTACAGTTAATAGATACATTTCAAATGAATATAATCTAGAATGGTATATCGACTTAGCTAGCATAACACTAAAAGGCAATATAAAATTGTACCTAAAATTTTGGGGCATTATTTTTGATTCCTAAAAGTAGAGGCGACCCTATAACAGAATTAAAAGCGTTTTTTATATCCAATTTTTAATAATAACTCACACAATGTTGTTTTAAAAAAGTTCGGGCTGCGTGAACGACCGCTCCAAAGCCGCTTTTGTAAAATCCCAGCATGTGGGTCGAATTGAACACGTTTTAATTCAATGGAGGTTATTGCGTGTGACAAATCCGATGGCATACTAGACTGAGGTCCAAATCAACTTAAGGTTTTTGAGTGACATTTTGACATCTCATATCAAAAATAACCAATCACCGTGTATATGGACCTGAGTTTTACAGTACGCCATCTAGAGGACTTTTGACATGCATCAGCAACCCATTGGAAAAACACCTATTAAATTTTGGAACAGAGGTAAAAATATTAGGTTATTTCGGAAAAAATAACTTTATGTTTGACTGAGAAATATTAAATTTAATAGGTAAGTTATGCAAATATACTTCACATTTTTTGATCACTTAACGTGACTTAACTATAATTTTACCAGGTCTAGTGAAACAGAAAAGTTTGTGCGGCTTGCTAGTCAAATACAAAGTTACATTCCCTCTCCGTACCGGCAGCATATTCCTTACTTATAACGATTTCATAATCTGTGTAGCAGTTCGAAATGCGAGGCGGCTCGTTAATTTATGTCCTCATGCATGTTTAAGCAGTCCTTCATATGTGGACTCCTAATGCCGCAGTGCGGGATTATATACCTATTGTGTCCCCGGACTTATGTCAATACACTCAATAATTCATCATACGGAACAAAATGGTGTGAACACAGCCGTGTTTTGCGGGTATATAATTTTCATACGATACAGTTTACACGACGTGTAATTCACAGGTAATCATGAAGGCATTATTAATGGATGATTGGGTGGTCAGTGTTAAGTGGCATGCGAGTAAGGCAATGAAATGGGTAGTTAAAGGGTCGACTCTATTTTTGATTGATTTGTCGCATGCGATGTACTCGTACGTCACATTTAATTTTGT